>CM053742.1:67308353-67332590 GCA_028658305.1 Pachyuromys duprasi
ATTTCTTCTTGAAGGCACTTAGTGCTATGAACTTTCCTCTTAGCACTGCCTTCATTGTGTCCCATAAGTTTGGGTATGTTGTGCTTTCATTTTCATTGAATTCTAGGAAGTCTTTAATTTCCTTCTTAATTTCTTCCCTAACCAAGCTGTCCTTGAGTAGCAAGTTGTTCAGTTTCCATGTATGTGCAGGCCTTTTGCTTTTTCTGTTGTTGTTGAGGTCCAGCTTTAGACTGTGATGGTCAGATAAGATACAAGGGATTATTTCAATCTTCCTGTATCTGTCGAGGCTTGCTTTGTGACCAACTATATGGCTGAACCTCAGACTGGAACTGTCAATCTCTTGTGTCAGGAGTATTCTTCAAGAAGATCAGGGAGTTCTAGTGGTTTGATAGTGTGTGTTGTTGCCTCAGTTGAACTCCTTTTTGGGATCTGTGTGCCCAGCTTCCTGCTCTGTGCTAGAAGCTCTGAGCACGCAGGCTGGTCTCCCCTCTGGTCTGGAGGTTTGGCTCCTTACTCTGTGCCAAAGGCTTAGTGTCCCCATTTGATATGTCCACTGGGGGCACTGCTCTGTTCAGGAGGCTCTGTGCTCTGACCTGTGTTGGCTGCAAAGGGTTCTCTTCTGGACTGGAGTCTTGGTGCCTCCTTCCTGGTCAGGGGCTGCGCACCACAGTTTGAGATGGTATTTGGGGGGGCACCTCAGTCTGGACCTGATACTATGTGTCCCAATCTAGGGTGGTGGCTGGGTGAGCCTAGTGGTGTGGGTCTGACTGGTGTAGCCAGCGGTATCTGGGTGAAACTCAGTCTGTCCTGGGTACTGTGTGACCCAGACCGAAATGGTGGCTTAGACACCCAGTGTGGCTGTGCGCAGCCTGTCACCTGCCAGAGTTTTTCCTGGGAATAGCTGGGTGTCCCTTGGACTTTTCCACTTGATTTCCCCACCGTAGGAATTCTGCTCACCCTGCAGTCGCAAATGCTGGTGTTTTAGGTCCGGTCGCAAATGCTGGTGTTTTAGGTCCGAGATCTCAGTCTCCCGGTAGCTGTGCCTACACTACTGTCCTGTTCCTCAGACACAGTGTCCCCCTGGGGCAGCCATCTTGGCTCAGTCCTATATTCAACTCTTAATTAATAGAGTCTAAATATAGTCCACCTTTCTTTATTCATTAATGCATTTCAGATGCATACAAAAAACATTTTGTTGCTCAAGCAGTCAAGCTGTCTTTTATTTGTTTTTCATTTATTTTTATTATATTACCTGATTGAAGGCCCCTACGTCAACTCTTCCCAGTCCCACCATCCTACTCATTTCCCTGCTATACCCTTCCCCTAGTCCACTGAAGGGAGTCTCATCCTCTACCATCTGACCATAGCTTATTAAGTTTCAACAGCACTGTCTGGATCCTCTTCCTCTGTGTACTGGCAAGGCCACATCACTAGGGGCAAGTGATCAAAGAGCAGGCAACAGAATTCACGACAGAGGCTGCCCCTGCTCCCCTTACTCAAAATCCCACATGGAGACTGAGCTGCTAATACGCTACCTCTGAGCTGCAGGTCTAGGTCTTCTCCATGCATGGTCCTAGGTTTGTGCATCAGTCACTGCAAGAACTCCTGAGCTCAGATGACTTTATCTTTGTTGGTCTCCTTATG
This sequence comes from Pachyuromys duprasi, assembly GCA_028658305.1. Classification (NCBI taxonomy): domain Eukaryota; kingdom Metazoa; phylum Chordata; class Mammalia; order Rodentia; family Muridae; genus Pachyuromys; species Pachyuromys duprasi. Next base: position 67,309,998 of record CM053742.1, read on the forward strand.
GGGATCCTCTCCTTTCCATATCCTTCTATACCCAGTTTATACCATAAGAATCCCTGTGCTCTTCACAAAGTTTGATGGTGAGTCTAAACATCTGCTACAATTTTCTGCTAGTTGGAGCTTTTCAGGGGATCCTCTATAATAGATGCACATCGTGTCCCCTCTCTCCCACCAGCTCCCTTTTTACCATTCTGAATGATACTTAAGTATCCTCCCTAGGGTCCTCCTTGTTTTTTAGCTTCTTCTTCTTCTTTTTAGCATGTTCAGCATTTTTAAATAACTTCTTTTATTAATTACACTTTATTCACTTTATATCTCCCCCCAAATCCTTCCTTCCCCCCTTCCCAATCCCACCTTCCCTCCTCCTTCTCCAAGCATGACCCGCCCCACGTCTACTGATAGGGGAGGTCTTCCTCTCCTTCCTTCTGATCATAGTCTATAAGCTCGCATCCGCAGTGGCTGTATTGCCTTTCTCTAAGGCCTCGTAAGGCTGCTCCCCCACCCAGGTGAGGTGATCAAAGAGCAGGCCAATCGGTTCATGTCAGAGGCCTCTTCCCATTACAATAGAACACACTTGGACACTGAACTGCCATGGGCTACAACTCTGCAGGGGTTCTAGGTTTTCTCTATGCATGGTTCTTAGTTGGAGTATCAGTCTCTATCAGTCTCAGGAAAGACCCCTGTGGTCACATTTTTTGCTTCTGTCACTCTCCTTGTGGAGCTCCTATCCTCTCCCTAGCTCACTATTTGCCACACCTTTGGTAAGATTCTATGCACTCAGCTAAACAGTTGGCCATAAGTCTCAGCATCTGTTTTGATATTCTGCAAGACAGAGCTTTTCAGAGGCCCTCTGTGACAGGCTCCGAACTTGTTTCCTGTTTTCTTCTTCTTCTGATGTCCATCTGCTTTGCTTTTCTGGTTGGAGATTGAGCATCTTAGCCAGAGTCCTCCCTCTTGATTAGTTTCTTTAGGTGTATAGATTTTAGTAGGTTCATCCTATATTATATGTCTATATGAGTGAGTATAGATTACATATTTGGCTATTACAAATAAAGTTTCTGCAAACCTGGTTGAGCAAATGTCCTTATTGTGTACTTAAGCCTCTTTTGGATATATGCCTAGGAGTGGTATAACTGGATCTTGAGGAAGTGCTGTACCTATTTGTTTGAGAAAGTGCCAGATTGACTTCCAGAGTTGTTGTACAAGTTTTCATTCCCACCAGCAGTGGAGGAGCATTCCCCTTTCTCGGCAACCTCTACAGCATATGTTTTCACTTGAGTTTTTGATCTTAGCCATTCTGCTGGGTGTGAGGTGAAATCTCACAGTCATTTTGATTTGCATTTCCCTGATGGCAAAGGACGTTGAGCATATAAGTGTTTCTCTGCCATTTGACATTCCTCTATCAAGAGTACTCTGTTTAGCTCTGTTCCCCATTTTTTTATTGTATTACTTGATTTGTTGCTTTTCAGCTTCTGTAGTTCTTTATATATACTGGATATTATCCCTCTGTCAGATATAGAGTTGGTGAGATCCTTTCCCAATCTGTAGGATGTCGTTTTATTTTGATGACAGTATCCTTCGCTTTTCAGTTTCATGAGACCCCATTTATTGATTGTTGCACTTAGAGCCTGTGCTGTTGGTGTTCTGCTCAGGAAGTTTTCTCCTGTACCAATGAGTTTAAGGCTCTTCCACACTTTTTCTTCTAAACAATTTAATGTGTCTCTTTTTATGTTGAAGTCTTTGATACACTTGGACTTTAGTTTGGTACAGGGTGATAATATGGATCTATTTGCATTTTTCTACATGTAGACATCCAGTTAGAACAGCACCATTTATTGAAAATACTATCTTTTTTCCGTTCTATGATTTTGGCATCTTTGTCAAAAATCAGGTGTCCATAAGTGTGTGGGTTTATATCTGGGTCTTCTATTCGGTTCCATTGATTCAACCTTTCTGTTTCTATGCCAATACCATACAGTTTTTATTACTGTTGCTCTCTAGTACAACTTGAGATCAGTGATGGAGATACCTCCAGAAGATCTTTTATTGTATAGGATTGTTTTAGCAATTCTGGGTTTCTTGTTATTCCATATGATGTTGAGAATTTTTCTTTCAAGTTCTGTAAAGAATTGTGTTGGTAATTTGATGGGAATTGCATTGAATCTATATATTGCTTTTGGTAAGATGGCCATTTTTACTATGTTAATCCTGCCAAGCCATGAGCATGAGAGATCTTTCCATCTTCTGATATCTTCTTCCAATTCTTTTTTCAGAGACTTGATTTTTTTTTCATACAAGTCTTTGACTTCCTTGGTTACAGTCACACCAAAGTACTTTACATCTTTTGTGGCAATTTTGAAGGGTGTTTTTTCCTAAATTTCTTTCTCAGCCCTTTTGTCTTTTGTATAGAGGAGGGTTACTGATTTTTTTGAGTTAATTTTGTATACAGTCATTTGGCTGAAGGTATTTATCAGCTGTAGATGTGTTCTTGTATTCGGTTTGCAAGTAGTTTGTTGAGTATTGTTGCATCAATGTTCATAAGGGAGATTGGCCTGAAATTCTCTTTCTTTGTTTGTTCTTTGTGAGGTTTAGGTACCAAGTTGAGAGTGGCATCATAGAATGAGTTTGTGTAGTGTTCCCTCAGTTTCTATTTTGTGGAATAGTTTGAAGAGAATTGAAATTAGCTTTTCTTTGAAGGACTGGTGGAATTCTTCACTGAAACCATCTGGTCTGGGGCTTTTTTTTTTCTTGGATGTTTAGCTTCTTTAGGTCTTTGGTATTCCTTTAGTATGGCAATCCTACATCACAGAGCTAATATATGGTTTAAGTGAGTCTAGACCATGCGTGTATTTCTGTTTCTGGGTTACCTCACGAAGGATGATTTTTTTCTAGTTAGATCCATTTGCTTGCAAATTTCATGAGTTCCTTCTTTTTACTAGCAAAGTAGTATTATATTCCGTAAATGTGTCACAGTTTCTGTATCCATTCCTCTGTTGAGGGACATCTAGACAATATGGTCATTGTTATCAGATTCTGGCAGCTACAAATAAAGCTACTAAGAATATAGCAAATATCCTTCTTGAATGGTGGCAAATCTTTTGGATATATGCCCAGAAGAAGAATAACTAGATCTTGAGTTAGTGTTCTTCTTGATTTTCTGGGAAATAATAAGAATGAAACCACATTTCCAAAGTGATTTCACAAGTTTACACTGCCAGCAGCAATGGAGGATGGTTCCCCTTTCTCCACATCCACTCCAGCATGTGCTGTCACTTGAGATTTTGATCTTTCTTAGCCATTATTATGGGTGTCATTTTAATTTGCATTTCCCTGGTGATGAAGGATGTTGAACATTTCTTTTTTTAAGTAAGTTATTTATTTTTATATTAATCACAGGTTATGTACTTTGTATCCCAGCCATTGCTGCCTCCCTAATTCCCTCTCAATCTCCCCATCCCTCCCTCATCTCCTCCCTGCCCCCCTCCAAGTCCACTGATAGTGGAGGACCTCCTCCCCTTCCATCTGATCCTAGCTTATTATGTCTCTTCAGGGCTGGTTGCAATGTCCTCTTCTGGAATCTAGCTAAGCTGTTCCTCCCTGGGGGGGAGGGGAGAGAATGGTTGAAGAGCCAGCCAGCCATTGAGTTCATGACAGAAGTAGTCCCTGTTCCCCTTACTAGGGTGCCCAATTGGATACTGAGCTACCGTGGGCCACATCCGAGAAGGGGTTCTAGATTATATCCATACATGGTCCTTCTTTGGAGAAACAGTCTCATAGAAGACCCCTGTGCCCTGATCTATTTGATCTTTGTGGAGCTCTTGTCCTCGCCATGTCTTACTAACTCCCCCTTCTTTCCTATGATTCCCTGCACTCTGCCGAAGGCTTGGCTGTGAGTCGTATTATCTGCTTTGATATACTGCTAGTTAGAGTCTTTCAGAGGCCCTGTGTGGTAGGCTCCTGTCCTGTTGCTTATTTTCTCCCACATTCAATATCCATCCCATTTGTCCAACTAAGCGAGGATTGATCATCCAAACCTGGGTCGTCCTTCTTGCTTATCTTCCCTAGGTTGTATAGATTTCAGCATGTCCATCCTATCCTATAGATCTATATAAGTGTTTCTTTCTGCTTTTGGGATACCTCACTGAGGATAATCCTTTCTAGATCCCACTATTTGCTTGCAAAATTCATGATTTCCTTGTTTTTAATTGCTGAGTAGCATTCCATTGTATAAAAGTACCATAGTTTCTGTATCCATTCTTTGCCTGAGGGACATCTGGGTTGTTTCCAGGTTCTGGCTATTCGGAATAAAGCTGCTACGAACATGGTTGAGCAAATGTCCTTGTTGTATACTTGAGCATCTTTTGGATATATGCCTAAGAGTGGTATAACTGAGTCTTGAGGAATCACTATTCCTAATTGTCTACGAAAGCGCCAAATTGATTTCCAGAGTGGTTGTACAAGTTTGCATTCCCACCAGCAATGTAGGAGGGTTCCCATTTCTCCACAATGTCTCCAGCATGTGTTGTCACTTGAGTTTTTGATCTTAGCCATTCTGACAGGTGTAAGGTGAAATCTCAGGGTCATTTTGATTTGCATCTCCCTGATGGCTAAGGACATCAAGCATTTCTTTAAGAGTTTTTTCTGCCATTCTACAGTCCTCTACAGAGAGTTCTCTGTTTAGCTCCATACTCTATTTTTAATTGGATTACTTGATTTATTGCTTTTTAACTTCCTGAGTTCTTTATATATACTGGATATTAGCCCTCTGTCTGATGTAGGATTGGTAAAGATCTTTCCCAGTCTGTAGACTGTCATTTTGTTTTGATTACAGTGTCTTTTGCTTTACAGAAGCTTTACAGTTTCATGAGGTCCCATTTATTGATTGTTGATCTTAGAGCCTCTGCTGTTGGTGTTCTGTTCAGGAAGTAGTCTCCTGTGCCAATCAGTTCTAGGATCTTTCTCAGTTTTTCTTCTAACCACCGGTTTAGTGTGTCTGGTGTTATGTTGAGGTCTTTGATACACTTGGACTTTAGTTTTGTGCAGGGTGATAAATATGGATCAAATTTCATTTTTCAGCATACAGAAATCCAATTGGACCAGCACCATTTGTGTAGATGCTTTCTTTTTTTCCATTGAATGGTTTTGGATTCCTTGTCAAAAATCATGTTTCTATAGGTGTGTGGGTTTATTTCTGGGTCTCCAATTCAGTTCAATTGATCACTATTATTTTTTCTATAGAAATACCATGCAGTTTTTATTATTATTGCTCTGTAGTACAGGTTGAGTTCAGGGATGGAGTTACCTCCAGATGATCTGTTGTTGTACAGGATTATTTTGGAAATTCTGGGGTGTTTGTTTCTCCATATAAAGTTGAGAATTTTTCTTTCAAGATCTGTAAAGAATTAAGTTCGTATTTTGTTGAGAATTGCATTGAATCAATTTTGGCAGAAGACCATTTTCACTATGTTAATCCTACCAATCCATGAGCATAGGGAGTCTTTCCATCTTCTAATATCTTCTTTAATTTCTTTCTTCAGAGAGATGAATTTTTTTAACGTGTCTTTCACTTGCATGGTTATAGTCACCCCAAGGTACTTTATGTTATTAGTGGCTATTGTGAAGGGTATTGTTTCCCTAATTACTTTCTCAGCCCTTTTGTCTTTGGTGTACAGGAGGGCTTCTGATTTTCTTGTTTTGATTTTGTATTCAACCACATTGCTGAAGGTGTTCATCAGTTGAAGGAGTTCTCTGGTTGAAATTTTGGGGCCATTCATGTATATTATCATATCATCTGCAAATTGCGATACTTTGAATTCTTCATTTCCTGTTTGTATCCCTTTGATCTCCTTTAGTTGTCTTTTTGTTCTAGCTAGGACTTCAAGTACTGTGTTGAAGAGATATGGAAATAATGGGCAGCTTTTCCTTGTCCCTGATTTCAGTGGGATTGATTTAAGTTTCTCTTCATTGAGTTTGATGTTAGCTATAGGCTTGCTGTATATTGCCTTTTCTATGTTTATGTATATGCCTTGTATCCCTAATCTCTCCAAGACTTTAAACATGAATGGATGTTGGATTTTGTCAAATGCTTTTTTGGCATCTAGGGAGATGATCATGTGGTTTTTCTCCCTCAGTTTGTTTATATGGTGAATCACATTGATTGATTTCCATATATTGAACCACCCTTGCATGCCTGGGATGAAGCTTACTTGGTCATGGTGGATGATATCTTTCATGTGTTCTTGGATTCGGTTTGCAAGTATTTTATTGAGTAGTTTTGTACTTATGTTCATAAGGGTGATAAGTCTGAAGTTCTCTTTTTTTTTGTTGGGTCTTTGTGTGGTTTAGGTATTAAGGTGACTGTGGCTTCATAGAATGAGTTCGGTAATTTTCCTTCTATTTCTATTTTGTGGAATTGTTTACAGAGAATTGGTATTAGGACTTTTTTGAAGGTCTTGTAAAATTCTGCACTAAAACCATCTGGCCCAGGTGTTTTTTTTGGCAGGGAAGTTCTTGATGACTGCTTTTATTTCCTTCGGGGATATAGGTCTATTCAGTCTTTCTACCTGATCTTGACTTAATTTAGGTAGATGGAATCTACCAAGAAAATTTTCCATTTTATTCAGACTTTCAAATTTTGTGGCATATAAGCTTTTAAAGCAAGACCTAATGATTGTTTGGATTTCCTCAGTGTCTGCAGTTATGTCCCCCTTTTCATTTCTGATTTAGGTAATTTCTCTCTGCCTTTTTGTTCATTTGGCTAGGGGCTTGTCTATCTTGTTGATTTTCTCAAAGAACTAGCTCTTGGTTTCATTGATTCTTTGAATGGTTTTATTCATTTCTAATTGAATGATTTCAGCCCTGAGTTTTATTATTTCCAGCCATCTGCTCCTCTTAGGTGTATCTGCTTCTTTTTTCTCTAGAGCTTTCAGTTGGGCTATTAAGTTGCTTATATGAGATGTTCCAAATTTCTTCTTGAAGGCACTTAGTGCTATGAACTTTCCTCTTAGCACTGCCTTCATTGTGTCCCATAAGTTTGGGTGTGTTGTGCTTTCATTTTCATTGAATTCTAGGAAGACTTTAATTTCTTTCTTAATTTCTTCCTTAACCAAGCTGTCCTTAAGTAGCAAGTTGTTCAGTTTCCATGTATGTGCAGGTTTTTTGCTTTTTCTGTTGTTTTTGAGGTCCAGCTTTAGATCATGATGGTCGGATAGGATACAAGGTATTATTTCAATCTTCTTGTATCTGCTGAGGCTTGCTTTGTGACCAACTATATGGTCTGATTTGGAGAAGGTTCCATGACCTGCTTGTTAGAGTTACACTAAGATACTTTGGTGTTTTGTTTTGTTTTGTTTTTGTGGGTTTTTTTTGTTGTTTGTTTGGGTTTTTTTTTTTTTTTTTTTTTTTTGCTTTTCAGTGTCATGAGATCCCAATTACTAATTGTTGATCTAGCCTGAGCTTTTGGTGTTCTGTCCAGGATTTTCCTCCTGTTCCATTGATTTGAAGACTACTCCCTGCTTTCTTTTCCAACATATTCACTGAGTTTGCTTGTTTCTTGTTTCTCGGACCTGGAAAGGATCATCCTGAGAGAGGTATCCCAAAAGCAGGAAGACGAACATGGTATATACTCACTTATATAGACCTATAAGATAGGATAAAATACAGATATCTATACACCTAAAGAAGATAAACAAGAAAGAGGACCTGGGTTAAGAGGATTAATACCCACTTAGAAAGTCAAATGGGACAGACATTGGATTTAGGAGTAAACAGGTAGCAAGACAAGAGCCCGCCACAGAGGGCCTCGAAAACACTCTTCCTAGCAGTGTATCAAAGCAAATATTAAGAAACATAACCAATCCTTTGGCAGAGTGCAGGGAATCATATGAAAGAAGGGGGAATTAGTATGACCTGGAGAGGTCAGTAGCTCCGCAAGAACCAAATAGATCAGGGCACAGGGGTTTTTTATGAGACTTTCTCTCCAACCAAGGACCATGTATGGTTATAACCTAGAACCCCTGCTTGTATGTAGCAAATGGTAGCTCAATTCCCAAGTGGGTATACTAGTAAGGGGAACAGAAACTATTTTGGACATGTCCTCAATGGCTGGCCCTTCTACCTACTGTCCCCCAAGGGAGGAGTAGCCTTGCTAGGCCACAGAAGAGGACATTGTATCCATTCCCCAAGAGACCTGATAAGCTAGAGTTAGACGGAAGGGGAGGAGGGCCTCCTCTATCAGTGGACTTGGAAAGGTACAGGGAGGAGATGAGGGAGGGAAGAGGGGGATAGGGAGGGAATTTGGGAGGGGGCTACGGCTGGGATGCAAAGTACATAACCTGTGATTAATATAAAATAAAAATGAAAAAAAAAGCTAGAGGGCGACTTGAACTTCATTTGCTTTGGTTTCTATACCTGCAAATAATGATTTTTTTAAAAACTGTAAAGTATGTTCAAATTTTAGCCATAATAACTTAACTCTGGTTGGTTTTCCTCATTTAAAAGGCTGGTGATTCTTCAATGCAAATTAATAAAATAATCAAATGATTATTTTGGAAAATAAAATCACTGGCTCATAACGCCTGTTCAGGCTAACAAGAACAGGTTTAAGAATACATATTTAACCTTTTTGTTATTACTAGTAATATTAGAAAATAACTATTTTTTCTTTGTAAACAGGGTTATACAGAGAAGTATTATGCTCTCTGGCTTTGTGCCATATAAAAATCAGGGAAGTTCCTACCCTCCATATTCAAAGATCTTACTGCTCAAGAAATTTCAGTTCAATGGTTATCATTTTATTATGAACTGTTAAAGATTATTAAAACATACAGCTTGCCTCATGGAAGGTTGTATTAAATTATTACAAATTATTAAAGATATAAAAATCCTAATAGTATTATAGTACCTTATACTAAAATACAAATTTATTGGTTATTCTAAAATATTGATTTATGGACTATTGCTTTTGCACACTTTATAAAAAACATTGCTAATCATTATAGAAAACATAAGTTGTTACAATTTGCTAGTATACATGAATTTATATTTCCTACTAATTTATAAAAGTCACCTTTACCACAAGCTGTGCTAATGTTCACTGATGGTTCTTCTGATGATAATTCAGCATTTATGGTTCAAGGAAAAAAGATAGCACTTAATTTTAAACCTGCTTCTGCTCAAGTTATTGAACTAAAAGCTGTTGCTACTTTTTTTTAAATTTATTTATTTTTATATTAATAACAGGTTACGTACTTTGTATCCCAGCCATAGCCCCTCCCTCATTCCCACCCATACTCCCCATCCCCCTCCCTCATCCTTTCCAAGTCCACTGATAGGGGAGGGCCTCCTCCCCTTCCATCTGACCCTAGCTCATCAGGTCTCTTCAGGACTGGCTGCAATGTCCTCCTCTAGGGTCTAGCAAGGCTGCTCCTCCCTCAGAACTGGGGGAGGGGTAGAAGATCCAGTCATTGAGTTCATGACAGAATTAGTTCATGTTCCCCTTACTAGGGTACTCAGTTAGATACAAAGCTACCATGGGCCACCTCTGAGTAGGGGTTCTAGGTTATATCCATACATGGTCCTTGGTTGGAGAAACAGTCTCATAGAAGACCCCTGTGCCCTGATCTATTTGGTCTTTGTGGAGCTCTTGTCCTCTCCAAGTCTCACTAACTCCCCCTTCTTTCATATGATTCCCTGTACTCTGCTGAAGGTTTGGTTGTGAGTCTTAATATCTGCTTTGATACATTGCTAGGTAGAGTCTTTCAAAAAAAAGTTTTAGTGCTGCTGTTTTTAAAACTCTTGCCAATTTACTTTTTACGTTTTTACAGTTAGTCAATATATTGCTAGAGTCTTAAATTAAATAAAATCATTCTTTATTTAAAATTAGCAATAAACAAATATTACAGTTATTTTAGAAGATACAACTTTACATGAAAACCAGGAAGCATGCTTATTCTGTTGGTTTTATAGGAGCTCACACTGGTCTTCCTAGCCCATTATCAGAAGGTAATACTAAGGCCGATGAACTGACTCTGTCCTAGTTTATTGCCCTGTGTCAAATTGAATTAGCACAACAATTTCATGCCTTGCATTATCAAAATAACACTAGCCTAAGTAAACAGTATCATATGACCCATAAAGCCTCTCATCAAATTATAAAACAATGCCTGCAATGTTCAAAATTTACAATTGTACCATGTATGGCTGGTAATCTAAGAGAGCTTATCCCTAATCAACTTTGGCAAATAAACAGTCACATATCAGAGTTTGGACAATAAATATATGTTCATGTAATAATGGACACTTTTCTGGCTTTATTTTGGCTTCTACACGAACTAAAAAGCTGCTAAGTACATTATTGCTCATTGTTTACTATGCTTCACTATTATGGGCATACCAAAAGTCACTAAAACAGACAATGGGTCTGGATATATTGGTAAGGCATTTTAAACTTTTCATATACAATTTAATATCACCCATAAAACTAAACTTCCTTATAATCCACAAGGTCATGGCATTGTTTAAAAAAACTCGTGGTGTATTAAAACAACAATTACAAAAAAATTTAAAAGGGAGAGTCATATCCCCTGGCTCTGCATAATTATTTTCTCATTCTCTCTTCACATTAATTTATTTAATTTTGGATGCAAAAGATAAATCTGCTGTTAAATGATTTTGGCATCAGCAAACTACAAATAATTTTGCCTATTTTAAGTGTAAACAATCCTTTGGATGGTTCATGGAATGAACCCGACCCTGTACTAATATGGGAATGAGGTCATGTTTGTTTGTTTGTTTTTTCACAGAAACATGACAGTTCTTGATGGTTGCCTGAAAGGCTAGTTCGTCATACAGACGTGTTTCCTGATGTGCCTGATCCTGAGGACAATTCCGGTTTAGGTGGAGATTTTTCTGGCCCTATGTTTCTGATCCTTTCCATCCAGAATCCTGGGAGGGAAAAGAAATTCTTATTACAGTGAATGACACGTTTTTGCTTGATTATACAAGACTAACCTCTAAGGTTTCAAGAACATCATGAAAACTTTACTTATTGTGATGAAGGGTCTGGAATCCCTTTATGCTTCTCTAAGAGTAAAATCATACCTGGATGCTTGACTGTTATACAAAAAATTTTGGCTGGAAATGTTAAACATGGGTGTATTAGTGGAGCTCAGCTATGAAATCCATCTGGAGAATTAACTGAAGGAAAAGCCCCTCAAATATTTCCAAAATATGGTGATGATACTCAATGTACTAATCAATTTATTCCATGGCACAGGTGTTTTACTACAACACCTACTCAACTTAAAATTGCAGGAATTCATAGATATGTTTTTGATTGTTCCATCAATCAATATTCTTCTTATATACCACAATCAAGACCTCAATGGAAACAGGGCCTTTCATGCGGTCTGTGGTAGACTGACACTGGACACCCTCAAACTTATCTGTGGAAAATTGCTGTGGCCATGGAAGAAATAAAAACAGAGCAGATGCTGTACTGGCCTGTATAGATTTGTCTTTAATTCTTTTGATAGGGAATATTAATATTAGCTTTGATTAAAACCAATTTCGGTTAAAATGTACCAATTGTATTCTTACTAAGTATTTAACAGAAGTGCCTATGAATCAGCAACATGTTTTGAAACAACCTCCTTTTATTATGATTCCTGTTATTATTTCATAACCTTGGTATAGGGATAAATGGTTGCAGGTTTTGTTAGAATTTGAAAAAGCTTTGAATAGACCTAAAAGAGTTGTGGTTATGATTATTGCTGGTATTGTTGCTTTAATTGTGTTAATTGCTACTGCTACCACTGAGCTGTTGCTCTTATGAAGAGAGTATTCAAACCGTTCATTTTGTTAATGATTTATCTAAAAATGTTACAAAAGCTCTAGGAACCTAGGAAGAAATTGATTATAAAATTCAACAAAAGATGCGTTAAAGGAAGTTTTTGATTATATGAGAGAAGAGATATTGAGTCTAAAGATTAGATCTAGTTTAGAATGTAATGCTAATTATCAATAGATTTGTGTTACTTCTAAATTTTATAATCTGTCTAAGTGTAAGCAGGAGTTAGTTAAAAATCATTTACAAGTCATTTGGCATAGCAATAATTCATCTTCAGATTTACTACAACTACATAAAGATATTATTTATTTACAACAGACTATACCTTTGAATTTTGATGTGGTACAAGCTGCCCAGGACATTTTACAGCAAATTAAAAATTTTTTTTTTCCTTTCTGGACTTGGTTCTCTCATGGAATGAAAGGAATGATAATTTTGGCAGGTCTTGTTCTGCCTACCTGTATAGCTCTTCCTTGTTTAGTACAAGTTTTTTCCCAGAGGCTTATTTTTTTTTTATTTTTCTTTAGTTTTAATATTTTGTTATCATTTATTACAATTTATTCAATTTGTATCCTACCTGTGTCCCCTTCCCTTGTCTCCTCCCTATCCCACCTTCCCTCCTTCTTCTCCCCCTATACTCCTCTCCTAGTAGGGTAGAATTCCCTCCTCTTTTATTTGAGCGTAGCCTATCAGGTCTCATCAGGACTGTCTGCATTGTCTTCCTCTGTGGCCTGGCAAAGCTGCACCCTCCACTCCACAGGGGAAAGTGATCAGAGAGACTGCCACTGAATTCAATCCAGAGAAAGCCCCTGTTTCCATTATTAGGGAACCCGCTTGGAGACTGAGTCTATGGGCTAAATTTGAGCTGGGGTTTTAGATCCTCCCCATACATTGTCCTTGGTTGGAGTATCTGTCTCTGCAGGGCCCCCAGGGCTCAGTTATTTTTGGCTCTGTTGGTCTCCTTTTGGAGCTCCTGTCCCCTCCAGGTCTTTCTATCTCCCACTTCTTTCACATGATTACCTTCATTCTGCCCAAAGTTTGGCTGAGTCTCAGACTCTGCTTCGAAATCTCTATCAGTAGAGTTTTTCAGAAACCCTGTGTGGTAGGCTCCTGTCCTGTTCCCTGTCTTCTCCTACCAGTGTCTATCACACTTGTCCTTTTAGGATTGAGCATATTCTTTAGGATCTTCATTTGACAGCTGTCATAAATGGTCTCAAGGTTCTTACTAAGCCTTCCCCTATTGATAGCTGGCAGTCAGAGATAGGAAAGAGTCGACCAGGTCCCTGATACCTAAGAGAGAGGAGATACGATTAGAGTATTCTTGATAACGGGTAAACCAGGTGTACCTTGGAAGGCCAACCTAAGACAGATATAGCTCTCTTCTTTATAAAATAAAGAAGGTGGGTGTGGAGAACCATGATTCTTTTAGCTTTCTGGGTTCCATCTTATTACTCTGGATGAGCTTACCCAGTTGAAAAACATGTTGAAGTAAGCTTATCTTGTTAAGCTCAGAATAGTGCATAGTGAATTGACCTTGTTCCATTTTTCATGGCAGCAGTGTCCATTTGTGCAGACTGCCTGTCTGCTGTCTAGTAGTAGTGATTAATTATTATCAACCCAAGGCTGCCAAGTAAGATATTTTGTGGTATATTAATAGGGAAGAGGAAAAATTAAATTTACTTCAGTTCTTCCTGAAGTCCTGAGATTTGTTGGTCTGACTTGTCTCTTTTCTTTCAGTCCCCACACCTCCTGTCTTCATTCCCAGCCACCTGATGGAGTGGACATGATCAGGTTACAAGAAATCAATAGATATGAAAGGAAAATCAATTTTCTCCAAAGACAAGCAGCTTGATAGGCTAGCTAGTGCCAACTGGCCAGCCCTAAACATATAAAGAATGATAATAAATGGTATCAGTAGGTTGCATGGACAGGCAGACAGACAAGTAGATGTAAAACAGTAATATAATAACAGGTCATGAATTTCTGAGAGAATGGGAACACTAGAGAAGTTGGAGGAGAGTGGGAGATGAAGAAAGGATATGAATACAATAAATACAATGAATACAATAAAAAAGTTTTAAATATTTTTAAAAGAAATATTTTAAATGCCAGAAGTTGAAAATATATGATGTGGTAATTGCAATCATGGACACATGAAGATGCGTCCAACTGCGTAAACTCTACATACACTAATGACTGGAAGGAAATCAAATAGAAACAAAAGTTGTGGGAGTATAATGGTAAGGGGGATAATGGGGTCAATATGATGATAATACGTTGAATGTGTATAACTGTATACAACTGACAAAATACTTTAAAGACAAAAAATTGTAATGTAATATTTCTTAGGACATCTTTGTCGGTGCTGGCTTTAGGTCGTGAAGTATTTAATTTGTGCGCATCTCAAAAGATCTCTATTTTGTTGTCAATTGTAAAATAGCAATTTTAGTTAGAAGTGGCTAATGAAAGATATAATATTAATTTAGTGTGTTTCTCTTTGTAGATGACTTGATTATTTTCTCATACATATTTAACATTATTTTTTAATGTGTTTCATTTTTTAATTAATTAATTCAATTTGCAATTCTGGCATAGGTCTCTTGCTCCTCTTCTCCCAGTCTCACCCTCCCTCTAACATACCCCTCCCCTAGCCTGCCAAAATGAAGAATTGTAGAGGTAGATATACCTACAAAACAGTGCAAACACCTGGCAGCTTTGTCATTGCAGAAAAGAGAAATTAAAATATTGTAAGAGACAAGGGATAAAGTAATTTATTATGAGATCCTGTCTCCTAAGAATACCAGGATCTGCACCCATAAAGTCTCATCCTTATGATTATATAAAATGAGCTGAACAAGGACCCAGCTATACATATGGTAGCATATACTAAGGGAAGCCCAACTTTTCTCAAGCCTACACAATGTACTATAGGCATCTAAGGAATGCTCAGAACAAGAGAAACAGTCTTCCACAGGGAAAGGTACACCAATTGATTTTCCAAAACCAAAATGTCACAAAGATGCAAGTGACATTAAACAGAATGAATAAGTTGTATTTATATATTCATTCCTTTGTACACATTAGCATGTATATTGTTGTTATCCTTGTTTGGTTTAGTTCATGCGTAAGTAGTCATTTTGATGAGTATTTATGGGTGTAATTTCTGGCATACATACAAGTAAAATTAAATGCATTCATCAGGCTATATGTATGGATTTAGAAATATATATAAACAATTTATAAAAGGCTATGGATTTGAAAGCAAACAAGGATCAGTATATATGAGGGTCTAGATAAAAGAAAAGCAGGGAGAAATGATTATATTTATAGTATATTATAATTTCAAAATAGGAAAGAAATTATACACATGCATGTATGTGTGTGAAAATACTACCAAAATTAAAATAGAAAACATTGTAAAAGATAATCATGAGGATTAAACACAGATGAAAAAAGAAATATTTCAGGGGCTTCCTTCTGGATTTACCAAAAATGTACAGCGCCAGCCAAATGTTTTTAGTAGGCAATACAAGGTGAAAGAGAGAAATCAACCATTTAAATTTGTGGATTCTTAGGATTTACACTATTCATGAAAATGTATTGGTCAAGTATCCAATATTGCCCTGAGTTTTATTCAGTTTGGTAGTTTTTGTTTTGTGCCTACAATTGGCCTCTGCTGGATATAATTATCTTTACAGTCTATGGACTGAATAGCTTATCTTCCCATCCAGAAATTCTTGAGATCTTGCCACAATCAGACGACACCGGGATCACGCCTTAGAGTGTTCGTGGACACATTTTCGGGATGGACTGAGGCCTTCTCCACCAAGGATGAGACTGCTCAGGTAGTGGCGAAAAAAAATATTAGAAGATATTCTACCCAGGTATGGCTTCCCCCATCTGATAGGGTCAGATAACGGGCCAGCTTTTGTATCAAAGTTAAGTCAGTGTAGCGAAATGTATTGGGGCAGATTGGAAGTTACATTGTGCTTACAGACCCAAAAGTTCAGGTCAGGTAGAGAGAATAAATAAAACATTAAAAGAAACCTTAACTAAATTGACCTAAGAGACTGGCAGTGACTGGGTGATGCTTCTCCCCTTTGCCCTGTATAGAGTTAGAAATTCTCCCTATCAATTGGGACTGACTCCTTTTGAGATTATGTATAAAATACCAGCCCCCATTGCACTTAATCTTAAGCCTGATGCTATCGCAGAGATAAAAAGAAAAAAACTTGATCTTCCGTGTAAGAGCTATCCAATGGGCTCAAAAATTGTAAAATCTCAGCCGACTTGTATTGTGCAAAATAGGGTTGTGTGGAATATTCTATCACTTAGAGACCTATTTCATCTGGACTTACCTAGTTCACTAGGGACCCCAAATATAACTCTGTTCCTAGTCTGTGACTAGGCTGACAGGTTTATTCTCCATGGAACCACCGCAACACCCGTGTTAGCTGATGGACTCAATAGAATTCATCTTAGATACCAGAAGTTTCAGACTATACAGGACTGCCTGTTGTCGACGGCCCCATGGTCAGCATTGAAACAGCTATAGAAGACGAGATTCTCAGCCCCTGATCCCACCTGGCAGCTAAAAATAATATAAAAGGTCCCCCCACCCAACATCAAACTAAGTGACTCGGACACATCTCGAAGATTCAAGAAATTTTCCTCTTGAAAAGGGGGAAATGAGAGGTTCAAAAATTTAGAGTTAATTCTTTGGACTGGGGCAAAGTCACCATAGCACAGTTCTTTCAGAACAAGGGTCCAGCAATCCCCCACCCAGATTAACCTTGGGATGTGACTAGGGTCAGGTAGCCTCTAAGGAAGCCTATGGAATGTGTTAACTCCCTCCTCCTTGCTACAACCTAACCTGCAAGTAACAGGGCAGGTATCCCCAGGTGTCCAGATCTGATCATTTGCAGTTTTGGCGCCTGAAAACAAACCAATCATTTTAAGGTCAACTCCCCTAGGGACACTTTCACCCAATCCTATAGTGCTAAGACTTACACTTCCCTACTTTTGTTTTCGCTCCCTTAAAAACCCTGCTCCCCCAGAGCTGGGGGTCTCTTGCCAATTTGTTCTTGCAAAAGGCAGCCACCCAGCTGTAATAAAGGCCTTCCTGTGTTTTACATCGGACTCAAAGCCTGTTGGTCATTTGGGGACTCACGATCTGGGTATTTCAGCTGTCTATCAAAATTATGTCTCCCAATAACTTAAAGAATGTGGGAAGGGAAATAATTTTCAGACCTATGTACATACAAAGGACATAACATTCATTTTAAAGATACAATATTACTATATTCTGAATTGCATTCACTTTGCAAGTAACATTTGCAATTTTATTTCTCATGGTGCTATTTAACATGCTTATGTTTCAAATTGAACATCTCCATTTCTTTAGACTGTCCAGTTTCTGCTGATAAATTCTCTGATATATTAATGGTGTTTTCTCTTATGTGATTAGTGGATTTTTCTTTTGTTGCTTTCAATGGCTTCTCTATGTCATAAACTTTTAAACAGTTTCATTATATGTTTATGAGTGTCTTTTTATTGCCTTCATTAGGTCACTTAAAATGGAAAAAAAACATGTTTTCCTTTCACAAATTTGAGGAAATTTATGTAATTAAGTCATTTTTATGATTTTTGTTATCGTTTATTCTGTTTTGATATAGAGTCTTACGAAGTCCAGGCTATCTGGAAACTCACCATATATTCTAAGCTGAACATAAACTCACAATCTTATTATGTTACTCTTCTGAGTTCTAGGATTACTGGCATGTACTATTAAGCCTGGTTTTTTTATTTTTCTCTCTTTAAATAAATTTTTCTCTTCTCTATTACAGTGGGTCTTACATAATGCTAAAGTTGACTCACATTATTATACTAGAGAAAGTTGATATTTCAAATTTATTTTTAATTTTTATTCTTTTTATTTTATTTATGTTATTTTTATTTATTTTTTTACTCTATATCATTGCTATAACCCTATTCATCCTCACCACACAGTCAAAGTTGTGCGTCTTTACACTTCCTACCAGCAATAGAACAGTGATCACCTTTTTCCACTCCCACGCCAGTATGTGTAGTCATTTGAGATTATGATTTTAGTCATTCTGGCTGTTATAAGATGGAAACTTGAATTTGTTTTGATTTGCATTTCCCTGATGACTAACGAAGTCGAGCATTTCTATAAGTGCTTCTTGTCCATTCAAGATTCTGTTAGGCCCAATTGGAGGGATCAAATAAAATGTCCTCTTGCTATTGCATCGAAGCTCGGTCTCCTGAGTTCTCTTTGCCCCCTTCGATGCAATAGCAAGAGGACATTTTATTTGATCCATCACGATGGGACTGCCTCCCACAAAAGCGGCAAGGGACACCAAGGAGAGACAAAAGGCTGAAGTTTTTAAAGGGAGAAGGGCGGGAATCTCAATAGTTGCAGGCTTGGCAACACTGGATTGGGTAGTTGACTTTTAAAATGATTGGTTCATGTAGGACGCCAAGTCCATCTGATCCTGCTCCAATGTGGGTGGGGGAGCTGTGACCTCTGGACCAGTTGCTAGGCAACGTTTTCTCTACAGTGGATCTGGACACTCCTCCATGGCAGGGAGGAGACCTTTTGCATTCCTTTGCAATGGAGTGGGGTCTTGTTTCAATTCACTGGCTCTTCTTTCTGCTTTCTGCAAAATTTACTTTAACATGGGGTACAGAATTTATAAAGCAACCTGTAAAACTATCCTGTTCCTTTCAATTCCTCTGTCAAGAATTCTCTTTTCCCACAATTTGCCTGCAAATTTCATGATTTCCTTTTTTTTAAATAGGTTAGCAGTATTCCATTGTGTAAATGTACCATAATTTCTGTATCCATTCCTCCATTAAGGGACATGTAGTTTGTTTCCAGTTTTTGGCTATCATGAATAGAGCTGCTATTAACATGATTGAGCAAATGTCCTTGTTGTATGGTTAAGCCTATTTTGGGCATATGCCTAGGAGTAGTATAGCTGGATCTTGAGGTAGCACTATTTCCAATTTTCTGAGAAAGCACCAGATTAATTTCCACATGAATTTCAAAAGGAGACCAACAAAGCCAAAAAAAAAAATACTGAGCCTTGGTGGCCCTGCAGAGACTGATACCCCAACCAAGAACAATGCATGGGGAGGACATAAAACCCTGGCTCATATGTAGCCCATAGACTCAGTCTCCAAGTGGGTTCTCTAATAAAGGGATCGGGGGCTTTCTCTGGAATGAACTCAGTGACAGGCTCTCTGCTCACATCCCCCTATGCAGCCTTGCATAAAAAAAGACATAAAAGAAGACAAGGCAACCAGTCCTGATGAAACCTGATAGACTATGTGCAAATAGAAGGGGAGGAAGACCTCACCTATCAGTGGACTAGGAGAGGGGCGTAGGGGGAGAAGAGGGAGGAAGGTTGGGATTGGGAGGAGACAAGGGAAGGACACAGTTAGGATACAATTTGAATAAATTGTAATAAATGATAATAATAAAAAATAAAAGAAAAAAGCAAAAAGAATTCTCTGTTGCACAGCTGTGCATAGAGACTTTCCTCATCTTTTCGTCCATGGGCCATCAGGTGCTAAAAATAAGACCAGAATTAATTGTGTGTATCCTACACAAACTTTATGGTGTTAGGGTAGAAAAATGGGAATTGAACATGAAAGTTTCAGGACTCCACCAAGAATAAATAAATAAATAAATAAATAAATAAATAAATAAATAAATAAATAAATAAATAAAATTGAAGTGAGCACCATATCCAGTGCATACCACCTTGAAGTTAATCCCAGTGATGTGGTGAGCAGTTGATGTGGTGAGCAGTGACCAGATTGTAATTCAGGAGATGTTGAAGACAGTGGCACAGTCACAATACCTTGAAACCAGCTCACAAAGAGACTTCAAAGGCTGATCCTGTGTTGTAACTCCAAGTGTAAGGTGATATTCCCAATCGGTGCCTGGCATTTTGTATACCAGCTCCCAGCATGGAAGTGATTTGCATGATGTTATCCATTGTCTGCAAGAATGAAACTGGCTCATAGGCTGGCCAAGAAGTCCTGTAGAAACCTCAGAAAAGCTTTATTTATGTGTGAAGTCTGCAGAGCAATGGCCTTTTCCAGAAGACCTGATTTTAGTGGAACTGCTGTGACTTTCTCACTGTTTAATTTTATGTTGGCTATTGGCTTGCTGTATATAGCCTTTATTAAATTTAGGTATGGGCCTTATATCTCTGATCTTTCCAAAACATTTATCATGAAGGAGTGCTGGATTTTGTCAAAGGCTTTTTTTTTATCTTATGAAATGATCTTGTATTTTTTTTTTCCTTTGAGTTTGTTTATATGGTGGATCACATTGATAGATTTTTCTATGTTGAACCATCCCTACATCCCTGGGATAAAGCCTACTTGATATGTTCTAGGATTCAGTTTGCCAGTATTTTATTGAGTATTTTTGCATCAATGTTTCTGAGTGAAATTGGTCTGAAATTCTCTTACTTTACTGGGTCTTTGTGTGGTTTAGGTATCAGGATAACTGTAAATTCATAGAATTAGTTTGCCAATATTTTTTCTGTTTCTCTTTTTGGAATAGTTTGAGGAGAATTGGGATTATTTCTTCTTTGAAATTCTGGTAGAATTCTGTGCTAAAGACACCTGGCCCTGGGCTTTTTTTTTTTTTTTAAAGTTGGGAGCCTTTTGATGACTGCTTTTATTTCCTTAGGGGATGTAGAACTCTTTAAACTGTTTTCCTGATTTTGATTTAGCTTTGGTAGGTGAAAACTATTAAGAAAATCATCCATTTGCTTTAGACTTTCCAATTTTTGTGGAATACAGGCTTTTTAAGTGAGACCTACTGTTTTTTGTTTTTGTTTGTTTATTTGTTTGTTTGTTTTTGTATTTCCTCATTGTCTATTGTTATGTCCCCCTTTTCTTTTCTCATTTTGTTAATTTGAATACTCTCCCTCTGCCTTTTAATTACTTTGGCTAAGGGTTTGTCTATCTTGTTGATCTTCTTAACGAACCAGCTCTTGTTTACATTGATATTTTCTGTAGTTCTCTTTGTTTTCAGTTTATTGCTTTCAGTCTGGTTTTGGTTATTTACTGTCCTCTACTCTTCTTGGTGTGTTTGCTTCCTTCTGTTCCAAAGCATTCAGGTGCGCTGCTAGGATACTAGAATGGGATCTCCCAAATTTCTTTGTGAAGGTGCTGAAGTGGTACAAACTTTCCTCTTAGCGTGGCTTTCATTGTGTCCCATAAATTATATGTTGTGCCTTCAATTTCTTTGAATACTAAGAAGTCTTTTATTTTTTTATTTCTTCATTCAGCCAGTGGTCATTGAGTAAGGAGTTGTTCCATGAGTTTGCAAGCTTCTATTGTTTTTGTTGTTGTTGAGTTCCAACTTTAATCCATGGTGTCTGATAAGATGCAGGAGGTTCTTTCTTTCTTTTTTCATTTTTTTATTAATTACACTTTATTCACTTTGTATGCCCTGATAAACCTCTCCCTCCTCTCCTCCAAATCCCAAATTCCCTCCCCCCTTTTCACACATGCACCTACCAAAGTCTGCTGATAAGGGAGGTCTTCCTTTCCTTCCTTTTGATCCTAGTCTATCAGCTCTTACCAGGAGTGGTTGCCTTGTCTTTCTTTGTGGCCCAGTAAGGCGGCAGTTCCCTCCTCAGCAGGAGGTGATCAAAGAGCAAGCCAATCAGTTCATGTCAGAGGCAGACCCTATTCCCATTATTATGGAACCCACTTGGATACTGAACTGCCATGGACTACATATGTGTGGAGGTTCTAGGTCATCTCCTACTTGGTTGGAGTATGAGTCTCAGGAAAGACCACTGTGCTCAGGTTTTTTTTTAATTCTGTTGCTCTCCTTGTGGAGCTCCTGTCCTCTCCCTATCTTACTATTTCCCACATCTTTCATAAGATTCTATGCACTCTGCCTAACATTTGGCCATAAGTCTCAGCATCTTCTTTGACAGTCTGCAGGGCAAAGCATTTCAGAGGCCCTCTGTGGCAGGCTTCTAACTTGTTTCCTGTTTTCTTCTTCTTCTGATGTTCATCCTCTTAGAGGCTCAAGTACACAATAAAGACATTTGCCCAACCATGTTTCTAGCAACTTTATTTGTAATAGCCAGAACCTGAAAACAACCCAGATGCCCTTCAACTGAGGAATGGATACAGAAACTGTGGTACATCTACACAATGGAATACTACTCAGCAATAAAAAGCAAGGAAATCATGAAATTTGCAGGTAAATGGTGGGAACTGGAAAAGATCATCCTGAGTGAGCTATCCCAGAAGCAGAAAAACACACACAGTATATGCTCACTCATATAGACATATGATATAGGATAAACCTACTAAAATCTGTACACCTAAAGAAACTAATCAAGGAGATCCAAGATGGCGGCCACTAAAGGACACTGTGTCTGAGGAGTAGGACAACAGAAACAATGCAGCGACCAGGAGATTGAACTCTGGGACCTAAAACACCAGCATTCGTGATTGCCAGGTGAGCAGAACTCCCACGGTGAGAAAATCAAGTGGGAAAACCCTAGGGACACCCAGTTATTCCCCGGGAAAATCTCCGGGTGACCAGCAGTGCACAGCTCTGATCTGAACAAGCAGTCTCGCTGGGCACACTCACCCGCCATAATAGACTGGATCACACTGTCTCGCGGGCAGTCTAAGGAGGAACCGGGTACCATTTTCACTGAACTGCAACCTGCGAG
>CM053742.1:67333090-67359543 GCA_028658305.1 Pachyuromys duprasi
AAAATCAGGTCAATTTTGAAGAAGGTTCTGTGAAGTGCTGAGAATTTATATTCTCTTATGATTGGATAAAATATTTTGTAGATATTTGTTAGGTCCATTTGATTCATGATGTCTGTTAGTTTCTTTGTTCCCTCATTTAGTTTGTGTTGTGGTGATCTGTCTATTGGAGAGAGTGGTGTATCGAAATTCCCAAATATTAGTGTATGGCATTCAATGTGAGATTTAAGCTTTATTAAGCTGAAGCATTTTTTAATGAATAAGGGTCCCCTCGCATTTGAGGCATTGATGTTCAAAACTGAGAATTATAATTTATTGCTTTCAGCCCTGAGTTTGATTATTTCCAGCTGCCTATGCCTCTTCTGTGTTTCTCTTTCTTTCTTTCTTTTCTTTCTAATGCTTTCTGGTGTGCTGTTAATTTGCTTGAATGAGATGTCTCAAATTTATTTAAGAAGGCACTTTGAGCTATGAACTTACCTCTTAGCATTGCTTTTATTGTGTCTTGTTAAGTTTGTGTAATTTGTACTTTCATTTCCATTGAATTCTAGGAGTACATTCATTTCATTTTTTTATTTCTTTCTTGAACCAGTTGTCCTTGAGTAGAGTTGTTCAGTGGAAACGTGTGTGTAGGCTTTTTTCTATTTCTGTTATTGTTGAGGTCTAGTTTTAGACCACAGTGGTCTGATAAGATACAAGGGATTATTTCAATCTTGTATCAGGTCAGGCTTGCTTTGTGCCTGAGTATATGGTCAATTTTAGAGGAGGTTCCATGAGGTGCTGAGAAGAAGATATACTCTTTCATGTTAGGATGAAACATTCTGTAGACATCTATTAGGTCGATTTGATTCAAGACCTTTGTAAGTGTCATTCTCTGTTTTGTCTCAATGATCTATCCATTGGTGATAGTGGGGTGTTGAAGTCTCCCACTATTAGTGTATGAGGTTTGATGTGTAAGCTAAGCTTTAATATTTTTTTGAATGAGGGTGCCCTTGCATTTGGGGCATTGATATTCAGAGTTGTGATATCATCTTGGTGGATTTTTCCTTTATGAGTATGAAGTGTCTTCCCCGTTTTGTTTATTTATTTTTTTTGAGTAATTTGGATTTAAAGTCTATTTTATTAGATACTAGAATGGCTACTCCAGCTTGCTTCTTGGGTCAAATTCCTTGAAAAATCTTTTTTCTGCCCTTACTTCTGAGGTAATGCCAATATTTCCTGCTTGAGGTGTGTTTCATGCATGCAGCAGAAATATGGGTCCTGTTTTTGTATCTTATCTGTTAACCTGTGTCTTTTTATTGGGGAGTTGTTACCATTGATGTTTAGAGATATTAATGAGAAGTCCTTGTTACTTACTGTTATTTTGATGTTGGTGGTGGTAGTGTGTGTGTGTGTGTGTGTGTGTGAGATAGAGAGAGATAGAGAGAGAGAGAGAGAGAGAGAGAGAGAGAGAGGGAGAGAGAGAGAGAGATTCCTTTGTTTTGGTTGTGCTGATATGCTGTTATTCATTACCAGTGTTTTTCCTGGTTATAGTTGGCTTTTGGAAGTTGGGGTTTTACTTTTTTTTTTAAAGGATTTATTTCATTTCATGTACTCAAGTCTGAGTAGGTGAATGTACATATGGAAGCCTGTGGAGGCCAGAAGAGAGTGTTGGGTCACCTGGACCTGGAGTTACTCTTGGTGGGAACTGAACTCAGGTCTCCCATAAGTGTGGCAGGCATTCTTAGCCACTGAGCCGTCTCTCCTCCACCACCGGAGTTTTAATTTTAGTAGCATCTATAGTGCTGGATTTATGGATAGGTATTGTTTAAATTTGTTTTGTCATGGAATACCTTGTTTTCTCCATTTATTGGTGATTAAAAGTTTTCCTGAGTATAGTAGTCTGGGCTGACATCTGTGGTCCCTTTGTATCTGCAAGATACAAAGTGTCCAGACACTTCTAGCTGTTAGATGTTATAATGAAAAGTTAGGTGTAATTCTGTTAGGTTTGCCTTTATATTTGACTTGGCCCTTTTCCTTCAGCTTTTAATATTGTCTCTTTATTCTGTACACTTAGTGCTTTGATTATTATGTGGCAGGGTGATTTTCTTTTTCTTTTCTGGCCCAATATATTTGGTGTTCTGTAAGCTCCTTGAACATTTATAAGCTTCTCTTTCTTTAGGTTGGGGAAGTTTTCTTCTATGACTGTGTTGAAAATACTTTCTAGGCTTTGAAGCTGGGAGCCTTCTTCTTCTATTTCTGTTATTGTTAGGTTTGGTCTTTTCGTAGTGCCCCAGATTTCTTAGATGATCTGTGTCAGGAATTCACTGGATTTAACATTTTCTTTGACTAGTGTATTGGTTTCTTCAATCATACCTTCTACTGGTGAGATTCTCTCTTCTTTCTCTTGTATTATGTTGGTGATGCTTGTAGTAGTTCCTGTCCTCTTGCTTAGGTTTTGCATTTTCAGGATTGCCTCAGATTGCATTTATTGCTTCTAGTTCCATTTTTAGTTCTTGTATACTTTTACTCATTTCCTTCTGTTTGATTGTAGTTTCCTGTGTTTCTTTAATTTATTTAAGGGATTTGTTTAGCTCTATCACATGCTTGATTGTATTTTCCTGTGTTACTTTGAGAGCTTTATTCTTCTCCTTTAAGGTCTCTTTCATTTTTATAACCTCATGTTTAAAATGTTTTTTTTTCCCTGTACTTCGGGTATGAGAGTATCTCCAGGACTTGTTTTGGTAGGACCACTGGTTTCCAGTGGTGTCATATGGCCCTGAGTTTTGTTGATTCAGTACTTATGCTGGCCTCTAGCCATATGATTGACTCAGGTGTTACCCAGCCTGGTGGTCCCTCTGCTGTGTACACTATCTGTGACACAGGTGGGCCAGGAAGAATTGAAGGCAGGCAGAAAGATCACCATGCCAAAAGCTACTCTGGCTTTTTCCAGTCCCCTTGGGATGATGGACAGTTGGGTTTGAGGCCAGCATCCAGCTCACCTCTGCTGATCTAGCTGTCTGTGACCCAGATGGATCAGGCAGATGGAGAGGAAGCAGAAAGTTCTCCAAGTAGAAAACTCCTGTGCTACACAGGCTTCCTAGGGATGGAGGAAATGGGAATATGGTCCTGTGACCAGCTCATCTCTGGCTATATTGATGTCTGTGGCCCACATGGGCCAGTTAGATGGATAGCAAGCAGAAAGTTCTTCAAGTCAAAATCTGGTCCAGTGCCACACAGGCCTCCTCATGATGGAGGAAAATGGGGCTTAAGTCCTGTTTTCAACTCACTACTACTGGGCTAGGTGTCAGTGACCAAGATGGGCTAGGCAGATAGGGAACAGCTGGAAAGACATAGAAGCCAAACACAACTTGTCCAACAATTAAATTTAATTCAGACAAGTTCTGCCACTGGAAGCTTCACCTGGCATAAAAAGATGGCCAGTTGAGACACTGTATTTCCTATTGCTAGGATCATTCATTTAGGATTATTTTCATACATTCCAAGAAGTTGCCACTGTAAAGTTACCAAACCATCCACAAATACCTCCAAATTACTGTCACCTCTCCTTGAACTATCTCCCTACATCCTATCTTCCCATGACATGATCTGCCTCATCCAATCCCCACATACCATCACTCTGTCCATGAAATCTATTTTGTTTTCCCCAACCAGGGGAATCCAATTTGTCCCAATTAGACCTATCCTCTTTCATGTGTCCTTCATATATTTTGGATATTAGTTCTCTATCAGATGTGGAGTTAGAAATATTTTCTGATTTTGTAGGATGATGATTTGTCCTATTGCCATGCAGAAGCATTGCAGTTTCCTGAGTTCCCATTTATTAATTGTTGACCTTAATGACTGTGGTATTGGTGTTATCTTCACAAATTTAAGGCTATTCCTTACTTTATCCCATTCAGGGTATTTGTCTTTCTGTTCATGAGTTTGATCTATCTGGACTTAAGTTTTATTCAGGGTGACAATTATGGATTGATTTGCAATCTTCTTCAAGAAGACATCCCAACATTATTTGTTGAAGATACTGTAATTTTTTTCAGTATATTTTCTGTCTTCATTATCAGAATTTATGTGTTTATCGATGTGTTGGTCTATGGCTAGGTTTTTAATTAAATTCCATTGATAAATATGTCAGTTTTTTATGTTAATACCCTGCAGTTTTTATTACTATACCTTTGTAGTACAACTTGAAATCATGGTGGTGAGACCTCCAGTAGCTATTTTATTGTTCAGGATTGTTTTAGATATCCTGTTTTTTGTTTGTTTGCTTTATTTTGTTTTGTAAACAATTGTGTTGAAATTTTGATGGGCTTTTCATTGAATATCTAGATTGCTTTTTGGTAGGATAGCCATTTTTGCTGTTAATCACACTGATTCATAATCATGGGAGATCTTTTCATCTTCTGGTACACTGCAATTTCTTTCTTTAAAATGTAAAATTTGATTATATAAGTCTTCTACTTGCTAGGTTGGAATTTCATAATATTTTACAGGTATTTTGGTTTATAAGTATTTCACTGATCTCTACTCAATGCATGTCTTAAATTGAAACTTTAAGTAATGTGGTCTTTTATTTTTTAATCTAGTATACTGGGTAGTTTTGCCTCAAGCTTAAACTGATATATCTTGTACTTGATCAGAATATCATAATGTCAGTCATACAATAGCACAATAGAACTTTAAGTTGCATTCTACATAAACAGTACATGGAAAGACAGATATTATTACAAATAAATCATTCTTGTGTTCTCAAGAGAAACTTTACAACAATGTTATCAATAAAAGTAGTTTCAAGAAAAACATTGTTCCATTATTTTTATTTTCTTAAATGGATATTTGTTGTCAATATTTTAATTAAAATAAATTATATTTTAATATTTCCTTTAATTATACATGTATAATAAAAATTAATAGTAGAGCAAAAAAGAAAAATGATGTAAAATATATAATGTACACATGCTATATAAAAAACATTAATGTTACCAAGACACAGCGGCCTATAAATATCAAATAATCATAATGAATAGTGACTTATTAATACATTTTTGATTTCTTTTACAACAGCTATAATATTAATAGATAAAAGGATTCAGTTGACTGCAAATATTCTTGATGTAAATGTTATTTGATAAAAGCTGTTGTGTTTGCTTTTGGTTTTGGTCTGTACATTCACAGAATCAACTTGGTGTTTGATAATGCTCCTTTGGTCTATCAAGTTCCAACAGAATTACATAAGCTTATTAGTGCTTCTTCCTGTCTGATTTTAGAAGATAGCCCGATCATTAGAAAATTTATAGAGGTATATTGGAGGGAGAGCTTGGCATACTCTAGGTTAATGACATTTTTCAGCAAGAGGAATGTGGAAGGTCAGGAGGAGCAGCAATTAAAGAGCTTAAGTTAGAGCCAAATAGATGTGCTTGGCTTGGTATATTCAGGTTCATGGCAAATAAGGAAAGCAGATTTAACCCTGAGCCCTTAAGAGAATCCAAGTAATATTAGTCACTGGAAGAGGAATTAAGAGTTAGCTTAAACCAATCAGCCTATTTAGCTTTTATACTCAAGTTCATGATAGGTAAAAAATACTTTCTGCTTATTTAAGAAAAGGACAAATAAGTTAATTTGTGTTTCCCATGGAAATCTAACTGAAAAGAGAAGAACTACCCAGAATATAGATGGCACCATCCAATGGAGAGAGGACTCAAAATGAATAAAAAGTGGAAAAAAGAAGAAAGAGGAATGAATGACTTTCTCTGTTTTCTTATCTGCCAAGGTACAAGGAGGTCCCAAAGCATGTTCCTATATCCATGAATTCTTATATGCCTCCCTCATCATGATAGACTACATTCTTCTTAATTGTGGGTAAAAAGAAGACCTTCCTTGCTGAAGTTGAATTTTGTGAAGTATTTCAACACAATAACAAGAAAAGTAATACATAATACAGTAAACATATGTATAGTATTTGATGAATAAGAAGAAATTGTCATATTACATATTCCATGACGAATATGATGTGTTTTTTAATTCTGGAGGTAAAGTTTTCCATAAAAAATTCAGCAAAAATGCTTTGAGACACTATTTACCTATTCATGGAACAAGTCAAATAACCTTGAAAAACCATAAGCTTAGACATGATTTAGCATAAAATACTAATCTTATACCTAGATATAATCTCTGGTTTCTCTATAGCTGGCAGATATATAAGTATTAAAATCTATGCTTGGATAGCTCATCATTTCCCCACGGCAACATTTAAAAACATTGTAGTAGGAGCATTGAAATTTTACAATATTTATAAATTCTTCAAAGCAAAAATTAAGTTCTTAAAATTATTTAATTTGTACAACAAAACATTTCGGAAATAATTGATCACTTTTATGTTTTATCAATTGTTGTATGTATGTATTAACTCTTGTTAGATTTTTTTAAGTGTCCTATTTTATCTTAATATCAAGTTTCCTAACATCAGGACAAAATATCCCTTACAATAACATAAGTTGTCTACTCAAATAAAGTCATATCAGATAAAATATTATAAAAATGCCACATATGTGATAAATTATAGAACATCACAGGAGCAATTAGAGATGGTACATACACAATTTCAGGGTTATATAAACCAAACATAATGCTTTCATGTAAGAATTCAGAAAAAAAAGAAAACTGGAGCAAAGGTGAGAGTCAAAGATAATGAAGCCAGCCTTGATGAGACCTGATAAAATAGGGTCAGATCGAAGGGGAGGGAGTCTTCCCTTATCAGGGTATTTGGGAATGAGCATAGGGGGAGAAGAAGTATTATGGCTGGGACTGGGAGGAGACAAGGGAGGGGGCTACAGTGGAGATACAAAGTGAATGACATGAAATAAATAAATAAATAAATAAATAAATAAATAAATAAATAAATAAATAAATAAATAAATGGAATTTTTTTAAAAAGGTAAGAGTACTTAGCTGTCTCTGTCTGTAAAAAAGATGAGCCAGGAACACTGTACTGTCTAAAATCTCAAATGATGGTATCAGAAGACATATTTGACCAGGTTTCCCTGGTCTGCTAGCAAAACTACCTTAGAAAATTCTAATTTTGATGCTCACATCTGATTTTTCACAAGATTGTCAACATTTAAAAAATGTATATGATTTCTGATGTTGCTGGAGAGTAAACCCAGGGTCTTGTGCATGCTAAGCAAGTGCTCTGCTCCTGTCACTGAGTCATAACCCCAGCCTGTGCATGTTTATATCCAAATAACATTTAAAGGTGTTAGGAAAAGGCTTGGTCAAAACAGAGAACTTTAAATGGACCATCTAAAGTAAATCTGCATCCTAGACAAATTGAAGCACAACAATACATTACAAAATTTAATACAGATATTTGAATATGTTCCATCTTTTGTAAGTCTAGGCCTGTTCACCATGCACGCATACAAATAATAGAAAAGTTACATTGTATCTCTTTTCTTTAATGTCCATGTCCTTTAGACACTCCAAGTGTCAAAGAACAGTTCTTTCTCTCAGACAATCTAAAGGTTTGTCTTTGTCCTTTCATTACCCTTGCCAGTCCTAACTAGAACCTGTCTGTGTACTCAGTCCACTGATAGGGGAGGATCTCCTCGCCTTCCATCTGACCCTAGTCTATCTGCTCTCATCAAGCATGGCTGCATTGTCAACCTCTGTTGCCTGGTACAGCTGCACTCCACCCAGGGGTAAATGATCAAAGAGCCAATCACTGAGTTCAGTTTGTGTCAGAGACAGTCCTGGCTCCCCTTACTAGAGAAGAGTTGATCACTTTTTTTTTTCAATTCTTTTTTTTTTCCAATTATTTTTTTAAAAATAATTACACTTTATTCACTTTGTATCTCCCCTGTAGCTCACTCCCTACTCACTTCTCAATCCCTCCCTTCCTACACATTCTCCATGCATAACCCTCCCCAAGTCCACAGATAGAGGAGGTCTTCTTTTCCTTCCTTTTGATCCTAGTCTATTAGGTCTCATCAGGAGTGGGTGATTTCTCTTCCTCTGTGGCCTGGTAAGGCTGCTACCCCATCCCCTCAGGAGAGGGTGATCAAAGAGCAGGCCAATCAGTTCATGCCAAAGACAGTCCCTGTTCCCATTACTATGGAACCAACTTGGACACTGAACTGCCATGGGCTACATCTGTGCAGGGGTTCTAGGTTATCTCCATGCATGGTACTTGGTTGGAGTGTCAGTCTCAGGAAAGACCCCTGTGCTCAGATTTTTTGGCTCTGTTGCTCTCCTTGTGGAGGTCCTATCCTCTCCAGATCTTACTATTTCCCACTTCTTTTTCAAGATTCCATGCATTCTGCCCAAAAGTTGGCCATAATTCTCAGCATCTGCTTTGATAGTCTGCAGGGCAGAGCTTTCAGAGGCCTTCTGTGGCAGTCTCCTGACTTGGTCCCTGTTTTCTCCTTCTTCTGATGTCCATCCTCTTTGTCTTTCTAGATGGGGATTGGACATTTTAGCAAGAGTCCTCCATCTTGATTAGTTTCCTTAGGTATACAGATTTTAATAGCTTTATCCTATATTATATGACTATACGAGTAAGTACGTGCCATGTGTGTCTTTCTGCTTCTGGGATAGCTCACTCACAATGATCTTTTCCAGTTCCCACCATTTACCTGGAAATTTCATGATATCCTTATTTTGGGGGGGGGTTGTTTGTTTGTTTGTTTGTTTGTTTTTTGCTGTGTAATATTCTATTGTGTGGATGTACCACAATTTTTGTATCCATTCCTCAGTTGAGGGGCATCCGGGTTGTTTCCAGGTTTTGGCTATTACAAATAAAGCTGCTACAAACATGGTTGAGCGATGTCTCCATTGTGTACTTGAGCCTCTTTTGTATATATGCCTAGGAGTGGTATAGCTGGATCTTGAGGAAGCTCTATTCCTCAAGCTGGATCGATTTCCAGAATGGTTGTACAAGTTTACCTCCCCACCTGCAATGGAAGAAGGTTCCCCTTTCTCCACAATCTCTCTAGCGTGCGTTGTCACTTGAGATTTTGATTGTAGCCATTCTGATGGGTGTAAGGTGAAATCTCAGGGTCATTTTGTTTTGCGTTTCCCTGCTGACTAATGATGTTGAACATTTCTTTAAGTGTTTCTCTGCCATTTGATATTCCTCTGTTGAGAGTTCTCTGTTTAGTTCTGTTCCCCATTTTTTAATTGGATTACTTGAATTGTTGCTTTTTAACTTCTTTAGTTCTTTATATATACTGGATATTAGCCCTCTGTCAGATATAGCATTGGTGAAGATCCTTTCCAAATGTGTAGGTAGTCGTTTTGTTCTGACAACAGTGTCCTTTGCTTACAGACGCTTTTCAGTTTCATGAGATCCCATTTATTGATTGTTGCTCTTAGAGCCTGTGCTCTTGGTGTTCTGTTCAGGAACTTGTTTCCTGTGCCAATGAGTTCCAGGCACTTCCCCACTTTTTCCTCTAACAGGTTTAGTGTGTCTGGTTTTATATTGAGGTCTTTGATCTACTTGGACTTTAGTTTTGTGCATGGGGATGAGTATGGAACTATTTGCATTTTTCTACATGTAGACATCCATTTAGACCAGCACCATTTGCTGAAAATGCTACCTTTTTTCCAATGTATGGTTTTGGCATCTTTGTCAAAGATCACATGTTCATACATGTGTGGGTTTATTTCAGGGTCTTCTGTTTGATTCCACTGATGCACCCATCGGTTTCTATGCCTGTAACATGCAGTTTTTAGTATTGTTGCTCTATAGTACAGGATATGATCAGGGAGGGAGACACCTCCAGAAGATCTATTATTGTAGAGGATTACTTTGGCAATTCTGGGTATCTTGTTATTCCATATGATGTTGAGAATTTTTCTTTCAAGGTCTGTAAAGAATTGTGTTGGTAATTTGATGGGATTTGCATTGAATCTGTAGATTGCTTTTGGTAAAATGGCCATTTTTACTATGTTAATCTTACGAAGCCTTGAGCATGGAAGATCTTTCCATCTTCGGATATATTCTTCAAATTCTTTCTTCAGAGAATTGAAATTTTTTTCATACAAGTCTTTGCTTGCTTTGTTAGGTTCACACCAAGGTACTTTATGTCCTTTGTGGCTATTGTGAAGGGTGTTGTTTCGCTAATTTCTTTCTCAGCCCTTTTGTTTTTTGTATACAGGAGGGCTACTGATTTTTTTTTTTTAGTTAATTTTGTATCCAGCCACTTTGCTGAAGGTGTTTATCAGCTGTAAGTGCTCTCTGCTAGAATTTTAGGGGTCACTCAGTTATACTATCATATCATCTGCAAATAGTGATACTTTGACTTCTTCCTTTCTAATTTGTTTCCCCTTGACCTCCTTTAATTTTCTTATTGCTCTTGCAAGGACTTCAAAAACTATTTTGAAGAGATATGGAGAGAGTGGGCAGCCTTGCCTTGTCCCTGATTTCAGTGGAATTGATTTGAATTTCTTTCCATCGAGTTTGATGTTGCTGTATATTGTCTTTACTATGTTCAGGTATGTCCATTGTATCCCTGTTATCTCCAATACTTTAAGATGGATGTTGGATTTTGTCAATTGCTTTTTCAGCATCTAAGGAGATTATTATGTGTTGGGTTTTTTTCTTTTAGTTTGTTTATATGGTAAAACACATTGACTGATTTCCATATATTAAACCCATGCATTCCTGGAATGAATGAAGCCTACTTGGTCACAGTGGATGATACTTTTATGTGTTCTTGGATTCGGTTTGCAAGTATTTTGTTAAGTATTTTTGCATTGATGTTCATAAGGGAGATTGGCCTGAAATTCTCTTTCTTTGTTGGGTCTTTGTGAAGTTTAGGTACCAAGGTGACTGTGGCTTAATAGGATGAGTTTGGTAGTGTTCCTTCTGTTCCTATTTTGTGGAATAGTTCGAAGAGTATTGTTGTTAGTTCTTCTTTGAAGCTCTGGTAGAATTCTGTGCTGAAACTGTCTGGCCTTGGGTTTTGTTTGTTTGTTTGTTTGTTTGTTTGTTTGTTTTTGCATTGGAGACTTTTAATGACCACTTCTATTTCATAAAGGGATATAGGACTATTCAATTGATTTACCTGGTCTTGATTCAGATTTGGTAAGTGGAATATATGAAGAAAATTGGCCATTTCATTTAGATTTTCCAATTTTGTGGCAGATAGGCGTTTGAAGTAAGACCTAATGATTGTTTGGATTTCCTCATTGTCTGACATTATGTTCCCTTTTCATTTGTGATTTTGTTGATTTGGATATTGTCTCTTGGCCTTTTAGTTAGTTTGGGTAAGGGTTTATCTATCTAGTTGACTTTTTCAAAGAACCAGATCTTGACTTATTAATTCTTTGAATTGTTTTATTTGTTTCTAATTTATTGATTTCATCCTTGAGTTTGATTATTTCCAGCTGTCTACTTCTCTTTGGTGTGTCTGCTTCTCTTTTTTCTAGGGCTTTTAGGTGAGCAACTTAATGAAGTTGCTGGCATGAAATGTTTCTAATTTCTACTTGGAGGCACATAGTGCTATGAACTTTCCACTTAGCACTGCTTTCATTGTGTCCCATAAGTTTGGGTATGCTGTGCTTTCATTTTCATTGAATTTTATGAAGTCTTTAATTTCTTTCTTTATTTCTTCCCTGACCCAGCTGTCATTGAGTAGCAAGTGGATCATTTTCCATGTGTGTGTAGGCTTTTTGTTATTTCTGTTGTCCTTGCAATCCAGTTTTAGTCCATGGTGATCAGATAGGATAAATGGGATTACTTCAGTCTTTTTCTATCTGTTCAGACTTGTTTTGTGACCAAGTATAGAAGGTTCCATGAGGTGCTGAGAAGAAGGTAAATTCTTTTATGTGTGGGCGAAACGTTTGTAGATCCCTGTTAGGTCCATTTGACTCATGCCTTCCATTAGAATAATTGCTTCTTTGTTTAATTTCTGTTTTGTTGACCTGTCCTTTGTTGTGAGTGGGGTGTTGAAGTCTCCCACTACTAATGTGTGCGGATCTATGTGTGGTTTTCGTTTTATTAATGTTTCTTTTACAAATGTAGGTGCTCTTGTATTGGGGGCATAGATGTTCAGAATTGTGATGTCTTCTTGGTGGAGTTTTCCTTTGATGAGTATGAAATGACTTTTCCCATCTCTTTTGATTAATTTTGGTTGAAAATCTATTTTATTGGATATTAGAATGGCTACTCCTGCTTGCTTCATGAGTCCATTTGCTTGGAAAATCATCTTCCAGACCTTTACTCTCAGGTAATGTCTATCTTTGTGACTTAAATGTGTTTCTTGTATACACTAGAATGTGGGTCTTGTTTATGTATCCATTCTGTTAGTCTGTGTTTTTTTTTTTTATTGGAGAATTGAGTCCATTGATGTTGAGAGAGATTAATTACCAGTGGCTGTTAGATCCTTTGATTTTTATGTTGGCTATGGTTGTGTGTTTGTGTGCTTGGCTACTTTTAGTTTTGCTGTATTGAGATTATTTGTTTCCTGTGTTTTCCTGAATGTAGTTAGTTTTCCTGAGTTCTATTTTTCCTTCTAGTATCTTCTGTAATGCTAGATTTGTTGGTAGGTATTGTTTGAATTTGTTTTTGTCATTGAATATCTTGCTTTCTCCACCTATGATGACTGTAAGTTTTTTTGGATATAGTAGTCTGGGCTGACATCTGTGTTCTCTTAGGGTTTGTCTTATATCAGTCTAGGCCCTTCTTGTTTTTATAGTCTCTGTTGAAAAATCAGGTGTGATTCTGATGGGTTTGACATTATATATTTCTTTGTCTTTTTCTGTCTCAACTTTTAGTATTTTTTTTCTTTTTTCTGTATACTTACTGTTTTGGTTATTATGTGGTGGGAGGATTTTCTTCTCTGGTCTAATTCATTAGGTGGTCTGTAGGCCTCTTGTGTATAGGCCTCTGCTTTAAGCTGGGTAAATTTTCTTCTCTGATTTTGTTGAAAATATTTTCTGGGTGTTGGAGGAGGGCATGTTCTTTTTCCTCTGTTCCTACTCTTCATAGGTTTTGTCTTTTCATATTGTCTTGAATTTCTTGGATGATCTGTGTCAGGAATTTTTTTGGATTTAACATTTTCTTTGACAGATGCATTGATTTCTTCCATTGTATCTTCTCCTGAGATTCTTTCTTCCATCTCTTGTAGTCTGCTGGTTCTGCTTACCTCCTTAGTTCCTGTTTTTTTTTTTCCCTCAATTCTTCTTCTCCATGATTTCCATGCTTGTGTTTTCTTTAATTTTTCCAATTTTATTTTGAGATGTTTAGTTGTTTGTTTATTTCCGTCATTTGTCTGATCGTTTTTCCTGGTTTTCTTTTAGTTTCTTCAATTCTTTATTTGAACATTCCTTTGTTTCTTTTATTTGTTTTAGTGATTTAATTATTTCCTCTCTGAAGGCCACAAACTCTTTGGCTGCATTTCCTGTATTTCTTCATGGATGGCCATAATCTGTTTGATTTTATCTTGCCTTAATTCTTCAAGTATTTTATTTGTTTCCTCTATTATCCTCTTCATCAGCATAGACGTAAGGTCATCCTCTTGAATTTCAGTTATGCTGGTATGCCCAGGGCTTTTCGCCCCTGTATGAGTGGGTTCTGGAGATGCCATATTGCTCTGTTGGTTGAGGTTTTACACTGACCTCTACCCACTGGACTATTTTAGGTGTTGGCTGTTACTTCCTGGTGCTTCCTGGAATCCTGGGGTAGGGAGAATCCCCTAGGCAGGAAGATGATTTTTCCTCTGCTTTTTGTATATGGTAACTGAATGACCACTGTTTCTCAAGAATTGTCACTGCTCACCTCAGGCATATAGACCTGAGTGGTAGATGTAAGGGGGGATCTCCTCACACCCGTAGAAGTCCTGGAGACAGCTACCCTGCTGCTGTGTTTTTTGTCCTGAATTTAGTGAGCTGCTGCTGTTGTTACACTGTTTTCCAGGCATAGCCCTCTTGAAGAAACTGCTGATTCCCTAGCTGTGGGGTTTTCTCCCAACAGGGAAACTCAGTCTCTGGTGCCCTGTGGCCCACAGTTCTGTCTGGGAAGGTGAATCAAGTGCATAGCAAGTCTCTGGATCAAGAGGCTGAGTGCTCTGCTCTGGCTCGGCAGTTGAAGGACCTACTCTGGGCCTGAGACTGTGCTTTTCTGTCTGAGATGGAGGCTGTGTGTCCCGTTCTGGTTCTGGAGCTGTGCACTCCTCTCTGGGACGGCAACTAAGGACTCCACTCTGGGTCGGAGGATCGCATGATACACCGAATTATCTCTCCATCATCCCCATATCTATTATTTCAAAGATACAACCCTCATTTTGTATGATCAATGAATGATGTGCTTAAAATATTTTTCATTTTTTTTTGTTTTTGTCAGTGTGTGTAATTCAGAATGCACACTTTTATTTTGGTGTCTATAAGATATTAAACCAAATGTGTCATTATGGCATATAATAAGGTAGATTTACTATAAATTGAAGGTCAAAGATATAATTGACATCTAGATTCCAACAAAGGTAATTGGAAAAATATAACATATTTAATAGTTCAGGCCCTTGGACATACAAAATAGTGAGGCAAGGTAATTCTCATTTCAACATACAGTGTTATATGGCTGTTACTACACAAAATTATAGCACACTTAGTTTTGTAAACATTAATTAAGCTTTAATTGTAGTTCAAACTCAGAAAGCATTCAGATCAAACATTATTCAGAGTACTTTGGCTCCTGTATATGTGCCGAATATATTTACATCCATAGAAAAAGAAATGGCACACACACACACACACACACACACACACACACAAAGCAAGCAAACAAAAACAGAAGTTACAGTAACAACTGTACTGGTTACAGTTTGGCATTTGTCATATTGGAATAAGGTATAGGCACCTCACTGTCCATTGCTGAACAAAAGCTGGCTTCTGTGATCAGCTGAGATCCAGGTAAGTGTGGCAAAATTAAACTCCTACTTTAAAATGTTCTGTTAGTTCACTTACATACCTAGATGCAGCTCATGAAGTAAGGACTGGAACAGAGAATCAGTCAGGTCAAATAGAGTATGACTTAACTA
This sequence comes from Pachyuromys duprasi, assembly GCA_028658305.1. Taxonomy (NCBI): domain Eukaryota; kingdom Metazoa; phylum Chordata; class Mammalia; order Rodentia; family Muridae; genus Pachyuromys; species Pachyuromys duprasi. The sequence continues at coordinate 67,348,123 of CM053742.1, forward strand.
TTATCAAGATTCTGCAACTTTTTAATGATAAAATTCTTAAATGTACTTCTGGAAGAAATGAAAATTTTGAAAATGTTCCTGAAGGTGATTAATGCAGTGACCACTAGACATTTCATGATTGTATCTTTCTTCATATTACCCAATGAATAATTTTTATGTTCTTTGTAGATTTTGTAACTGAATCCCAGATCTGTCACTAATTAACTATGCAAAGTGAATTTGGCACTTTTGTGAAAACAGGGAACTATTTGTTTATATACAGTGTAACGTCTGTATATCAGTTAAGAAAATCCTTAAAGCCTCAAAAAAAAAAACTAAGTAAACATAAATGCTAAAAATGAAATTACATTTCTTAAAAGTGTAGCAAAAATGTATGGGTCAAGCTTGTACAATGAAAACTTATCTAAAGTATCAACTATTATTTAGTTTAGGATTTATCACTGTTATCCTTTACTTTTTGGTTATTGTTTTGAGAAAGTGTCTGATTAAGTTGCCCTTGCTGATCTAGATCTCACAGAAATCTACCTGGCTCTGACTTTCCAGAACCGTGCTTAAAGGTTTGTACTATCACAGTAGGAAATCTCTTAATTTTTAAGTCAAATAATTGGTAACAAAAACTCAGAGTTGTGGACAAGACTTAATTTTGTGGTTTGTTCTCAGTCTCTTGGCTTGTGTGATTCTTTCTGCTACATAGCCAAGATTGTTTTTTAACTCTGATCTTGTACCTCTACTACCTTATGCTGAGATTACAGTTTTGGCATGGGTTAGAACAAATCTTATTATAACCCATCCCCATCACCAATATCATAAAATATCATTTTACTTTTTGTCATACCTAAATTATTGAAGTTGATTTCAAACTCTGTAATCCAAATTTTATGATCATTTATCAATAGTATAACTTTCTAATACCTGATTTTTCATATAACATCATTCCAGGAAATATTGACACTTTGGTTGCTCATGTTACCAGGATTGGAAGTTTTGTTATTTTATGGAATTACTGCCCATTTTAGAGCAAACTCCCCACAAAGCATACACATCAACAGCCATGCCTATCTATAAAATTTTTACCTCCTAAAGTATAAACAAAAGAGAAGACAAGATACATTTTTTAAATATCAAATGTAATGAAGGTAGCATAAGCATACTCATATTTTGTGTATATGACCTTTCAGAGTTTGAAATCTTTATAGCTGTTTCTCTTCCAGCTTCACAACTAAAGCAGAACTTGCCCATGATATATTCTTAAAAAAATGACTTGATTTGAAAATGCTCAATAACAGAAATGTATCTAGACTGTTCATTATCACTTTGAGGAGTTCTTATGATTAGAAAGGTGTCATAGCTTGTTTTCAGTTGTTGTGATAAAGCACCATGACAAAACACTACTTAGAGAAGGAAGAGTTTATTAGAATTTTGGCTCTAGAGGGTGCCTACATAATTGACATAAGAATCACATCAGGCAGCTAGAAAATGAAGATGAGGGATCATATCTTTAACCACATAGAGAAAGTAGAGAGAGGAAACTGGAACTGGGGCAAGGTTATGAACTCCCAAAGCCCAGACCCAGGAATATACTTCCTCCAGAAAGATTCCACCTTCTAAATGTTCTGCCTGTTAGCAAGCCTGTGGTCTTTCAGAAGGTTCAGTTTATTATAGGCAAAGTCATCCCTAAATAGGTGATTCTATCTTTAATATATAAGCAGAGCAAGCCTATAAGGTATAAACCATATTTTGCAATGATTTTAGCCAGACATAGCCTTTAGTACCAGTATTTATAATCATTCACGAGGCTGAGATATGTGAATTATAGTGACTTAAAAGACATCTTGAGCTACATATAGATTTATAGGCCTTCTCGGGCTACATGGAAATCGACCCAGGAGACAATTTCCTGAACATAACACCAACAGCTCAAGCTTTAAGATCAACAATTAATAAATGAGAACTCATGAATCTAAAAAGCTTCCATAAAGCAAAGGACATGGCCGGTAGAAGAAACAATAACCTACAGACTGGGAAATGATCTTCTCCAACCCTGCATCTGATAGAGGAATAATATCCAGAATATATAAAGAACACAACAAATTACACACCAATAAACCAAAAATCCAATTAAGAAAGGGATACAGAGCTAAGAAGGGAAGTCTCAACAGAGGAATATAGAATGTCAGAGAAACACTTAAAGAAATGTTCAACATCCTTAGTCATCAGTGAATTATCTACCTTTATAAAAGGGTATTTAAAAGCTAAATGTTATTAAAGTCAATTGATACAGGAAAGAACAATGAAGTAATCCCTATAGATTATCTTTTAAATTTATCTGCACATATTTCTTTGTCTCTCTGTCTCATTGTCTGTCTGCCTCTCTCTGTCTCTGTCTCTGTCTCACTCTCTGTCTATTTCTGTATGTGTTTGTATGTAGTCACACATACATTTGTATATATGGAAGTCAGAGGACAGCTTTTGAGAGTCAGTTCTCTTCTTCCAGCATGTATGTCACAGGGATTTAATTTAGTTCTCAAAGCTTGGCTGAAAATAGCTTTATGCAAAAAGTTATCTTACCAGCCCTAAATTGTTCTCTATAATTCAGGAGTCATATATTATTTGTCCATTTAATCAATCACATATTTGCCATTCATATTTATTTATATTGTCTTGAAAGTTTGACCAGTACATATACTTTCAATTATTAGTAATTCATAAAATAATGTTAGACAAAAGTTTTCCACTTACTTATGTTGAAATCTGGATTCAGAAACTAGAGAGATTTAAATGAATTCAGAATATCTCCTTCTGCATGTTTAATTTTTCTCTTTGTGTGAGAATTGATTCAGTTCTCTCTAGCAACTTCTTATCCACAGGAGGTAAATCTTTACTAATAATATAAGTTAATAGTATATAGCTTTAGCTATGAAAGAAATACAAATTTGTTTTTTCTTTCCAAGTATCCATGATTCAAAATTAAATAACTCACTTTGAAAGACTGAGACTAATATTTAGTATTAAAGGAAATGGCTGTAAGCAGAAATTGTACAATTTACAATCATAGTTATATAATGCTTTCCTAAAAAATATACACTCCTTCCCAAAAAGAAGTACCTTTATTAAGATCCTTCAATGTTAGTTTTGCATTCTGCTTGTGTGCGCTGTTAAACTTATGAGACATATTGGTTTTATTTAACTATTAACCTATAATGATGAGCTCTCAATTAAGTATTTTTTGATCTTTGTAGATTCAAACATTATTTATTCCATAGTCTTTCAGGTACTTCTAAGGATTAGTTTTAACCACAATGTGTCTTAGAAGTCAGTAAATTTTCCTTTTTGAAAAATCTTGACAAGTTTGAAATTTCGTCTCTTCATAATTTCTGTTTTTGTGATTTTTCGAATTTTAATGACAACTGTCTTAAGAAAATTTCATGAGTTGTTGAAAAAGAATAAAATTGCCTTTTGTGATTTTTTTGTCATTTTTAAGAGTAACACCATCTTGACTCTATAGAAATATGATACAAAAAACATTACTACCAAACCCAATCGATATATCTACTGGATCCAACAATTAAACCTTAAGATCAAAGACTAGATATCACCTCTGAGTAAAAAGCATAAAAATATATAAATTCCAAACAAAAAGGCCAAAGAAACAAGCCAGTGTAGCTAGTTTAATATCTTACAAAATAGAATAGAAACCAAAATTAATCAAAAGAGATGAAGACAGAAACTACATACTCATCAAAGGAAAAAGCCTCCAAGAAAACATTATAATTCTTAACATCTAAGCACAAAACACAAGGGCAACTACGTTTGTAAAAGAAACACTACCACATCTTAAGTCACATATTGATCCTTACACACTAATAGTGAGAGACATTATACCCACTCTGACCAATACCTAGGTCATTAAATCAAGACTGAAAGGAATAATTGAGTACGGAGAGAGACAACTGGAACAGGGTCACATTTCTCTAAGGAGCTATGAAGTTAGGGCGATGGAAAACCCCAAGAATCTCTGAGGGGATATGGAACCTGAACCTGTCATCTTCTGTAACCAGACAAGACTTCCAATGAAGGGATTAAGAGGGCAACTTATGCACAAAACCTTTGACCTACAATTTTTCCTCCCTACAAGATATGCCCCATTAATGATGGAGCAGTAATTTAGGAAGGGGCTAACCAAGGACTGGTCCATCTAGAGAACCATGCTATAACACTGAGCTCACCCCTGGTATTGCTAATGATATTCTGCTATGTGTGCAGACAATAGCCCAGCATAATTGTCATCAGAGGAGCTTCACCTTGGAACTGAAGGAAAGAGATGCAAAAAACCCACAGCCAAACATTAGGAAGAGTTTTGGGAATCCTGCAGAAGACAGGGAGGAAGGATTGCAGGATCCAGAGAAGTCAACAGCACCACAAGAAAACCCAGAGATTCAGCTAAGCTGATTCCAAACTGCTCACAAAGACATAACCACCAACTAGAAAGCTTGCATGGTATTGGCCTAGGCTCCTGCACATATGTTACAATTTTGTAGCTTGGTTTTCCTGTGGGACTCTTAATAGCAGAAAGAGAAGCTGTCTCTGACTATTTTGCCTGTCTTTTGGACCCTTTCCTTTTACTGGACTGCATCATCTAGCCTCAATGTAAGAGTATGCTCCTAGTCTTACTGCAGTTTGATATACCAGGGCTGATTGATATCCATGGGAGGCCTCCATTTTTCTAAAGAGAAATATAGGAGGAGTGGATGTGGGGAAAGGTGACAGGAGAGGACTGGGAGAAGAGCAAAGAGGAGAGTATGGTTGATTAAATAAATAAATCTAAAAGTAGTGATTTTGGTGATTCTATTGTTATAAACCAAATCTTCAGATATCCAGAATGGCAGTGACCAGGGCACACAGTATCAGAGGGGCAGTGGATCTGAACTATGAAATTGGTGAGTGGAGGGGGAGCTGAATACAGAACATCGACACTGAGGCTTCCGGGGGAAAGGGGAACAAACCCTGGGCTGAGATCATTAGGATTCAGTCAACCGAGGACTTCTCTGCAGACTTCTCCTGGGCACACAGTTCCCACGGACTTCCCTTTAATGGGCCACCTTAGTCACAGGCGGAGGCAGTAGTGGAGGCAGCAGAGGCAGGCTGCAGTGCATGCAGCTTCTAGCACAGAGCACAGTGCTGGCTGCTCTTAGCACAGAAATCCCTGCTTGAGATTAGAGACAGAGAATACTCAATCCCCCAGCACTTCCCCTAGACAGGTCTCCCTTCTCCCTCCTTAGCAGAGGCAGAGTCTGCAGAGGCAGCACACAGCACCAGAAACAGAGCACAGTGCCTTGTCCGCGGTCCCACAACTCCTAGCACAGAGCAAAGTGCCTGCAGCTCCACCAGGCCAATGAGATCTGGGGCTCCCCAAGGCCTTCCAGAAGGCATCTGTTTGAGTGGCCTCATAGTTCTGCTATTGTGGCTGGCTGGACTTGCAGTGGACCACAAGTTCTGCAGCAACATAGGGATTCTTGGGACAGCACTATCAACGCTAACAGCCCTGCTCCGAGGATTTACCAGTGAAGTCGAGACAAACAAGTCATGGATCCCAGACAGATCTGAATGCCAAAATGACAGTATGACATGACTGTAGACCACTGAGGTGTGCAGGAAATTGGACCAGGTGTATTGAAAACTGTACCCACAAACAGTGCTAACATTTGTACCCTCTCCTGTGCCTGTACACCCTCCTCTCATATTCCAAGCATCTACATTCCCTAACACTCTGTCCTTCAAGACACACTTCCATGCAGGCGCATACAGATGCTCCCTCGCAAATGTGATTCTGCCCCAGCGACTCTTCCTCCCTTAAATGCAGCTGAAAAACCAACACATGCTCTCAAACCAGTGGACCTCTTTCATCTTCTTAAATAATACTCCAGACGCCAGGAATGATGGATCCAGTCTGAAGTACAGACTCCAGGAACAAACAGTGAAAGTTACAGATAAGTAGATGGCCAGAGATTATTGTAAGAATACACCCAATAAATCAGGACATCATGGTTCCACCAGCAACCCCCAAAATCAATTCACCAGAAACACAGGAAAATGACTTTAAAGCTATGATTATCCAGTTATTAGAGGCACATAAATAGGAAATGAACAAATCTTTCAGAGAAATAGTCACACAAGTGGAGGCAAATAAAGAGTAAATGAACAAAGCTCTCAAAGAAATAGCCAAACAAATGGAAGAAAATAGAGGAAGTAAGCAAATCTCTCAAAGAAATACAGGCAAATACAGTCAAACAAATAGAGGCATAGGTAGAGTCTGAATTAGTGGCATATAGAGAAGAAACAAACAAAAAGTAAAAGCCATCATAGAAAGACAGGAATCCACATTTAAACAGATGAAGGAAATGGTGCAAATCATGAACATAGAATTAGAATCAATAAAGAAAAAACGAAGAGAGAAAACCCTGGAGCTGGAGAACTTAGAAAAATGATAAGGAATGACAAAAGTAAGCATCACCAATAAAATACAAGAGATGAAAGAGAGAAAGAATCTCAGATGTTGAAGATACACTTGCTGAAATTGATACTTCTCTCAAAAAAATAGTAAAATCAAAAAAGTCCCAAACACAAAACAACCAAGAAATCAAGGATGCCATGAAAAGATGAAATCTAACAAGGTCCAGAAAACATTTTTAAGAAAACCTTAGAAAATTTTCCCAACTTAAAGAAAGAAATCTCAATAAACATACAAGAAGACTACAGAACACCAAATAGATTACACCAGAAAAGAAACTTTTCACATCACATCATAGTCAAAACACTAAACCTACAGAACAAAGAAAAAAGTATTAAATGAAGCAAGGAAAAAAGGCCGAGCGATATATGAAGGTACATTTACCAGAATCACACCAGATTTCTCAACGCGAACTATGAAAGTCAGAGGGGCCAGGGAGGATGTCATGAAGATTTTAAGGGACCAGAGATGCTAAACCAGACTACTCTATCCAGCAAAGCTTTCAATCAACATGATGGAGAAAGCAAAATGTTTCATGACAAAACTAAATTTAAGTAACATCTACACAGCAAACCAGCCTTACAGAAGATATTAGAAGAAAAACTCCAAATCAACAAAAGCAACCACACCCAAGAAAACATAGGATGCAGATAACTTTCATGACAAAAATTAAAAGAAAACAAGCAATGAATCACAGTAGCACCATAATAAAACTAACATTCATTGGTCACTATTATCTATCAACATCAAGGGACTCAACTCTCCAATAAAAAGACACAGAATAACAGGATTTTTGCAGAAACAGGATCCAACACTCTGCTTCATTCAGGAAACACACCTCTGCAACAAAGATAAACATTACCTCAGAGTAAAGGGATGGAAAAATGTTTCTCAAGCAATTGGACACAGAAAACAAGCTGGGGTAACTACTCTAATATCTAATAAAATAGAATTTCAATCAAAATTAATCAAAAAAGATGAGGAGGGGCATGTCACTCTCATCAAAGGAAAAAACCTACAGGAGGACATCAGAATTCTGATTTATGCCTCACATACAAGAGTGCCTACATTTGTAAATGAAACATTATTAAAGCATAAATCATACATGGTTCCCAACACCTTAACAGTGGGAGATTTCAACAATCCACTCTCACCAAGGGACAGATAGTCTACACAGAACCTATATAGGGAAAGAAAGGCACTTACAGAGATGCTAAAACAAATGGACCTAATAGATGTCTACAGAACTTTTCACCCAAATTCAAAAGAGTATACCTTCATTTCAGCACCTCATGGAACCTTCTCCAAAACAGACCATATATTTGGTCACAAAACAAGCTTCAGCAGGCACAAGAAGACTGAAATAATCCCTTGAATTATATCTGACCACCATGTACTAAAGCAAGACCTCAACAACAACAGAAACAGCAAAAAGCCTACACACACATGGAAACTGAACAACTCCCTAGTCATTGACAGATGGGATAGGGAAGAAATAAGAAAGAATTTAAAGATTTTCTAGAATTCAATGAAAATGAAGGAAAAACATACCAAAACTTATGGGACACAATGAAAGCAGTGCTAAGAGGAAAATTCATAGCACTAAGTGCCTTCAAGAAGAAATTTGAAACATCTCATATAAGCAACTTAATGGCCCAACTGAAAGCCCTAGAATAAAAAGAAGTCGACACACCCAAGAGGAGGAGACTGCTGGAAATAATCAATCACAGGGCTGAAAATAATTAATCAGAACCAAATAAAACTATTCAAAGAATCAATGAAACCAAGAGGTGGTTCTTTGAGAAAATCAACAAGAAAGGCAAAACCTTAGCCACACTACCTGAAAGGCAGAGAGAAACTATCCAAATCAGCATAATCAGAAATAAAAATGGGGACATAACAACAGACACTGAGGAAATAAAAACAAACATTAGGTCTTACTACAAAAGCTGATATGGCAAAAACCTTCAGAATCTAAATGAAATGGACAATTTTCTTGATAGATTCCATTTACCAACATTAAATCAAGATCAGGTAAATAGATTGAATAATCCTATATCCCCCAAGGAAACAGAAGCAGTCATCAAATATCTCTTGTCCAAAAAAAAAAAAAAAAAAAGTCCCAAGACCAGATGGTTTCAGCACAGAATTCTTCCAGACCTTCAGAGAAGAGATAACTCCAATTCTCTTCAAACTATGCCACAAAATAGAAACAGAAGAAACATTATCGAACTCATTCTATGAAGCCACAGGCACTTGATACCTAAACTACACAAAGACCCGTCAAAAAAGACAACTTCAGACGTACCTTTTTTTTTGAACACTGATGCAAAAATACGTAATGAAATACTTGGAATCCAAATCCAAGAACACATAAAAGAAATTATCCACCATGGCCAAATAGGCTTCATCCCAGACATGCAGGGGTGGTTCAATATTAGGAAATCCATTGATGTAATTCATCATATAAACAAACTGAAGGAGAAAAACCACATGATCATCTCCTTAGATGCCGAAAAAGCATTTGATAAAATCCAACCCCCATTCATGTTTAATGTCTTGGCGAAATCATGGATAAAAGACACATACCTAAACATAGCAAAGACAATATACTGCAAGTCTAAAGCCAACATCAAACTAAATGGAGAGAATCTTAAATCAATCCCACTGAAATCAGGGACAAGGCAAGGCTGCTCATTCTCTCCTTATCTCTTCAACATTGTATTGAAGTCCTTGCTATAGCAATTAGACAACTAAAGGAGTTCAAGGAGCTACACACTGTAAAGGAAGAAATCAAAGAATCACTATTTGAAAATGATATGATGGTATACATGAGCGACCCCTAAAATTCAACCAGAAAACTCCTTCAGCTGATAAATGCCTTCAGCAAAGTGCTTGAATACAATATTAACTCAAACAAACAAACAAACAAATAAACAAACAAAAAACAAAACAGAACCCCTCCTGTATACCAAAGAGAAAAGGACCTTGAAAGAAATTAGGGAAACAGTACCCTTCACAATAGCCCCTAATATCATAAAGTATCTGGGTATTACTCTAATTAAGCAAATGAAAGACCTATTTGAAAAAATCTTCCAGTCTCTTAAGAAAGAAGTCGAAAAAGATATCAGAAGGTGGAAAGATCTCCCATGATCATATATCTGTAGGATTAACCCAATAAAAATGACCATCCTGCAAAAAGCAATCTACAGATTCAATGCAATTCTCATCAAAATACCAACACAATTTTTTACGGAACATGGAAGAAAAATTTTCATTTTCATATGTATAAACAAAATACCCTGAACTGACAAAACTCTCCTATACAACAACCAACCATCTGGACGTATCTCCATCCCTGATTTCACGCAGAACTAGAGAGCAATAGTAATAAAACTATTTGATACTGGCATAGAAACAGAATGTTGGATCAACGCAATTGAATTGAATGCCCAGAAATTAAGCCATACACCTATGGATACTTGATTTTTGATAAAGAAGCCAAAACCATTCAATCGAAAAAAGACAGCATCTTTATCAAATGGTGCTGGTCTAACTGGATGTCTACATGTACAAAAGTTCAAATAGATACATGTTTATCACCCTAAACAAAACTAAAGTCCGAGTGGATCTCAACATAAAACCAAACACACTAACTCAGTTAGAATAAAAAAATGGGGAAGAGCCTAGGACTCATTGGCACAGGAGACTACTTCCTGAACAGAACACCAAAAGCAGAAGCTCTAAGATTAACAATCAATAAATGGGACCTCATGAAACTGAAGAGCTTCTGTAAAGCAAAGGACACTGTCATCAGAACAAGAGTACAGCCTACAGACTGGGAAATGATTTTCACCAGCCATTATCTGACACAGGGCTAATATCCAGAATATATAAAGAACTCAAGAAGTTAAAAAGCAACAAAACAGGTAATCCAATTGAAAAAATTGGTACAGTGCTAAGCAGAGAATTTTCTGTAGAGAAATATAGAATGGCAGAGAAACACTTAAAGAAATGCTTAATGTCCTCAGTGTTCTGGGAGATGCAAATCAAAACGAACCTGAGATTTCACCTTACACTCATCAGAACGGCTAAGATCAATAAATCAACTGACTATACATACTGGAGAGGATGTGGAGAAAGGGGAACCCTTCTCCATTGCTGGTAGGAATGTCAATTTATACAACTACTTGGAAATCAGACAATTAGGAATAGTGCTTTCTCAAGATCCAGCTAAACTACTCCTAGGCATATATCCAAAATATGATCAAGTACACAACAATGACATTTCTTAAATCGTGTTTCTAGAAGCTTTACTTGTAATATCCAGAACCTGGATACAATCAAGATATCCCTCAACAGAGGAATTGATACAAAAATTGTAGTATCCAAGTGAGTCTCCTAGTAAGGGGAACAGGGACTCTCTGACATGAACTCAGTGGCTGGCTCTTTGACTGCCTCCCCATTAGGGATGAGCAGCCTTGCCAGGAATAGGAGGACAATGCAGCCAGTTCTGATGAGACCTGATAAGCTAGAGTGAGATGGAGAGGGAGAATGACCTCCCCTATCATCGGACTTGGAGGGGCAAATAGGAGGAGATGAGGGATGGAGCGTGGGATTGGGAGGGGTTGAGGCAGGGGGCTATAACTGGGATACAAATTGCATAAACTCTAATTAATATAAAAAAATAAATTTAATTTAAAAAATAAACCAATTCTTCTTTAATATACCTTGGCAATTGTCCAACCATCTTTTTTTTATCAAGAACTTAATATTTTCTTTATTAGACTATGCCTTGATATGTGTTAATATAGTATTTCTTATAATATCTTCAAAGGTAGACTTTATTTTAAATTCATTTGTAAATGAGAAGTTGAACCCAGGTGAACACAAGCTTGGGCTTGCAAGCCGGG
>CM053742.1:67360043-67386283 GCA_028658305.1 Pachyuromys duprasi
GACCCTATCCCGATAAGGGTAAACTCAGCCTCTTGCTTTTGCATCGAGTAGTGGTCTGTGAGTTTTCTTGGGAGGGGAGCGGTCTGGAGTCCCTGTGCCATGGGCTGTAGGTTTTACATGTGGTGTGTTGGCTGGGAAAGGGTGTGTCCCTTCCCTGACTCTCACCAGACTGGACTCGGAGGTCAGGCCCTAAACAGGATAGCCTGTTTTATTTGTCAGATTTATGTTTTATTCTGTTTCTGTATAGGCGTCTATCTGAAACTTTTTGGTTGTTTGATTAAGTCATTGCGGTAGACAGATGTGTCAGAATATTGCTTGGCTGGGAAACTGGAGGACGCTCCAGATTCCATTTGGGATGTTGGATCTGAGAAGGTCCTCTTACCATCTGATTTTCGTTGAGAACGACTGCTGCCAGGCAGTCGTTCAATCAGGGCTTTATGGTACCACTTGCAAGGGGGTCCTTGTCTGTCTGCTTGCCTTATTCTTTTTGTTTCTGTTGTTTTTGCCTCACTGACTTTTTTGACGGACGATTTCATTATGGAACAGACTATGACTACACCCTTATCCCTCACACTTGATCATTTCTCAGAAGTAAGGTATAGGACACATAATCTCTCAGTGGAAGTTAAGAAAGGGAAATGGCAAAATTTCTGTTCTTTGGAGTGGCCTTCTTTTCAGGTTGGATGGCTACCAGAGGGCACCTTTCACCTTGATAAGATCCTTGCCATTAAGGCTAAGACACTCCAGGCCCAGGGTGTCACCTTGATTAAGTTCCGTATATTCTGCTCTGGGAAGACATTGTTTGCTGCCGACCTCCCTGGTTCCCCGACCTCCCTGGTTGCGCCCCTTTGTTCCTTCCACAGGGACTCCTTTGACAACTGTCTGTGCTGTGAAGGAGAAGAAAGTACTCACTTCTCCACAAACAGACCTCCTCCTTTTTGAATTTCTGCCCCCTTATCCACCGGCTATTTCCCCTGCCAATCCTCCAGAGGCTTTCAGTCTTCCTGAGAGGTCTAGAGTGGGACCGCATTTAATTTCTCCAGCCCCCTAACAGGATCTTCACCAGGAGCTGCCAGGCCCTCAGCACTGCCGCAGCCGCCACTAGATGTCCCACTGCAAACACCACCAGATCCTGAAAACAAAGGTGGCCCAGCCCCTGCAACACAGCTCAGCCAGACTCTGTGGCCCTCCCATTACAAACTTATGGGTTCCTTAATAGGGATGGGAACCAACCCCTCCAATATTGGTCTTTTTCCTCAGCCAATCTCTATAATTGGAAGGCCCACAATCCCCCTTTTTCTGAGAATCCCTAAGCTTTAACTGATTTGAGTCTGTCCTCTTCTCTTACCAGCCCATCCAGGATGATTGTCAGCAGCTTTTACATACCCTCCTGACTACCGAAGGGAGGGGACCGGTCATTCTAAAGCAAGCAAGAATGTCCCGGGGAAGGATGGGAGGCCTTCAGTCCTCCCTATCGAAATTGATGATGGTTTTCCCCTCACACGTCCTGACTGGGATTACAATACACGAAGAGGTAGTGAGTGCTTGAAAGTTTACTGTCAGACTCTGATGGCGGGTCTCTGTTGGGCTGCTTGGAGACCCACTAATTTGATGTAGGTAAAAGAAGTGGTCCAGGAGACAGAGGAATCTCCTGCAGCCTTCCTAGAACAGCTGATGGAAGCATATTTGCTGGCTTACACCCTATGACCCTACTTCAGATGAACACAAGGCAGCAGTAGCTGTATCTTTTACAGATCAGTCAGCCAGGGATATTTGTAGAAAACTTCAAAAATTAGAAATGTTTGCAGATAAGTCATTGAAGGATTTAGTGCAAGTGGCAGAGAAAGTTTTCTACAGTCGGGAGACAAAAGAAGAGAAAGAGAAAAGGAAGCAGTTGGAGGATGAATACCAGCTGTTTGAAAACCTAAAGGGCAGAAAAAAGACATTGACTGGTGGTTAGAAAAGTACCCCAAGGCATGGGCTGAGATGGCTGCCTTAGGAAAAGCAAAAACAAAAAAATCAAAACAAACAAACAAACAAAAAACCAAAAACAGCTGCCAGTCCAGATAGAGCTAAAACCTCAGGCTGCCCCAGTTGCAGTACGACAATATCCAATATCTGAGAAAGCCCGTGATGGGATCCGACCTCATACACAGCGACTCCTTGATCGAGGGGTCCTAAAAAAGGTGCTAATCTGCCTGGAATACTCCATTGCTGCCAGTCCGAAAGCCTGGGAGCAATGATTATTGGTCCGTGCAGGACCTGAGAGAAGTTAATAAACAGGTTATGGACATACATCCCACTGTCTCCAATCCATATAACCTGTTGAGTTCTCTTCCTGCTGACAGGATTTGGTACACTGTCCTAGACCTTAAAGATGCATTCTTTTATCTTCAACTCAGCCCTACCAGCCAAGATATTTTTGCTTTTGAATGGAAGGATCCCGACTCTGGGGTCTCAGGCCAGCTAACTTGGACTCGACTTACCCAAGGATTTAAAAATTCTCCTACTATATTTGATAAAGCCCTACACCGAGACTTGGAGTACTTCTGGGCCACAAATCCCCAGGTAACTCTTCTCCAGTATGTGGATAACATCCTGCTAGTTGTCATTGACTGGTGGTTAGATTGTAAAAAAGCCTACATCGGAGCCACCAGCCGGCTGTTACAAGAATTAGGCTAGCTTGGCTATAGAGCATCAGCGAAAAAGGCCCAGATATGCCGGAAACAGGTCAGTTATCTGGAATATCTATTAAGAGAAGGAAAGAGATGGTTATCGGAGGCTAGAAAGGAGACTGTGTTTCATATTCCTCCTCCACGAACTACTAAAGAATTGAGGGAATTTCTTGGTACAGCGGGGTTTCACCGATTATGGATTCCGAGATTTGCTGAAATGGCAGCCCCTCTGTATGCTCTTAGAAAGGGCAATGACTCTTTTACTTGGGGAAAAGATGAACAAGCCACATTTGATAATATCATACAAGCCTCAATGTCGGCCCCAGCATTGGGCCTTCCTGATGTAACTAAACCCTTTCATTTCTATGTGGCTGAAAATCGGGGAATGGCCAAGGGGGTACTGACACAAAAGATTGGACCCTGGAAGAGACCAGCAGCTTATCTATCTAAGAAGCTTGATTCAGTAGCGGCAGGATGGCCAACCTGCCTCCGGATAGTAGCAGCAGTTGTGGCACTAGTAAAAGATACTGACAAGCTGACTTTAGGACAGGATCTCACCCGTCTATGCCCCTCATGCCCTTGAGAGTGTCCTAAGACAGCCACCTGATCCTTGGATCACAAATGCCCGCATGACACATTACCAGACTTTGCTTTTGAATAATGACAAAATCACCTTTGTCCCTGCCATGGGGTTAAACCCCCACCACCCTGTTACTGGATCCAGAGATTCAGCCCCCGGAGCATGACTGCTTGCAGGTACTGGCTGAGTAACAGGGATGGTGGAATGACCTAAAAGACCAGCCTTTGCCAGACGCAGAAATGACATATTATACAGACTTGACTAGCTTTTTGGAAAATGGGAGAAGAAAAGTGGGGGCAGCAGTGGTGGATGGACACAAAGTAATATGGGCCCAGGCGTTGCCAAAGGCACTTCTGCTCAATGGGCAGAATTAATTGCTGTAACTCAAGCATTGACCTTGGGAAAAGATAGAAAAATAAACATCTACACTGATAGCTGGCACGCCTTTGCTACAGCCCATGTGCACAGGGCCATCTACCAGCAGAGAGGCCTGCTGACATCAGCCAGTAAAGAAATTAAAAATAAAGCTGTGATCCTGGCCATGCTCAATGCCCTGCTACTACCCGCCAAGGTAAGCATAATTCACTGCCTGGGACATCAGAAGGAAAATTCTATGGCAGTAAAGGGAAACAACATGGCTGTTCAAGAGGCTAAAGCAGCTACTAGAGGGAACTCTGTTCCAATGGTATTAACTGCTGAGTTGCCCAGAGAGGAACGGCTAAAATACTCAAAGAATGACCTGGAAAAAATACAACAGATACAGGGGACATTTGATGCTGGTGCAGGAGCATGGATTGATTCCAAAGGTAAGATTATTTTACCACAAGAAGATGCTAAGAGGTTAATAGCACAGATGCATCAATGGACTCATTTAGGGGCAAAGAAATTGGCTGAAGTTGTTTGCCAATCTCAATACCGAATACTAAACCTCACTGCTCTAACTGAGAGAGTGACTCAGGCATGTACACCCTGCCAGGGAGTAAATGTGGGTAAGAGTTTCCAGTGTTCAGGAAAGCAGCTGAGAGGAACTAGACCTGGAATGCATTGGGAAGTGGACTTCACTGAAATTAAACCAGCCAGGTATGCCAATAACTATTTCTTGGTCTTTGTGGATACCTTCTCAGGATGAGTGTAAGCTTTTTCCACCAAGAAAGAGACTGCTCTGGTTGTAGCCAAGAAAATTTTAGAAGATATTTTTCCTCCATTTGGTATTCCAAAGGTAATTGCGTCAGAAAATGGGCTGGCCTTCGTTGCTCAGGTAAGTCAGGAGGTGGCCAGATTTTGGGGGATCAATTGGAAATTACATTGTGCTTATAGACCCCAAAGTTCAGGACAGGTAGAAAAAAATTAATAAAACTCTAAAAGAGACCCTTACCAAATTGACCATGGAGTCTGGAGGTGACTGGATAGTACTCCTCCCTCTGGCTCTCTTTAGGGTCAAGAATATTCATACTTTGCTGAACCTTACACCTTTTGAACTATTGTACGGAGTTCCTGCTCCCTTAACCCTCCTTGTGTAACCCCTTGACATAACCAGTAGTAACTCTGACTTGTTGTCCAGGTTAAAAGGACTGCAGCTTATTCAAAAAGAAATCTGGAGCAAGGTTGGTAGTGCATATACACCAAGATCCTTAGAGGTGCCCCATCAATTCCTAGTTGGAGACTTGGTTTATGTTAGGTGACACCGTAGTCAGAATTTGGAACCCCGGTGGAAAGGTCCTTACTGCTTCTTGCTCACCACCCCAAAGGCTGTTAAGGTAGAAGGCATCGCTGCTTAGATCTAAGAGTCGCATGTCAAACCTGCTCCAAAGGACTCCGCTTCTGACTGGAAAATCCACCCCACTGACAATCCCTTAAAGCTTAAGCTTCTTAAAAATGTTAGCCATGAGTAATATCCACAAATTATTGGTGCTTTTAGCTCTGTTAAATACTTGCTTGGGCTCCAGTCCTCACCAGCCCAAACTTTTGACTTGGGAAGTAACTAATCAGAGACATACTATAATTTGTCTGTATCAAAGATAGCCCCACCCTTCACATGGTGGCCGGACTTGTACCCTGATCTTTGTAAAACGGCTTTAGGAGCACCTGTATAATAGGATTTGCAAAGCCACCTAGACCAAAACGTGGTTCCTGAGCACTCCAGACGTGGGCCTTACAGTGAGAGGGGCTTAGATTCCTGGGGGTGGGGTGGGGCTGTGGGACCACCAACCACAGGAGTATGCTGTAAGTCCTAACCTTTTATGTATGTCCAGGACCCCATCAGCAACCTAAATTAGTAAACAAATGTGGAGGAAGAAAAGACTTCTACTGCAAAAAATGGGGATGCAAGACCATTGTTGATACTTACTGGAAGCCTACTTCCAGTTGGGATTACATCACTGTAAGGGCTAATTATAGTCATGTATGGCCTCCAGATGGAGACCAAACAATAGATGGACTTATCAGCCAATATGTAACACTTGGTGTCACTCCCTGTTAATCCGGTTTACAGATGCTGGGAAATAGATTTCCCAGAATTTGTTGATGGGGTTCACTTGGGGCCTACGAATATACAAAGAGAGATGATAATGGGTTGTTCTTTACCATCAAACTAAAAATAACAACCCCATCTACTGGAGTTGGACCAAATAAAGCTGGCCCCCATCTGGTTCCCCCAGTAAAGTCGGATGCCCCAGACTGTGACTCCTCATCCAACAACCCCCTCTCCAACTCCTAACTCAAGAATAGGCGGAGATTCTTACCCTAAGCCTCCTGGGCCATACATTACCTCTCTGGCACAGGGAGCCTTCCAGGCTTTAAATAGCACCAATCTGGAAGCTACTGATTCCAGTTGTCAGATTCAGAGTCAGACACGGTGTTGTAGTTAAGCCAGCTCTGGGAATCCAGCCCAATGGCAGCCAATTAGTAGATATGTTGAAGATGTTGTGAATGAGCGACAAACTATGTGTAAATTTACTGTTTCTCATATCATTGCATTATAGATGTACACAGAAGCCTGCAGTTATGCATATATATGCTCATACATACATACATGCATACATATACATTTCTTTTTCCAAAACTATGAGACAACTCTCAGAAAATATTTATTCATAGTAATTTCTTTCTAAATTTACCAATATTTTAATAGTATGAATTTAATTTTGTAAATTTCATGGGAATGTATATGAGTGTAACATGTTTTTCAAGCTCTGGCTACAAGTAATTCAATTGAAACAACATATATTGTTATTCATTTTGCATTTTGTAGGTTAAATCAAAATGGTAATATTGATATTAATCATGGTGCTTAATTTTAATGCTATCTCGTAAAATTCCATAAGATCATATAAAGATGAATTATCTCATGCAAAATTAATTTTAACACAGAACAAAATAAATATAAACTTATAAACTCTGGTTTCAAATCATACTTCAAATTTTTATTCAAATATTCAGGCAATAAAATACTACAGGGAAAAATAATATGTTCATTTTTTTTCTTCAAACACTTACATATAAACTATGAGAAAAAAGTTCATTCAAGAAAAAATAACCTTCTTAATAGGCTATAATGGAAAAGGCATGACTTTTTTTCCTACAAAATTTCAGATAAAAAGCTAACAGCAAATACATTCATTAGTTTCTGGTTGTGAGTATATGGATAGTCAATTTGATATTAAGAAAAGCAAAAATTCCAAGTCTAATATCATGTGTTTTCTTAACGACTTATTGTATCATATTGTCCCTGGACATGTGTTTGATTTTTCATTACCTGTACTTTAATTGATATGTTTTTTCAAAGAATAGTTTTCTTTATATTATAAACATTTCTTAATAAATGATTCTTTTAGTAATTGTACCTTTTGTCACATTTAGTTTAAATTAAATAAATATTTTGTAACTTTCACTTGATTCTTTTTTCTCGAGTAGATGGGAATATCATGTACTTTGCTTTTACCTCTTTGTACATTTATATGTGCAATTTAGTGGGGATTTTTTTTGTTTTGTTTAGATATAGGATCTTACACTATTGTGTACACTAGACTTGAACTGTGCATTGGCTGTTCTTGGCAAAGACCCAGCTTCAGTTCCCAACATCTACATGGGGACTAACAACTATCCATACTCTAGTTCCAAGGTCTTAGCCTTTCAAGAACTGGGATTATAAAATTAATTCCACAACTCTAGCTCTGAGATTGGATTTCTGATGAAAAACTAGTTACATAAGGATCTTGTATACATTAATCTCTTTTCTCTTTCTGATTCAAGAATCTTTCTTTGTCTCCTGTTCTCAGCAAGTATGTATTCTACTTACAATTAATTTAGATTCATGCATATCCGGACTCATGTTTTACATAAAGTTTAAAAGGCTTTTGGAATATTTTCTTAAAGGATCCCTGCTGCTCCCTCTCAGCATCCTTTGCTTCCTGGCTCCCATTAAATACAAATTGATATACATGGTAAAATTGCATAGCTGAGAATTTTTCCACACTCCCTGTTTCTCTTTTTTTGTTTTTGTTTTTTTTTTCCTTCAGATTGAGTAATCAAACATGAAGCAGGTCAAATTTCACAGATTTTTTTTTCTGTCTGATCACATTTTATTTTGAGGTACTTGAATGGGTTTTTTTCTCAAAATTGGAATTCAACCTCCGTATTGCTGTGCAGTCCTCTTACAACTGATTTCTTAATCTTTACCCCCATTCTTTATTTTGTAATATATTACCCTGAATCTGTTGTCAAAAAAAAAAAATAACCAACTCCTGAAAAAGAAGTTGTATCACGGACACTAATTGACTGATTACAAATTCAGTACTAAGAAGAGATTGGAATGTTACAAGAGTTTAACCACAGTATCTTGTGCTAATTCTACTTTTCTGGAATAGCAGTTCATAGTCCACCTCTGTGGACTAACACGTGTCTGTGACTAATTGGAATCTATTCACTTATAATAATATTATCTTCCACTAATACAGAAGCTAAGAATGTCACCAGATAGAAACTTGGGTTTCCTCTATCTTTCTGTATCTATCTTCAATATGCCCACAAGAGTATTTTAAACTTCCTTTGAAATGACATTTTTTGTTCAGTAAAACTATAAAATCTTCATTCTCATAAAACTTCTTCTAAGTCAAATTTGAGGTAAAACTAAATCTGTTTACTTGGGTCATATCCACTCAAAATAGCTCCACTATAAGCTACTTTCTTCCCATTACAATGACAGTTATGATTTTTGTTTTGTTGTTGTTGTTTGTTAATTTGTTTTTGTTTGTTTTTAACCTGTACGTGACCTATAATTTTTATTTTGAATCCAGAATCTGTTAAAATTGATTTCCCTCTCCTTCTTAAGGCTGAAATTGTTGAAGGATTCCTTACAGATGTAATTTATTTACTTGTTTAAAAATAATGTTCATAAAATCATTTTCAGTATACTGACCTGAATTTTTATGTAAGTAGATGAAAATTTGCATCAGGAAGCAAAAATAATAGATAATTGGCTCAGTTCAACTTGTGATTTTGTTAATCATTGTTTTGTAGTTCTTCAAAGAGATCCTAAGAAGTCCTTATTGTTTAAGAGGTCAAGAATGTTCTCTGGAGGGGATCACCTCTGCTTCAGAAGAAGTAAGTGTCCCCTTGTGGAATTTTTAGTTCCAGTAACAAAAGGGTGGAGTAATGGATTCAGTGGAAGAGGAAGAGCACTGCCATTATAGTTTAAAAGAAATCCTACCTCCCCAAGGATGCCAGACAGGTATTGGGAGGATGGAGGCTAGAAGGGAGAAGACAGTCATGGTGCTTAAATTGGTGTGGAGGTCACACATACTGTATATAAGCTTCAGCAAAGCAATAAACCCAAAATGTTGGGGAAATGCAATGTGTTAAAGAAAGCATGTTTAGAAAACAGAGAAAAGGAAAGGAGAAACTATTTTCTAAAGAAAAGTATGCAGACTTAACACAGTTTGTGGCTACAGCTTGGTAAGCTACTGTTCTAGGAGTGGTTATTCTGGAAAGGAAAAGTACAATATCTCATTAAAAGAGTACTTATTTTGCCTGTTTCCTCAGTCTGACTTGAGGTAATCCCACCTCATGTTGTCCCTTAGCCAAAATGACTGACTTGATCTAATTAGAACATTGGTTCTCCACTGAGGCCAGAAACCTTATTTTTCTGACCAGAGTTTACTGTCATTATATGACTATATTATAAGCTCCTGCTTTTCTGGGAAAACAGAGGGACTGAAACAAAAAAGCTAAAGACTCTCCAGGTATACAGGTTTATTCAAGCAAAAAAGCTAAAAGACATCTTATTGTTGTACATGCAGCCAAAATGAAAAAGAAATAAAATATCAGAACGATGATATCAAGCTTACATCTAACTCTTATTTACCCTGTTGAGAATGGAGATCAGACTTTCCCATGTTCTTTGTTACTCCATATTATGTAAAAAAAAAAAAAAAAAAAAAAAAGCAACCTCCGTATTGTGACTTTCCATTGTTGGCTCTATTTTTCAAAACAACATTTGGCTCCATTTAGGAACAAATGCAGAGACAAAATGACTCTGGAATTGGTGGTACATGTGGACAGTTTATCTCCAATATCTCTCCCAAAGTAAAGGCTGATAAGTAACAAGTTTTATTGCTGAAACTAAAATGGTACTACTCACAAACCTATCAAAGTAGATTAAGATCATCAGAGCCCATGAATATATGAAAACAAGATCACAATAAACAGGGCTGAGAACCCAGCAAACCCATCAGGCCTACAAATGAATAAGGAGTCTTCATTTCACATAAAGAAGAAGAGCAAAATCTGCAATTACTGCCTGAGGGGTCATTTGGGGACCAGTAGACTAATAACTCCCTACTCTTCAGTGTCTTCAAATATGCTTGAACTCAATTGTTTTTCAAGACCTAATCAAGTCACCATTCATCAGTTTACTCATTGGAACCTCTTCTAACATCTGGCCTCAATGGCATTGCACCTCCCTTCCAAAGTCCTTTGGGGCAATCTTGCTGCTAGACACTGTGTAGGCTACATTCATTCCTGAGACCTTAATATGTTTTGTAACTATCTACAGTGGTTATCATTTCCCTGTCTCTTCCTTCAGTAAACCCTATCTGAAGTCCATGACTCTTTAACTCTAATATAGGGTAGCCATTCTATTCTGACATGTATGGAGGTGGGGGTGTATGTGTGGTGTGTATGCAGGTATGTGTTTGCATGTGTGTGTCTGTATAAGCATATATGTATATATACATATATATGTATATATGTTTGAAATGTTATTCATGATCTGAGAGGAAATACTAGCATGTAAGATTAGAAGATAAATCTGGGTGTTGGTGGCTTACGTCTTTGACCCTAACACTCAGGGAGAGAGAGAGGGAAACCTTGTATGCCAACACATAGCAATCAAAGGGAATTGGGACAAGCTGGCAAATTACAATCAATGAAACTTAGATTCCTTAAATTTATTACTTTTCAATAAATTCTGAGATTTTTGAAAGGAGTGAACAAGTAAATCTTTCTGACAGGGTGTTTATGATATGGGGACTGTGTTAGAAATGAAAAGCAACTTCTGAATACTGTTTGAAGATCTTAAAAAATTTATGTTTATTTTTGCTTTGTATATTTTTGTGTGTTGATTCTACTTTAGTCTTCTTTCATATATCTAAATCACATATCTACTAAACTCAGTATTTCAGTACAGTTTTTGAATAATGCATTAATTATTCAATTTATTTTTCTTAATTTTTCCAATTTGGCTAATTTGTGTAGATTTAACATGAGTTCCATGATTTCTCAAACCTGTTAATTTTGCTCACAAGCTTATTATAGGTACACAGTGTTATCCATCTACTATACGTTTAAGTTTAAGCAGTTTAAGGGCTTTCCCATCTATTCTCCATACCTGCTAAAGACAACCATACAATTAACATATTTCAGAGTCATTTAACATAAGGTAAAGTGGTAAAAAAATAGTCAAACTACAAAAACTCTAGTAGAATATTAATGACTTTATCATTTATGTACCTGAAATGTGGAGAGTGATTGCTTGATAAAAAATTAACTATTCAGATCTTACTAGATAAATGTTTTTACTATTTTCTTGCTAATCATATGCTTTTTTGTTGAAATTGGTATATCATGTGGAGCATAGTGTATTATTTATTTCATTAGAAATGTCCTTACCCTAACTAATGATAGTTATGATTAACTATCATTTTGGTTGATGGAATGCTGTATGGTACTTTGTGACAGACAAGGCAAGACAGTATAGAAATTTATTCTTCTTGTGTTTTCTGTGAAGTCATTTATAGTCTTGACTAAAATTTGACACCTTGATGACAAGCCTTATGAAAAATTACCCAAGTCTATATTAGAACCTGAGGTCACAATGTCCCATCTAAATTATCTTTCCTTCTGTTAAACTGCCTGCTTGTGTAGGATGCTCCCACATTGTAGGTAACAGCTTATCTTAGCTTGTGTTAAACGGGATACTTGTGAAGAACCTTGCAGTTACAGGATGACAAGATATGTTTTTTGACAAACAAAACAAACAAACAAAGAAAAATCCAAAATTCAAACTCTTCTGGTAAGTTACACATAAAATATTGGAGGTTCTACTGAAATTCATCAGAGACTGGACCTTGACACTTTGGGGCCTCAGGACCCCAAAGAGTGGGGGAAGACTGTGCCAGGTAGGGTAGATTCCTTGAGGCTGTGCACCCAGGGAGATTCCAAGGCTCCATAAATTCCTCTCATTTTGATCACGGCCTAGTGCTCCAAAGGAACTACTGCATGACCACCCACAAAAGCAAATCAGAGTTATCTCTTCTAAACACTTTTGGAAGTAAGCTTGGTTTGCAGTATCTGATTAGGATGAAAGAGGGGAAGCTAGATGTGACTGTAGACCTTGTGCAAGATGTCGCCTGAGGACCTTGGTCGGTTGGATGACTAATTGATGATCGCCATTGATTTTTCTTGCTGCTGTTTGTCTTCATTGTTGACTCTGCCTTTAATGCAGTATGTCACTTGATTTTGTGACATAAGGGAGTATGGAAAAGCATAAAGATCCCTCTAAAGAATGTGTTAAAACACTTTCAGAAGGGCTTCTCAGGTGGGGAAAATTATGATATTTGTTTCTTCCAAGGAAGCCTTTATAATCTTTGTGAACATTAGTGGCATCCTTCAGAACTGGGATGGCCTCCTAAACTATTTTTGGTCTCTCAGAAGTGTGGAATATTGTGACTAGCTAGCTCTCCTAGTCATTCCAATCCATTCTCCTATGCTGTCTATTCCCTAACCCTTGTCCTTCATCTACCCCTAGAATCCAGGTTCGTCTTGGTCTAGTTGGAATGTTCAGAGAAGCCAGATATTGTCGAAGCAACCAAGCTGGTTGAGTTTATAGTTCTCCTTGTTCAGATTGTAATACCCAGTTCTCGAGTCCCCAAATGACCAACAGGATTTGAGTCCGTTGCAAAACACAGGAGGGTCTTTTATTACAAGTTCAAACTGGGTGGCAGCCTTTTACAAAGACAAATAAGCAAGCAACCCCCAACTCCAGGAGAACAAGGTTTGGAAAGGGATAAACGCAAGTGGGAAGTACAAGTCTTGGCATTACAGGATTGGGTAAGAGGATCTCTAGGGGAGCTGACCTTTAAAATGATTGGTCTGGTTTTAGGCACCAAGACTACAAATGGTCAGGACTGGCTACATGGGGGACAACTTACCTCTATTATTGCCCTGTTACCTGAAGGTTAGGCTGTAGCAAATGGGGAGGGGGATAAGACATTCTGTTGGCTTTCTTAGGGGTTACATGACTCCAGTCATACCCTAAGGTTTATCTGGGTGGGGGACTGCTGCTGGACCTCTGCTCTGAAAGGACTGTGATCTGTTGATTTTTGCCCCAGCTGCAGCAATTAACTCAAAGTGTTTGAACCTCTCAAGGTATACATTCTGAGCTCAGTGTTAAAACACAGGAGTCTCAGTTATTACAAATAAAGCTGCTACAAACATGGTTGACCAAATCTCCTTGTTGTTTTCTTGAGCATGTTTTGGATATGTGCCTAGGAGTGGTATCGCTGGATCTTGAGGAAGCATTATTCCTAATTGTCTGAGAAAGCTCCAGATTGATTTCCAAAGTGATTGTACAAATTTACATTCCCACTAGCAGTGGAGGAGGATTCCCCTTTCTCCACATCCTCTCTAGCATGTGTTGTCACTTGAGTTTTTGATCTTAGCCACTCTGATGGGTATAAGATGAAACCTCAGGGTCATTTTGATTTGTGTTTCCCTGATGAGTAAGGACTTTGAGCATTTCTTTAAGTGGTTTTCGGGCATTTGATATTCCTCTATTGAGAATTCTCTGTTTAGCTTTGTACCCCATTTTTAATTGGATTACTATATTTGTTGCTGTTTAACTTCTTGAGTTCTTTATAAATTCTGGATAATACCCCTCTGTCAGATATAGGGTTGGTGAAGATCCTTTTCCAATCTGTAGGCAGAAGGAAGCTGGAAACAACCCAGATGCCACTCAACTGAGGAATGGATACAGAAATTGTGGTATATCTACACAATGTAATATTACTCAGCAATAAAAAGCAAGGAAATCAAGCAATCTGCAGGTAAATGGTGGGAACTGGAAAAGATCATCCTGGGTGAGATATCCCAGAAGCAGAAAGACACACAGGGTATAGACTCACTCATAAGTGGATATTAGACATATATTATAGGATAAACCTACTAAAATCTGTGCACCTAAAGAAACTAATCAAGAAGGAGGACTCTGGCTAAAATGCTCAATCCCCATTCAGAAAGGCAAAGAGAATGTACATCAGAAGACAGAAAAAACAGGGAACAGGACAGGAGCCTGCACAGAGGGCCTCTGAAAGGCTCTACCCTGCAGAGTATCAAAGCAGATGCTGAGGCTTATGGACAAAATTTGGGTAGAGTGAAGGGAAACTTATGAAAGAAGTAGGAAATAGTAAGACCTGGAAAGGATAGGAGCACTACAAGGAGAGCAACAGAATCAAATAATCTGAGCATAGTGGTCTTTCCTGAGACTCATACTCCAACCAAGGACCATTCATGGAGATAGCGTAGAACCCCTGCACAGATGTGGCCAATGGCAGTACAGTGTCCAAGTGGGTTCCCTAGTAATAGGAACAGGGACTGTTTCTGACATGAACTGACTGGCCTGCTCTTTGATCACCTCCCCTTAAGGGGAGAGCAGCCTTAACAGGCCACAGAGGAGGACAATGCAGCCACTCCCCATGAAACCTGATAGACTAGGATCAGAAAGAAGGGGAGGAAGACTTCCCTTATCAGTAGACTGGGGGAGGGGCATGGGTGGAGAGGGAGGAGGGAGGATGGGATTTTAGGAGAGGTGGGAGGGAGTCAAAAGGGGGATACAAAGTGAATAAATTGTAACTAATAAAATTAAACTTAAAAATGCAGGATTCCCTCTTTCCAGCAGTGCCTCTTGTTCTCTGCCTGACTTTATCTAGAGAGTGTCTGACACATAATCCCCTAACCATATTTAATATATGGCCTCTTACACAGCTCCATGCTAGATCTCCTTCCCAGTGTCTATATGATAGAAGCATTCTCATTAATGCAAATCAAACAACCTTGAAGCTCCTAGTTCCATCCAATTATGTACACCTATCCTTAGAGCCCCCAACACACACCCCAAGAACTTCAGCGCCATCCTGTGTCCAGGTCTGCTAGCAGCTATACCAACTGTGCGGGGACTGACAGCCACTGAGTGTACCTGCCCTCCCAAACCCTCGGTGACATATAATAGCCACCAAAGTCCAGCAGACCCGCCAAACAATCTAGGCACACCAGGCACCAGGCCTCCCAGGTCTGGAGAGCACAGTGGAAGGCTCCAAGTACTTCCCAGAAGGCATCTGGAATGGCATCCCAGTCTCCAGCTGCAGTTGGACTTCCTAACCTGGCGGCTGCAGCAGCATTGAGCTGGCAGAGCAATTCAGTCCTCCTGCATATAACCAAGCAGGGCCATACCAGAGAGTAGAGAGCCCACATACCCCGATCCTTGCCTATGTGACCTGCTTGAGAGTGGGTGAGCCCTTGACTGTCTGCAGAGTCCCAGACCCAGGGTCCTTCTAAACTAGCAGCCAGACATCGGACCCCTCTCACTCACACACCCACTGGGGGAAACAGAGGTTCTCTTGGAACATTGAAGACCCTGCTCTGCTAGTCTAATAGTGGAATTAAGGTGGATAAGGCTGGAAATTGTGCTGCGACTATCATCAGCGCTTGCTACATCTACTGCACATGCACAAATAACCACCTAGTAGCCTGCAAGGCAGAGCACCTCCCACACAATCAAGGGTTCAGCATTCTCTCACTCTGTCCCTCGAGGCACACTTCCATGCATGTTTCCACACACAAGCACGCCTGCATCTACCTTCTGCACCCTCATCTTCCCTTTTGTGCCTGCACATGCCCTCTTGCACCTGCAGAATTTGATCCCACAGTACAGCTGAAGGACCAATGTACATGCTGTGCCACAGTACCTCTCTCAGCTTCCTGAAGAACTCTCCTTGCACTTGAGAGAGACAGTACCAGCCTGAACTGTAGAATCGAGAAGCAAACAGGGAAGGTTATAGATAAGCCAAAGTTAAGGGGATCGGTGAAAGAAAACATCCAATATAAATAAAAATATCGTGGCTTCTCCAGCAACCCCCCAAATTGATGGATACTGCAACTCATTGGAAGAACAGAAAAATAAATTTAAAACTATGCTTACCCAATTACATGAGAGACATAAAGAGGAAATAACCAAATCTCTCAGAGCAATAGCTGTACAAATACAGACAATTAAAGAGGAAATGAATAAATCTGTCAATGATTTGGCCAATCAAATAGAGGCTAACAAAGAGAAAATGAACAAAATCCTTAAGGAAACACAGGCAAATATAGCCAAACAAATAGAAGTACAATTAGTGTCATATAGAGAAGAAATGAACCAAAAAAATAGAGACCATTGTAGAGAGACAGGAATCCACATTCAAACAGATGAAGGACATGGTGCAAGACATGAAAACAATAAAGAAAATCAATAAAGAATCAATAAAGAAAACACAAAATCTGAAAACCCTGGAGCCGGAGAACTTAGAAAACAGATCAGGAACCACAGGGGTAAACATCACCAACAGAATACAAGAAATGGAAGAGAGAATATCGGGAGCTGAAGATACACTCCCAGAAATTGATACTTCTCTCAAGGAAAAAGTAAAGTCAGAACAGTTCCAAACACAAAATGTCTAAGAAATCAAGGACTCCATGAAAAGACAAAATCTAAGAATAATAGGAATTGATGAA
The DNA here is from genome assembly GCA_028658305.1 of Pachyuromys duprasi. Taxonomy (NCBI): domain Eukaryota; kingdom Metazoa; phylum Chordata; class Mammalia; order Rodentia; family Muridae; genus Pachyuromys; species Pachyuromys duprasi. Next base: position 67,376,625 of record CM053742.1, read on the forward strand.
AAAGAAGACTCCAGGCACCAAAGCCCAGCAAATATTTTCAAGAAAATCATAGAAGAAAATTTTCCCAAATTAGAGAAAGAGATGTCCATGAATATACAATAGGCCTACAGAACACCAAACACACTAGACCAGAAAAGAAACATATTATGTCACATCATAGTCAAAACATTAAATCTACAAAACAAAGAAAAGATATTAAAAGCAGCAAATGAAAAAGGTCAAGTAACATATAAAGGGAGACCTATCAGAATCACACCGGACTTCTCATAGGAAACTATGAAAGCCCAATGGGCCTGGGCAAGTGTCATGCAAACGCTAAAAGACTACAGATGCCAACCCAGACTACTATACCCTGCAAAGCTCTCAATCAACATAGATGGAGAAAACAAAATAGTCCATAACAAAACTAAATTTATGCAATATCTACACAGCAAACCAGCTCTACAGAAGATACTAAAAGGAAAACCCCAATTCAATGAAAATAACTACACCAAAGAAAACATAGCATGCAGATAATATGCCAACAAAAATTAAAAGAAAACAAGCAATGAATCACAGTAAGACCACCAACTCCACAGTAAAAGGAACTAACTTTCATTGGTCACATTTATCTATCAGTTTCAAAGGACTCAACTCTCAAAGAAAAAGACACAGACTATCAGAATGGGTTTGGAAACAGGATCCAGCATTCTGCTGTATCCAAGAAACTCACCTCTGCAACAAAGATAAACACTACCTCTGAGTAAAGGGCTAGAAAAATGTTTTCAAGCAACTGGACCCAGAAAACAAGCTGGGGTAGCTATCCTAATATCTAATAAAAATAGACTTTCACCCAAAAGTAATCAAAAAAGATGAGGACAGACACTACATTCTCATCAAAGGAAAAATCTGCCAAGAGGACATCACAATTCAGATGCCCCAAATGAAAGAATGCCTACATTCATGAATGAAACTTTATTAAAACTTAAATCACATATCAATCCCAACACCTGAATAATGGGAGACTTCAACACACCATTTTCACCAAAGGACAGATGACCTAGAGAGAAGCCAAATAGGGAAAAAAGGCACTTACACAGGTCCTAAATCAAATGGATCTAATAGACGTCTACAGGACTTTTCACCAAAACTCAAAAGAGTATACATTCTTTTCAGCACCTCATGGAACCTTCTCCAAAATAGACCACATAGTTGGTCACAAAGCAAGCCTGAACAGGAACAAGAAGATTGAAATAATCTCCTTTATTTTATCTGACCACCATTGAGTAAAGCTGTACCTCAACAACAGTGGAATTAGCAAAAAGCCAGCATGCACATGAAAACTGAACAACTTGCTGCTCAATGACTGCTGGGTTAAGGAAGAAATGAAAAGAGAAATTAAAGACTTCCTAGAATTCAATGAAAATGAAGGTACAACAAATCAAATTATGGGACACACTGAAATCAGTGCTCAGAGGAAAATTCATAGCACAAAGTGCCTTCAAGAAAAAATTTGTGACATCGCATACAAGCAACTTAATGGCCCAACTGAAAGACAGGGGAAAAAAAACACCCCAAGAGGAGCAGAGGGCTGGAAAGAATCAAACTTAGGGCAGAAATCAATCAATTAGAGAGAAATAAAACTATTCAAAGAATCAATGAAATCAAGAGCTGGTTCTTTGAAAAAATCAACAAGATAGACAAACCGTTAGCCAAACTAACTAAAAGGCAAGGGAAAACTATCCAAATCAGCAAAATCAGAAATGAAAAAGGGGGTATAACTACAGACACTGAGGAAATCCAAACAATCATTAGGTCGTACTACCAAAGCCTATATGCCACAAAATTTGAAAATCTAAAAGGAATTGACAGTTTTCTTGATAGATTCCATCTACAAAAACTAAGTCAAGATCAGGTAGAAAGATTGAATAGACTTATATCTCCCAAGGAAATAGAAGAAGTCATCAACCGTCTCCCTTCCAAAAATATCCCTTGACCAGATGGATTCAGTGCAGAATTCTACCAGACCTTCAAAGAATTGATAACTCCAATTCTCTTTAAAGTATTCCACAACATAGAAACAGAAGGAACATTACCAAACTCATTCTATGAAGCCACAGTCACCTTGATTATCACCTAAACCACACAAAGACCCAACAAAAAAAGAGAATTTCAGACCTATCTCTTTTATAAACATTGATGCAAAACTACTCAATAAAATAGTTGCAAGCCGAATCCAAGAACACATCAAAGAAATCATCCACCATGACTAAGTAGGCTTCATCCCAGGCCTGCAAGGGTGGTTCAACATATGGTAATCCATCAATGTAATCCATAACATAAACAAACTGAAGGAGAAGAACCGCATGATCTTCTCCTTAGATGCTAAAGAAGCATTTGACAAAATCCAATACCCATTCATTTTTAAAGTCTTGAAGAGGTCAGGGATACATAGCACATACATAAACATAGTAAAGACAATATACAGCAAGCCTATAGCCAGTATCAAACTCAATGGAGAGGAACTTAAATGAATCTCACTGAAATCAGGGACAAGGCAAGGCTGCCCACTCTCTCCATATCTCTTCATCACAGTACTTGAAGTCCTAACTAAAGCAATAAGACAACTGAAGGAGATGAATGGGATTCAATTCAGAAAGGAAGAGGTAAAAGTTTCACTATTTGCAGATGATATGATAAAATACATGACTGACCCCAAAAATTGAACCAGAGAACTGCTACAGCAAAGTGGCTGGATACAAAATCAACTAAAAAAATCAGAAGCCCTCCTGTACACCAAAGACAAAAGGACTGAGAAAGAAATCAGAGAAACAACACCCTTCACAATAGCCACTAATAACATAAAGTACCTTGGTGTGACTCTTACCAAGCAAGTGAAAGCCCTGTTTGAAAAAAACAAAACAAAACAAAACAACAACAACAACAACAAAAAACTTCAAGTCTCTGAAAAAAGAATTTGAATAAGACATCAGAAGATAGAAAGATCTCCCATGCTCATGGATTGGTAGGATTAAAATAGGAAAATGGCCACCTAGCGAAAATCAACCTACAAATTCATTGCAATTCCCATCAAGATACCAACTCAATTCTTTACCTTGAAAGATTCTCTACTTCATATGGAGAATCAAAACACGCAGAATCTCCAAAATGATCTTTTACAACAAGAGATCATCTGGAGGTATCTCCATCCCTGATGGTAATAAAAATCTCATGGTATTGGCATAAAAACAGAAAGGAGGATCAATGGAACCGAATAGAAGACCCAGAAATAAATGTGCACACCTATGAGTACTTGATTTTTGACAATGAAGCCAGAACCATTCAATGAAAAAAAGACAGCATCTTCAACAAATGTTGCTGGACCAACTGGATGTCTACATGCAGAAAAATGAAAATAGATCTATATTTATCACCCTGCACAAAACTAAAGTCCAAATAGATCAAAGACCTCAACATAAAACCAGATACCAAATCAGTTAGAAGGAATGATGGAGAAGAGCCTAGAACTCATTAACACATTAGACAACTTCCTGAACAGAACACCAACAGCACAGGCTCTAAGAGAAACAATCAGTAAATGAGACCTCATGAAACTGAAAAGCTTCTGTAAAGCAAAAGACACTGTTGTGAGAACAAAAGGACAGCCTTCAGATTGGGAAAGATCTTCACCAACCCTATATCTGACAGAAAGCTGATATCCAGTATATATAAAGCACTAAAGAAGTTAAAAAAGCAATAAATCAAGCAATCCAATTAAAAAATGGTGTACAGAGCTAAACAGAGAATTCTCTGTACAGGAATATAGAATGGCAGAGAAACACTTAAGGATATGCTCAATGTCCTCAGCCATAAGAGAGATGCAAATCAAGCCAACCTAAGATTTCAACATAAACCAATCAGAATGGCTAAGATCGAAAACTCAAGTGACAACATGTGATGGAGAGGTTGTGGGGCAATTGGGATCCCTCTTCCATTGCTGGTGGGAATGTAAACTGGTACAACCACGTTGGACATCAATCTGGAGCTTTCTCAGACAACTAGGAATAACGCTTCCTCAAGACCCAGTTATTCCACTCCTGGACATATATCCAAAAGTTGCTCAAGTACACAACAAGGACATTTGTTCAACCATGTTTGTAGCAGCTTTATTTGTAATAGTGAGAATCTCAAACAACCCAGATGTCCATTAACTGAGGAATGGATACAGAAATTGTGGTACTATTACACAATGGAATACTACTCAGCAGTTAAAATGAGGAAATCATGAAATTTGTAGGCAAATGGTGGGATCTAGAAAATATCATTCTGAGTGAGGTACCCCAGAAGGAAACAGACACGTATGGTATATATTTACTCATTTAGACCTATAAGATATGATAAACATACTGAAATCTATATACCTAACGAAGATAAACAAAAACGAGGACCAGGGTAAGATGATCAATCCTCACTTAGAAAGACAAATGGGATGTAGGAGAAAACAAATAACAGGACAGGGTCCTAACTAGAGGGCCTCAGAAAGATTCTATCTAGCAGTGTATCAAAGCAGAAACTGAGACTCAGAACTAAACCTTCAGCAGATGGCAGGGAATCATATGAAAGAAAGGAGAAGGGATAGTTAAAATGATCTGGAGAGGATAGGAGCTCCGCAAGGACCAAATATGTCTGTGCACTGGGGTCTTATATGAGATGCTTTCTCCAACCAAGGACCATGGGTGGATATAACCTAGAACCTCTGCTTGCCTGTAGCCCATGGTAGCTCAGTATTCAAGTGTGTACCCTAGTAAAGGAAATAAGGACCATTTCTGACATGAACTCAATGGCGGGATCTTTAACCTCCCCAACCAGCAAGGGAGAAGCAGCCCTCATAGGCCACAGAGGAGGACTTTGCAGCCAGTCCTGAAGAGATCTTATAAACCAGGGTCAAATGAAAGGTGAGGCAGTCCTCCCCTATCAGTGGACTTGGAAAGGGGCAGGGAGTATATGAGGGAGGGAGGGTGGTATTGGGAGGGAATGAGGGAGCTGTATTCACCTAGGATACAGAGTTCATAAAATGTAACTAATAATAATAATAAAAAAGAGGCCCTGATGAATGGTCTCCTGGGTTTCTGGAAAGGCTTTGTAATGCACCTCAAGTATTTACACCCGGAGACACATATGCCCCTGAAATCCAGAAACCCAATAATATTGCCTTTGTCATGTCGTTGTCTCCAGACATATAAAGAAAGCTCCAGAAATTAAAAGAATTTAAAGGGGTAAATAGATCTCAACTTTTGGAAATTGTTCAGAGAGTTTACAATAGATGTGATTTAGCCACAGACAAACAGGGAAAAAAAAAAACTTACCTGTGGGATTAACATTGCCCTTAGGGAAATGAACAAGTGAAGAGATAGGGGAAATAGAAGAGGAGAAATGGGAAGGAAATATCTAGACAATGACCAATGTGTGTGTGTGTTTTAAGTAATTTATTTATTTTTATATTAATCGCAGGATATATACTTTGTATCCCAGCTGTAGCACCCTCCCTCATTCCCACCCACTCTCCCCATCCCTCCCTCATCTTCTCCCTGCCCCTCCTCCAAGTCCACTAATAGGGGAGGACCTGCCCCCTTCCTCTGACCCTAGCTTATCATGTCTCTTCAGGGATGGCTGCAATGCCCCCTTCTGGTTTTCTGGGATTTAGGTAGGCTGCTACTCCCTGGGGAGGGGGTTGTTGACAAGCCAGCCATTGAGGTCATGACCAAAATAGTCCCTGTTCCCCTTACTAGGGTACTCAGGTGGGTACTGAGCTACCATGGACCACATCTAAGCAGGGGTTATAGTTTGTATCCATATGTGGTCCTTGGATGGAGAAACAGTCTCATAGAAGACCCCTGTGCCCTGATCTATTTGGTCTTTGTGGAGATCTTGTCCTCCCCAAGTCCTACTAACTCCCTCTAATTTCATATGATTCCTTGCACTCTGGTGATGGCTTGGTGGTGAGTCTTAATATCTGCTTTGATACATTGTTAGTTAGCATCTTTCATAGGCCCTCTGTGGTAGGCTCCTGTCCCATTGCTTGTTTTTTCCTATGTTCAATGTCCATCCCGTTTGTTCATCTAACAGATGATTGATCATCCCAACCTGGGTCCTCCTCCTTGCTTATATTCCCCTAGATGTATAGATTTCAGCACATCCACCTTATCCTATAGGTCTATATAAGTGAGTATATACCAATTGTTTCTTTCTGCTTTGGGGATACCTCACTAAGGATGAGTGTTTCCTTGTCCTACCATTTGCCTGCTAATTTCATGATTTCCTTGTTTTTAATTGCTGAGTAGTATTCCATTGTGTAAAAGTACCATAATTTCTGTATCTATTTCTTGACAGAGGGATATATGGGTTGTTTCCAGGTTATGGCTAATACGAATAAAGCTGCCATGAACATGGTTGAGCAAATGTTCTTGTTCTGTACTTGAGCATCTTTTGGATATATGCCTAAGAGTGGTATAGCTGGGTGTGGAGGAATCATTGTTCCTAATTGTCTAAGAAAGCACTAAATTGATTTCCAGAATGGTTGTAAAAGTTTGCATTCCCAGCAGCAATGGAGGAGAGTTCCCCTTTCTCCACAACCTCTCCACCATGTGTTGTCATTTGAGTTTTTGATCTTAGCCATTCTGACAGGTGTAAGGTGAAATCTCAGGGTAGTTTGGATTTGCATCTCTCTGATGGCAAAGGACGTTGAACATTTATTTAAGTGTTTTTCTGACATTCTACAGTTCTCTACAGAGAGTTCTCTATTTAGCTCCATACCCCATTTTTTAATTGGATTACTTGATTTGTTGCTTTTTAACTTCTTGAGTTCTTTATAAATGCTGGATATTAGCCCTCTGTCAGATGTAAGATTGGTGAAGATCCTTTCAAAGTCTGTAGGCTGTCCTTTTGTTTTGATGACAGTGTCTTTTGTTTTACAGAAGCTTTACAGTTTCATGAGGTCCCATTTATTTATTGATGCTCTTAGAGCCTGTGCTCTTGGTATTCTGTTCAGGAATTTGTCTCCTGTGTCAATGAGTTCAAGGCTCTTCCCCACTTTTTCTTCTAAACATTTTAGTGTGTCTGGTTTTATGTTGAGGTCTATGATCCACTTGTCTTTAGTTTTGTTCAGGGTGATAAATATGGATCTAATTTCATTTTTCAGCATACAGATATCCAGTTGGACATGCACCATTTGTTGAAGATGCTCTCTTTTTTCCATTGAATGGTTTTGGGTTCTTTGTCAAAAATCAAGTTTCAATACGTGTGTGGGTTTATTTCTGAGTCTTCTATTCTGGTTCCATTGACCCACTATTCTGCTTCTCTGCCAATACCATGCAGTTTTTATTACTATTGCTCTGTAGTACAACTTGAGGTCAGAGATGGAGATACCTCCAGATGATCTATTGTTGTACAGGTTTGTTTTGGAAATTCTGGGCTTTTGTTTCTCCATATGAAGTTGAGAATTTTTATTTCAAGTTCTCTAAAGAATTGTGTGGGTATTTTGATGGGAATTTCATTGAATCTGTAGATTGCTTTTGGCAGAACAGTCATTTTCACTATGTTAATCTACCAATCCATGAACACGGGAGGATTTTCCATCTTCTGATATGTTATGTTATGTTATTAGTGGCTACTGTGAAGGGTATTGTTTCCCTAATTACTTTCTCGGCCCTTTTGTCTTTGGTGTACAGGAGGGCTTCTGATATTTTTGAGTTGATTTTGTATCCTGCCACTTTGCTAAAGGTTTTTATCAGTTGAAGTTCTCTGGTTCAATTTTTCTGGTCACTCATGTATATTATCTTATTGTCTGCAAATAGTGATACTTTGACATCTTTCCTTTCCAATTTTTATCCCTTTGATCTTCCTTAGTTGTCTTATTGCTCTAGCTAGGAATTCAAGTAGTATGTTGAGGAGATATGGAAACAATGGACAGCCTTGCCTTTTCCTTGATTTCACTGGGATTCATTTAAGTTTCTCTCAGTTGAGTTTGATGTTGGATATAGGCTTGCTGTATATTGCATTTACTATGTTTAAGTATGTGCCTTGTATTCCTCATCTCTCTCAGAATGTAAACATGAATGGATGTTGGATTTTATCGAATGCTTTTCCGGCATCAAGGGTGATGATAATGTGGTTTTTCTCCTTCAGTTTGTTTAGATGGTTGATCTCATTTATGGATTTCCATATATTGTACCACCCTTGCATGCCTGGGATGAAGCCTACTTGGTCATGGAGGATGATATCTTTTATGTGTTCTTGGATTCGGTTTGCAAGTTCTTTATTGAGTAGTTTTGCATCAATGTTCATAAGAGAGAAAGGTCTAAAGTTATCTTTTTTGTTGGGGCTTTGTGTGGTTTAGGTATCAAGGTGACTGTGGTTTCATAGAATGAGTTCTGCAGTTTTCCTTCTATTTCAATTTTGTAGAATAGTTTAGAGAGAATTGGTGTTAGGAGTTCGTTGAAGGTCTGGTAGAATTCTGCACTAAAACCATTTGGCCCAGACCTTTTTTGGGTAGAGAGACTGTTGATGACTGATTCTATTTCCTTGGGAGATATAAGTCTATTCAAGCTTTCTACCTGTTCTTGACTTAATTTAGGTAGAGGGAATCTACCAAGAAAATTGTCAATTTCAATTAGATTTTCAAATTTTGTGGCATATAGACTTTGGTAGTAAGACCTAATGATTGTTTGGATTTCCTCAGTGTCTGTAGTTATGTCCCCCTTTCCATTTTTTATTTTGCTGATTTGGATAGTTTCTCTGTGCCTTTTTGTTATTTTGGCTATAGATTTGTCTCTCTTGTTGATTTGCTCAAAGTAAGAGCTTTTGGTTGCAGTGATTCTTTGAATAATTTTATTTGTTTTTAATTGATTGATTTCAGCCCTGAGAATGATAATTTCTAGCTGTCTGCTCCTCTTGAGTGTATCTACTTCTTTTTTTTTTCTTTCTAGAACTTTCAGTTGGGCCCTTAAGTTGCTTGTATGAGATGTTTCAGATTTCTTCTTGAAGGCACTTAGTGCTATGGACTTTCCTCTTAGCACTGCCTTCATTGTGTCCCATAAGTTTGGGTATGTTGTGCTTTCATTTTCATTGAATTCTAGGAACTCTTTAATTTCTTTCTTATTTCTTCCCTAACCAAGCTGTCCTTGAGTAGCAAGTTGTTCAGTTTCCCTGTATGTGCAGGCTCCTGACAGGATGATCTGTCCCTTCGTGAGAATGGACTGTTGAAGTCTCCCACTATTAGGGTGTTGAGTTCAATGTGTGATTCCAGCTGTAATAATATTTATTTACAAATGTGGGTGGTCTTGTATGTGGGACATAGATTTTCAAAATTGTGATGTCTTCCTGTTGGAATTTTCCTTTAAAGAGAAGGAAGTGCCCATCCTCATCTTTCTTGATTAGTTTTGGTTGAAAGTCTTTTTTATTAGATACTAGGATGGCTACCCCAGCTTGTTTTCTGGGTCCATTTGCTTGAAACACATTTTCCAGCCCTTTACTATAAGGTAGTGTTTATCTTTGTTGCATAGGTGTGTTTCTTAGATGCACCAGAATGTTGGATCCTGTTTCTGCAACCATTCTGTTACTCTGTGTCTCTTTATTGGAGAGTTGAGTCCATTGATGTTGATAGATAATAGTGACCAATGACT
>CM053742.1:67403236-67437953 GCA_028658305.1 Pachyuromys duprasi
TGGCAAATTTAAACTTATAAATGGGTAAAAAAACATGTATGTACTGCTTTGGGTTACCTCATTCAGGATAATCTACTGGAGTTCCATCATTTGCCTGCAAAATTCATGATTTCCTTGTTTTAAATTGATGAGTATATTCATTATATACATGTACCACAATGTCTGTGTCCATTTTTCAGTTAAGGGACATCTAGGTTGTTTTCAGATTCTGGCTATTATGAATAAAGCTGCTATGAATATAGTTGATTGAATGTCTTTGTTGTATAGTTTAGCACCTTTAGGATATATGATGAGGCGTGGTATAGCCAGAACTTGAGATAGCACTATTCTTAATTTTCTGTGAAATTACCAGATTTATTTCCAAAGTGGTTGTACAAGGTTAGATTCCCAAAGCAATGGATGAGGGTTCCCCTTTCTCTTTAACCTCTCCAGCATGGGTCATCCCTTGAGTTTTTTGATCTTAGCCATTCTGATGGGTGTAATGTTAAATCTCAGGTTTGTTTTGATTTTCATTACTCAGATGACTGAGGATGTTCATCATTTCTTTAAGTGTTTCTCTGCCGTTTGATAATCCTCTGTTGATAATCCTCTGTTTAGCAATTTGTCCAATATTTAATTGAATTACTTGGTTTGTTGGTGTTTAACTTCTTATATTCTTTATATATTCTAGATATTAACCTTGTATCAGATATAGGGTTAGTTAAAACCTTTTCCCAGTCTGTATGCTGCGATTTTGTTCTTATGGCAGCGTCCTTTGCTTTACAGAATTTTTCAATTTGATGTGGTCCCTTTTATTGATTGTTGATCTTAGAGCCTGGGCTGTTGATGTTTTGTTAGAGAAGCTGTCTTTTTTGCCTATGAGTTCAAAGCTCTTCCTCACTTTTTCTTCTAACAGATTTAGTGTGTCTGGTTTTATTTTGAGGTCGTTGGTTGACATTGACTTTACTTTTGTGAAGGCTGATAAATATGAACCTATTCGAATATTTCTACATGTAGCCTTCCAATTATACAAACACCATTTGAAGAAGATGCTGGTTTTTTTTTCCATTGTATTGCTTTGGCTTCTTTGTCAAAAGTCAAGTTTCTGTAGGTGTGTGGGTTTGTTTCTCGATCTCTGATTTCACTCCATTGATCCACCTTTCTGTTTCTATGCCAATACTATGCCGTTTTTATTACTGCTGCTCTATAATACAGCTTCAGATCAGGAATGAATATACTGCAAGAAGGTCTTTTATTATACAGGAATGTACACTATGTACTATTTTAAGTTTTTTGTTGTTTTTGCATATGAAATTGTTCTTTCAAAGTCTGTAAGAGTTGTGTTGGTTTTTTGCTAAGAATTGCATTGAATCTCAAGGAATTTTTTGGATACATGGTCATTTTTACTGTGTTAATTCTATGGATCCATGAGCATGGAAGATATTTCTACCTTCGGATTTCTTTTTCAATTTTTTTTCACCAGAGACTTGAATATTTTTCTTTCTTTAAAATTTGTTGTAATGAGCTATTAATATTTACTACTGATATATCTTCTGGTAAGTCTGCTGTTAGTCCTAAGGAGCTATATAAGCAAATCACCACCCACAGACTGGGATTTTAGTTAACCTAGAACACAATTCTGGGCAATAGTTACTCCGTCCCAAACCTCCAAGCCCTCATAGTTTCCTAGCATTTTTTTTTATCCATTATACTTGCTTTTTGTGATATATTATGTTGAGTCCATCTCTCCACAACATCCCAATATCTCTTTCCAGCTCTCTCTTCAAGATCTCCAAGTTTTCTCTCACCTTTTCTTCTCTTACTCATTTCCTGCCCTCTAGCTCCTCCCCTCTTTCCTGCCCTCTGGCTCCACCCAGCTCAACATTGTGTCTAGTTGCCTGTGTACACAGAGTTGAGACAGGATGCTTAGAATAAGTATCTGATGGGTCTTCAACCCCATCAGAGACTTGAGAAGGAATAAAAATAGTTATTAGAGTAAATAGGAAATACCCAGATTGAAACCAGAGAGTGGGGATGGGGTGGGAGAAATGTGCATTTGAATGAACAAGGGTAAGGTGTATTCATTTCAAAAGAACATTATACCAACATTTCCCCCTTTGGGTCCAATAAAAGGCTCCTTTTTAAAACTACAATAAAAATTTTGAGATTATGAAAACTGTTAGGTAAAATCTACATGTGCAATGTCCACCCCATGTGTATTTAGCAACTTGGGAGAAAGTATCTTATTATACTATCTGTCTTGACAAATTAAAAGTTCTATAACTAAATTAATTTTTATCATTATGGGTAATACCAATATGAAAGCATTTCCTAACTTTTGTATAACCCAAGTTTAATTGTGGCATTATAACTATTTGGTCATCAGCCCCATCAGAGACTTGAGAAGGAATAAAATTAGGTATTAGAGTAAGTAGGAAATGCATGTTAGCAGCTTCCAAAAAAAACAAAAAACAAAAAAATTAACAGAGACAGTTTACTGTTACCCATAACTCTTTATAACATTGGAGCATCATCTTCAGCCTTCTAGCTCAGAATATTTGACAGACATATATGTGAAGCAAGAACTATTTAGGACTTGCTCACTCTGTCTTGGCAGAGTTCAGCAGTTGACTTGTCCTGCCTTTAAGCTTGCTCCATTATTGGCAGAATTTGCCTGGCATGAATCAAGGGCATTTTCTTTAACCGAGTGGCTCATTTGCACATTTGAGGCCATCTCCATGTGGCGGTTCTTCTATGCTCATTATCTTCTTTCACGTAGGCTGGATCTGCCAGGAGATGACTTGTCTCATTGTAAAAGAATCTTTAAAATAATAAAAACATTTTAAATGCCATATTCTGTAGGTCTCTGAAGTTTCTGAAGACTACCTATCTTTATGTAATAGATATGTCTACAAAATCATATCTATCTGTGAAACTTAGGATGTATACTCCTGTGATAAAATAGACATGACTATGAGTTGAATAACTAGCAATTAGCTTGCCTTACACGATAACATAATCCGTTTTAATATCTGTTCGAAAGTATTGGAAGTAACCTTAAATTTGTATCAATATCCTAAAGTTTATACCAATGTATCAAAATACATATTTTTGCATCAATATGCAAATTCCTATACCAGAGTTAAAATTAACCTTATTTGAGAATAACAAATAAACCCTAAGTTGAGTAGATTCAATAATCTACCTTTTTTTTCCTATTTCTATAAGGTATCCCTGTATATTCCTTGTTTTACTTTGAATAAGACCACTAATAATAAACATCTACCAATGACGGTAGAAATTTTGTATCCATAGCAAACAACCAAAAACATACCCAACCACCTTTAAGGAAAATTAAGCATTGTTCTAATGGATTTCTTCTAGCTGACATTTTGGACATGTAGAAATCCTGTAGGGACCCCAATAAAATTGGAAGAAAATGGTTAATTAAACAAGCAATAACATTTGTGTTCCAGTCCTTGAATCTTGAGAAACTTTAGGCTTAATGAAAGTCCTCTTTGGAACAGTCTAAAATGCTGGACCAATTAAGATTAGTAGCTTTCTTCAAAGTTCTTTTGGGAGCAGGCTTTGATGAGAAAAAGCAATTGAAGCAGTTGAGGCAGGAACAAGCAGAATGCTGGAACATGCAAGATGCTGGATCAGATGTGTCAATGTCTCAGAATGCTGAAAAATGATTCTGTTAGGTTTGATCCAGCATCTCTGGTGTCCAGTTCTTTTGTTCTGCAAACATACAATTTGTCACAAGCATTATAGTGTTTTAAAATTAAAATGTATGAGAGATGCAGGATGATACTAAACAGTAAGCAAATTTTACCTATGCAAATTAAAAGGTTAGCATAATGCATTTTGAGGATATTATAGCTAAGGATTTATTGACCAAATATTGTTGAAGTTTTGGCTGGAGACATATTTTTATGTCTCCATATTTTTATGTTCCCATGTAAAGGGATCAGCAATATAAGTTACCATTGTTTTTGAGCATACAATCATTATCATCGAAATAAGGTTGGATATATTAAAATATCTTTTGGGGCTCTTGTTTGGCTGTTGTATTAGGCCAAGTTGCTACCTATTTCCCTAGAGAAGCCTCCCATTAGAGAAACAAGCTGGTTGCCTTGAGCAATAGAAAACACATGTTTTAAGTAAACTTTACATAAACTCCTTTTAAATTTAGAATATAAGCATACCGTATGTATCTTGTACCTGTTTTGAGATTTAGCCCTAGATTTTTATATATGTTGTAGCTATTTGACCTATCCCCTTGTTTATATAGAATGGGCAGTTGTGCCTTTATAGCCAAACTTTATTTAAACTCCCTCTTACTTTTAGCATTTAAACATACTCTAGGCATCTTGTACCTGGGCTTTTAATTGATAAGCATACCCTAGGCGTCTTGTACCTGAGCTTTACATTGGATCTGGCTATTTCTTTGGCTTGCCCCTTTTTTATACAGGATGGAGAGTTACGCCTTTATACCCAAACTTTATTTAAACTGTCTTAGCATTAGCATATAAACTTTTTTACACTTAGCGTTAAGTATATCCTAGGCATCTTGTACCTAATTTTACATTGGTTTTGGCTATTCTTTGACTTACCCTCTTTTGGATATAGGAGGGACAGTTTTATTTTTTTAAACATATGAATATAATTTTTGAGATTTTAGGACTAAACTAGGTTGGCATGTACTTTCCCATCTTTAAGCCTCTTGCATCTATTTTACATAGGGAAAAGCAACATTTTTCCCCCACGAAAATGTCTCACATTTAAAAGGATAAGGCAGTTTCCAGAGCAGTATGGCATTATCTCTCTTTACATAAACTTAAAAATGATGTGAATCCAACCTTTAGACCAGTAAGGACATAACATCTATTATTAAGAAAAAAAAAAGAATTTACGTGGTAACCTTAAAGTAAATTTTGTGGTTTTGAATCTTAGCGTATCTCTGCAAATGGCTAAACAGCAGGAGTTGCCATCCTGGCTTTGATTATGTAAGTGAGCTTGATCCAGAACTCAGAGATTTGTCTGATTCTTTTTACTTTGTGTTGGGAAGAAAGTCATGTTACTTCACCAGCTTCTTTAAATATATACATACATACATACATATATATATACATATATACATATACATATATATACATATATACATATACATATATAAATATATATATATATGTATGTATTTCAAATCAGTATCATTGTAACTCAAAGCCTTTCATGAAAATCAAAGAGACAAAAAAATTTTAAGTCTGGGGTCAGTTGTGCCAATTTACATTGTAACAAGCAAAGCCCAGTTGGTTATTTTTAGTTCATGTTTCAGTGAATTGGAGTACCCTTACCAGAAAGAGCTGACAAGTATCTTGCAGCCAGAGAACTTTGAATTTTAGCCATTATTAATCTAATTATTAGGAAGAGTGCCATTTTTCATGTCTGTAACTTAGTATTCCAATCCTTGGTTTTTTTCTCCCTCAACTTTTTTGGAGAAGGTATGGACAAGAACCAACACCATTAAACTTATTGCAACCAGATTCATGACTATGACAGCCAAAATGAAGCCAAAAGGGATTAAAACGCTCTCTGCCATGCATTTTTTAAATTTTAGATGCAGTTTAAGTCAAACTCTCTGTAGAGGTTTGTCTGCTTCCAGTTCCTTTCTTTCCTGCCATGGCTGTGGAGCTGAGTCAGTTTAGCCAGCCATAATATAAAAGAGCCATGCTTGTGTACCCCTCACTTAAACTGCAGCAGCAGCCAGTTTTGTTATGAAAGTCTCAGGTCTACCCACAGGAGGCTGTCTTTTGCTCCTGGGCTGGTTTAAGAGTCTCTCTTAGACGTGGGGAGAACAAGAGCTCCACAAAGACCAAACTGAGCCGGACACAGGGGTCTTGTAAGAGACGGTTTCTACAATCAAGGACCATGTGTGGATGTGGACTGGAACCCCTGCACGGATGGGGCCCATGATAGCTCGGTGTAGGGCTGAAGACCCTATTCAGGGAAACAGGGACTGTTTCAGTCATGATCTTGATGGCTGACTCTTTGACCCTCCCGCATATAAGCCGGGGAGTGACAGACTGGCTAGATCCCAGGGGAGGACTTTGCAGCCAGCCCTGAGGAGACATGATAAGTTGGGGTTGGATGGAAGGGAAGGAGGTTCTCCCCTGTTGGTGTACTTGGAGGGGGGGGGGAAGAAGGAGATGAGGGAGGGAGTGGGAGGGTAGGAGGGAATGGGGGAGGGGGCTACGCCTGGGATTCAAAGTACCCAACCTGTGATTGAGATAAAAATAAATAAATTAAAAAAAAAAAGAGTCTCTCTTAAAGAGACGGTAATTGACCTGGGAGTTTTTAGTTTTTATCACTGGGAGCTTATTCCTCCCTCCAAATTATGTTTAAGTGTGATTTAAAGGGTGTGGATACTTAGATTAGTTGGGCACCATTTGTTGTAACTAGCTATTAATATTTACTATATATCTTCTAGTAAGTCTGCTGTTAGTCCTAAGCAGCTATATAACCAAATCACCACACAGACTGGGATTTTAGTTAACCTCTAACACAATGCTGGGCAATAGTTACTCCATCCTAAACCTCCAAGCCTCATAGTTTCCTAGCATTTAGATTTTATCCATTATACTTGCTTTTTGTGATATATTATGTCGAGTCCATCTCTCCACAACATTCCAAAATCTCTCCAGCTCTCTCTTTAAGCCCGCCTACAAGTTTTCTCTCACATTTTCTTCTCTTACTCATGTCCTTCCCTCTAGCTCCTCCCCTCTTTCCTGTCCTCTGGCTCCTCTTAGCTCAACATTGTGTCTAATTGCTTTATTTTGGCCTGTTTACACAGAGTTGAGACAGAATACTTAGAATAAGTATCAAGATACAATATCTGGAATTAAACCAGAGAGTGGAGTGGAGAAATCAGCATTTGAATGAACAAGGGTAAGGTGTATACATTTCAAAAGAATATTATACCACCAAAATTTAAATAAATAATTAATTATTAACTACAGTTTATTTATTTTGTATCTCAGCTGTAGCCCTGTCTGTGGACCATACCAATCCTACTTTCCCTCCCTCATCTCCTCCCTTGCAGCTTCCGTAATCCACTGAGAAGAGAGGTCTTTCTTCCATTCCTTCTGACCATAGCCTATCAGGTCACAGCAGGACAGGCTGCATTGTTCTCCTCTGTGGCCCAATTTGGCTGCCTTATCCTCAGGGGTTGGTGATCAAAGAGCCAGTCACTGTGTTCTTGTCAGACAGTCCTTGTTCCCATTACTAGGGAACCCACTTGGAGACTGAGCTACCATGGGCTACATCTTTGTAGGAGTTCTAGGTTATCTCCATGCTTGGTCCTTGGAGTATCTGTCTCAGAAAAGACCCTTGTGCCAAGATTTTTTTGGTTCCCTTTATCTTCTTGTAGAGTTCCTTTGGAAATCAATCTGGAGCTCTCTCAGACAATTAGGAATAGTGCTACCTTAAGATCCAGCTATACCACTCCTACACATATATCTAAATTATTCTCAAGTATACTAGAGAGATATTTCCTCAACCATGTTTGTAGCAGCTTTATTCATAATATCCAGAATTTGGAAACAAGCAAAATGTCCCTAAACTACGGCATGGATACAGAAATTATGGTACATTTACACAATGGAATACTACTCAACAATTAAAAACAAAGAAATCATGAAATTTGCAGGCAAATGGTGGGATCTAAAAAAGAGCATCCTGAGTGAGGTACCCTAGAAGTAGAAAGACACACATGGTATACACTCACTTATGAGTGGATAATAGACATATAATATACGATAAATATACTAAAATCAGTACAGTTAAAAAGCTAACTTGCAGGGGGCGGGGAGGAGATGAGGGAGGGTTGGGGAGGGTAGGAGGGAGTGAGGGAGGGGGCTATGCATGGGATGCAAAAAACCTAACCTGTGATTGATATAAAAATAAATAAATTTATTTTAAAAAAAAAGCTAAGCAAGAAGGAGGATCCTAGGTAAGATGATCAGTCTCCATTCTGAAAGGTAAACAGGATAGACATTGCAAGAGGGATAAAACAGGGAACATGACAGGGGCCTACCACAGAAGGCCTTTGAAAGACTCTACCCAGTAGAATATCAAATAAGATGCTGAGACTCAAAGCCAAACTTTGGGAATACTGCAGGGAATCTTTTGGAAGAAAGGGGAGATAGGAAAACCTGTGTTTTGTTTTTTATTGGTTTTCTTCTATTGTGGTTTCATACTTTGGTTTCTTGTTATCTTACTAGATATAAAGGTTTCTCCCTTTCACCCTTGTATTGAATTATTTTTTTAATGCAGGTCATTCACTTGCTTGGTTAGAGTAACACCAAGAAATTTACGTTATTTGTGGCTATTGAGAATTGTGTTATTTCCCTAGCTTATTTCGAATCCTGTTTGTCTTTTGTATACATGAAGGCTTTAGATTATTTTGAGTTAATTTTGTATCCAACCACTTTGCTGAAGGTGTTTATCAGCTGAAGGAGTTCTTTGTTAGAATTTTGGGTGTCACTTATACATATTATCATATGGTCTGCTACTAGTGATTTTTTGACTTCTTCCTTTCTGATTTTTATGTGCTTTATCTCCTTTAGTTGTCTTACTGCTCTAGCTATGATTTCCAGTACTATGTTGAAGAGATAATGAGTGAATGAGAAGCCTTGCCTTCTCAGTGGGATTTCTGGGGGATTGATTTGAGTTTCTCTCCATTTAATTTGACGTTGACCATAGGATTGCTGAATATTGCTTTTACTACATTTAGGTATATGCTTTGTGTCCTGATCTCTCCAAACTTAAAACATGAGCAAGTGTTGGACTTTTTCAAATGCTTTTTTGCTATCTAAGGAGATGATCATTTGTTTTTGTTTTTCTTTCAGGTTGTTTCCAGCTTCTGGCTATTACAAATAAAGTTGTTACAAACATGATTGAGCAAACGTCCGTATTGTCCACTTGAGCCTCTTTTGGATATATGCCTAGGAGTGGTATAGCTGGATCTTGAGGAAGTGCTATTCCTAGTTGTCTGAGAAAGCACAAGATTGATTTCTAGAGCGGTTGTATAACTTTGAATTTCCAAGAGCAGTGGAGTAAGGTTCCCCTTTCTCCACAACCTCTCCAGCATGTGTTTTCACTTGAGTTTTTGATCTTGGCCTTTCTGATGGGTGTAAGTTGAAATCGGAATGTCATTTTGATGTGCATTTCTCTGAGGGCTAAGAACATTGAGCATTTCTTTATGTGTTTCTTTGACATTCTATGTTCCTCTACAGAGAGTTCTCTGTTTAGCTCTGTTCCCCACTTTTTAAAATTGGATTACTTGATTTGTTGTTTTTCAACTTCTGTAGTTATTTATATATACTGGATATTAGCACTCCAATATCCAGGGTTGTTGTCAGATACAGGGTTGTTGAAGATTCTTTCCCAAAAGTCTGTATGCCACAAAATTTGTACAAGTAAATGAAATGGACAATTTTCTTGGTTGATTCCATTTATGAAAGCTGAATCAAGACCAAGTAAATCACTTAAATAGTCTTATATCCTCTAAGGAAATAAAAGCAGTCTCCCATCCAAAAAAAAGCCCAGGACCAGATAGTTTTAGTGCAGAATTCTACCAGACCTTCAAAGAAGTGTTAACTCAAGTTCTCTTCAAACTATTCCACAAAATAGAAGCAGAAGGAACACTATCAAACTATTTCTATGAAGCCCCAGTCACCTTGGTACCTAATCCTCACAAAGACCCAATAAAGAAAGAGAATTTCAGGCCAATCTCCCTTATGAACATTGATACAAAAATACTCAACAAAATACTTGCAAACCGAATATAAGAACATATCAAAGATATCATCCACTCTGACCAAGTAGCCTTCATCCCAAGTATGCAGGGGTGGTTCAATATACAGAAATCTGTCAGGAGCCGGTAGTCTCCATTACAAGATGGCACCGGTTTCCGGGTTCTTTGTGGACACGGCAGTGGTAAACAACTCGTATGCACATGTACATAGCCTGCCAGGGGTTATGCTAATGAGGGTTTGAGATACTGACCAATCATGGAAGTACACGCCATCTTAAGTCTATTTAAGCAGGGTCAGTCCGGAGCTCAGGGTCTTCCACCATTTACCACTAGCTGCGCAGCTGAATAGCATGATGTATCCCCAATAAAGCGTGCTTCAGAAGAATCCTGTTGTGGCGTCTTCTTTGCTGGCGAGGTGGGTGCGACAGAAATACATCAATGTGATCCACCATATTAACAAATTGAAAGAAAAAAAATCACATGATCATGTCTTTAGTTGCTGACAAAGCATTTGGCAAAATCCAACATCCATTCGTGTTTAAAGTCTTGGAGAGATCAGGGATACAAGGCACATACCTAAACATAATAAAATCAATGTACAACAAACCTAGAGCCAACATCAAACTAAATGGAGAGAAACTTAAAGCGATCCCACTGAAATCAGGGACAAGACAAGGCTGCCCATTCTCTCCATTTCTCTTCAACATAGTTCTGGAAGTCCTTGATAGGGGAATGAGACAATTGAATGAGATCAGGGGGATAGAAATCAGAAAAGAAGTAATCAAAATATCACTATTTGCAGACGATATGATAGTATACCTGAGTGACCCCAAAAATTCTTCCAGGGAACTCCTATAGCTGAAAAACACCTTCAGCAAAGTGGCTGGATACAAAATTAACTAAAAAAAAAAAAAAAAAAAAAAAAAACAGTAACCCTCCTGTATAGAACAGACAACAGGGCTGGGAAAGAAATCAGGAAAACAATACATATAGTCCTTGATGATGCCAAATAGCTTATATCAGTTCAAAATTCCTTCCCTGCTGATGACTTCATAAAATTAAAATCTGCCTGTCTTTCCACTGAGGTGTTCCTCTCAACTCCCAAGAGATAACGTGGCAGTGTATTTCCAAATAAACTCCTTTTTTCTCCATGCAGTGGTCATGTTAAGTGGTTTCACTGAACTTTACTTAGAAACAGAAAATGAACTCCGTGTCTTTTTTTTTTCTTGAAGTTCTAAAAAAAAAATCACAATAAAAATGGTCAAATGCAATTGTATGAAAAGCTTATTATTGGATTTGTTGCCAATTTATATTTTACTGGTCCAAAGTATATAACATCTCCAATAATCAGAGAAATTATGGTAAAATCTTATTGCATTGTTCCTCATTAGCTTTATTTAAGAGGATGAATGAAAAAAGATGTGCTGCATAATTTTAAATAAGAAAATCAAAATTATTTTCAAAAATTTCTATTTCCTTATTATATATCATGTCTATTTTCTTGATATATAATAGCCATTTATAAATACAGTTGTCAAATATATGAGTTCAGGAATATTTGAAACAGGACAAGATTAAGAAAAGAAAAGACATAAACTGTAGGTGAGGATTATGGAATGGGGAACCCTCATACAATGCATGTTAGTCAAAGTGCTCAGATCTTTATTACTACACCATCTTCTGTAAGAATTATGCAATGTTATGGAAAGCATAGACAATTGTACAAGTCAGAGGTCAGAGAAAATCATAACAAATCAGTGTCTTATGGACTTGATATAGTCACTGCATCCATAAACTCACTTTAGTTATGCTTTCCTTCATAAGAACAACCAAGATCAAGCTATTCAATAGTCTAACATCTATGGAGGGGTTACAGCTTATCGTTGCTCTCCCCTAAAGGAGGAGTTACTGACAATTAATTGCTTTTGAGGAAGAGAGAGACAAATATTTAAGATGGTGGCTCAGTAGATAAACTAATTTGTAAAAGATGGTTACTCATGTAAAAGTGTATGATCAACAGAAATTGAACATAGCAAGTTATTTTATAAGAAGAATTGAAAAGGAAAGCATATTTGATATTAGAAGGTGATGAGATCAAGTGTGAATTTGCGAAGAGTTTAGGGGAAGAGTGGGAATAAATATCAAAATACACTGTATAAAATTATCAATGTATTAATAAAATATATTTTAAAAGAGATGATTCAAGTGGCATAAAAGAAACTTAGTGGAGACCAACACTGATCATGGAGAAGCAGATGAGAACCCTCTCCATTTTTGGCCTGCTGCAGCCTGTCAGCAACAGTGGCAAGGTCTGCACAGATCCGTCTGTGCTACTCTTTCCCTGTGCTCCTCACACCCCAGTTCCCAGGCCTATGCCATTTCCCAGGACACACCACAATCTACATCCCCAGGGACCAGCACAAATATGAGATCAGCAGACCAGCAGAACAAGAAAAACCAGAGGACTGCAGCCATCTGGGACCACCAGCTTTACCTACAACTCCACAAACCTACTACCATCAGAGACCACCAGACTTGCTAATATCAAAGTCAACAAAAGAACTATAAGTCAGTGTAAGAACACAAGCAACAAAACTCAGGGCCATATGATACCACCAAAACCCATCTATCCTATTAGAGTTTGCATTGAAGAGAGGGTCACACAGAAAGCACGAGGAAATGATGTTAAATCTGAGGTTATGAAAATGATAAAGGCCTTAAAGAAGAAAATAAATCCCTCAATGAAATGTAAGGAAATACAAACAAATGGGAGAAGAAAATGAATAAAATTGCTCAAGACTTAAAAAAGGAAATAGAAACAATAGAGAAAACACAATCTGAGGCAATCATCAAGATAGAAAACCTAGGAAGAGAACAAGAAATATAGATAAAAGCATCACCAACAGAATACAAGAGATGGAAGAGATAATCTCAGTTATAGAAGATATGATTGAAGAAATCAGTATATCAGTCAAAGGAAACCTTAAATCTAAAAAGATCCTGACATAAATCATGGGACAATATGAAATCTGGGACAATATGAAAAGAGCAAACTTAAAAGTAACAGGGAAAAGGAGGAGAACACTGCAAGCTTCAAGGCCCAGAAAATATTTCCAACAAAATTATAGAAGAAAACTCCCCCAACCTAAAGAAAAGATGCCTCTATCCATACAAAAAGCCTACAGAACACCAAATATATTGGACCAAAAAAAAAAATCCTCCCTTTATATAATGATCAAAACATTAATTGTACAGAACAACAACAACAAAAAGAATCGTAAAACCTGCCAAATCACATATAAAGGCAGACCTAACAGAATTAAACCTGACTTCTCACTAGAGACTCTAAAAGCAAGAATGGCTTTGGCAGATACGTTACAGACACTAAGAGACCACAAACCTCAGCATCGATTAATATACCCAGCAAAACTTTAGATCGCCATAGATGGAGATAACAAGATATTCCATGACAAAAACAAATTTAAATAATATCTATCCCAAAACCCAGAACTACAAAAGATACTAGAGGAAAAATTCTAACACCAGAAGGCTAATCACACCTAGGAAAACAGAGAAAATAAGTAAATCTATAAAAGCAAATCCAAAAATGGGAGGCATACATACAATGGACTATACCTTCTTCTCAGCAGTTCATGGAAACTTCTCCAAAATTGAACATATATCTGGACACAAAGCAAGCCTCAAAAAGTACAAGAAAATTGAAATACGAACTTGTATTCTATCAGACCAGCACAGATTAAAGCTAGATTTCAAAAACAGAATGCCTACAAACTCATGGAAAACGAACAACTCTTTACTTAATGACCACCATATCAGAGAGTAAAGAAAGAAGAAATTAAAGACTTTCTAGAATTCAATGCAAATGAAGGTACAACATACACAAATTTGGGGGATATAATTAAAACAGTGTTAAGAGGAAAGGTCAGAGCACTAAGTGCCTTCATAAAGACAGTGGAGAAAGCTCACCTGAAAGCTATAGAGAAAAGGAAGCAAACACACCAAAGAGGAGTAGGTTACAGGAAATAATCAAACTCTGGGCTGAAATCAATAAGCTAGAAAAAGCGAAAAATACAAAGAATCAACAAAACCAAAACTAAGTCTTTAAGAAAATCAACAAGGTAGACAATACTCAAAAAACATACTTGCAAACTGAATCTAGGAACACATCAAAAATATCACCTACCATTGTCAAGTAGGCTTCATCCCAGGAATGCAGGGATAGTTCAACATACAAAAATCTTTTAATGCAATACAACATATAAAAAAAAGTTTAAAAAGACACAGGATCATATCAATAGAAGCTGAAAAGGCCTTTGACAAAATTCAATACCCCTTCATGTTTTAATGCTTGGAGAGATCAGGGGTACAAGGCACATACCTAAACATAGTAAAGGCAATATACAGCAAGCCAATAACCAATGTCAAGTTAAAGGGAGATAAAATTATATAATTTTCAGTAAAATCAGGGACAAGACAAGGATGTCCACTCTCACCATATCACTACATTATAGTATTTGACGTTCTAGCTAGAGCAATAATACAAGTAAAAAGATTAAGGGGATACATATTGGAACAAAGGAAGTCAAAGAAATGCTATTCCTAGATGATATGGTAGTGTACATGAGTGACCCCACAAATTCTACCAAAGAACTCCTTCAGCTGATAAACACCTTCTGCAAAGTAGCTGGATAAAAAATTAACTCAAATAACTCAGTAGCCTTATTTTATACAAGCTAAAAAAAGGCTAAGAATGAGGTTAGGGAAAAAACATACATCACAATAGCCACAAATAATATAAAATATATTGGTGTAACTCTATCCAAGCAAATGAAAGACCCATATAACAAGAACTTCAAGTCTCCAAAGAAAGAAATTGAATAAGATTTTAGAAAATGTAAAGATCTACCATGTTCATGAATCAGTAAGATTAACATAGTAAATTGGACATTCTGCAAAAAGCCATCCACAGATTCAATGCAGTTCCCATCAAAATTCAACATAATTCTTTACAGATCTGGAAAGAGTAACCGTTAAATTCAAATGGAAAAACAAAAACAAAACCAAACCAAACAAAAAAACTCAGGATAGCCAAAATCTTTCTGTACAATTAAAAAAAAAACTTTCTGGTGGTATCAACATCCCTAACTTCAAGCACTGCTATTAAGCAATAGTAATAAAAACTGCAAATTATTGGCATAATAAACAGAGAGCTTGATCGATGGAACAGAACGGAAGTCCCAGAAATAAACCCACACTACTACAGGTACTTGACTTTCAAAGAAGCCAAAACTATGCAATGGAAAAAAGACATCATCTTCAACAAATGCTGCTGGTCTACCTGGATGCATATAGAAAAAATGCAAGCAAAACTGTATTTATCATCCTACAGAAAACTCAGCTCCAAGTGGTCCAAAGACCTTGGTATAAAAACCACAGACTCTAAATCTATTAGAAAACTACTTGAGGAAAAATATCTGGAACTCATTGGCATAGGAGTACTGAACAAAACACCAATAGCACAGGCTCTTAGAACAACAGTTAATAAATGGGACCTCATGAAACTGAGAAACTTCTGTAAGTCAAAGGAAACTCTCAATAGAACAAAATGGCAGCATACAGATTAGAAAAAGATCTTCACTGCCCTTATATCAGACAGCATGGTAATATACAAAATATACATAGAAATTAAGAAATTAAACATCAACAAAAGCAAGTAATTCAATTAATAATGGGGTACAAAGCTAAATCAAGAATTCACAACAGAAGAAGTAGTTGAGAAGCCCTTAAACAAATGTCAATGTCTTTAGCTATTACAGAAAAGTAAATCAAAAATCACCCTGCTCAAACTACCTGCAAAAGCAGTTTGTGCAATTTGTGCACAAACTCCTTTGTGCAATTTGAAAGTAAATCACAGGAGACTACCACAGAGGTCCTCTATGTATCAAAGCAGAGGCTGAGGCTTATAACCAAAATTTGGACAGAGTGCAGGGAATCTTGTGAAAGAAGGGGGAGATCGTAAGACCTGGAGAGGACAGGATCTCCACAAGGAGAGCAACAGAAACAAAATATCTGGTCACAGGGGTCCTTTCTGAGACTGATACTCCAACCAAGGGCCATTCATGGATAACCTAGAACCCCTGTGCAGATTTAGTCCCTGGCAGCTCATTGTCCATGTGGGTTTCCTAGTAAGGGGAACAGGAACTGTCTCTGACATGAACTCAGTGGCTGTCTCTTTTTTACCTTCCCCTGATGGGGAGCAGCCATGCCAGGCCACAGAAGCAGACAATGCAGTCAGTCCTGATGAGACCTGATAGGTTAGGGTCAGATGGAAGGGAAGGAGGACCTTCCCTATCAGTGGGCTTGGGGAGAGTCATGGGAGGAGATGAGGAAGGGAGGGTGGAATTGGGAGGGAATATGGGAGGGGACTATAGCTGGGATACAAAGTGAATAAACTGTAATTAATATAAAAAATAAAAAGTTCCATCTTACACCGGTCAGAATAGATAAGATAAAACAACACAACACAAAACAAAACAAACAAACAAAATAACACCTCAAGTGACAACACATTCTGGTGAGGATATGGAAAAATAGGAACCCTACTCCATTGCTGGTGGGAGTGTAAACATGTAAAATCTCTTCTCTCTAGAAATTAATCTTGCACTTTCTCAGAACATTGGAAATAGTTTTACCTCAAGACCCAGCTATACCACTCCTGGGCATATACCTGAAAGATAGTTCCCAATATAGCAAGCATATTTGCTTAATTATGTTAATAGCAGCTTTGTTCTTAATAGCCAGAATCTGGAAATAACATAGGTGTCCCTCAACAGAAGAATGGATATAGAAATTTTGGTACACTTACACAATGGAATACTACTTAGCTATTAAAAACAATGAAATTATGTAATTTGCAGGTAAATGGATAAAACTAGAAAGAACCATCCTGAGTGAAGTAACCCAGACCAGAAAGATGCACATGGCATTTACTCATTTATAAATGGATATTAGACCCACAGTACAGGATAAACATATTTCAATCCAGAAACCCAAAGAAGCTAAGTTACAAGGAGGGCCCAATGGAAGATGCAGGAATGTCATACAGAAGAGAAAATAGAATAGACAGCAGCAATGTATGAAGAGAGGGAACTGGACAGCAGATAGAATGGGGAGGGAACTAAGAGAGGGCATCAGATGTGGGGAAAATAGGTGTCAGAGGTGAGAGGACTAGGGGGAAAAAGGAAAATGAAAGGAATATGTCTTTGTTAAACTGAAGGACCATAACAGGGCAAACTCCTGGGAAGATATGGGTATGACTCTAGCTGAGACTCTTAAGTGGGGTGGCGGGGCGTATGAAGACTGGGATCACCACCTCCTAGCCAGGTGGGATTGGTGGAAGTAGGGAGAACAAACCACTGACAAAATCTTTGATCCAAAAATTACCCTGACTACAAGAAGTTCAGGGAAGAAGGAGGAACAAAGATTGAAGAAATTTCCAACCAATGGTGGCCCAACCTGGGACCTACCCCTTGGTAGAAAGAGAACCCCTGACACTGTTAATGACGCTCTGCTCTGCTTGCACACAGAAGCCTAACTTCACTGTCATTTGGGATGCTCCAGTCAGCAGAGTTTTGAGACAGATGCTGGGAGTTGCAGCTAAGCATGAAATAGAGCTCCTAAGTCCTTTGGAAGTGTGGAGGAAAGAATGGAAGGTAATGGAAGGGCCAGGGACCTCACAGAAAGACCAGCAGAGATATCTAAACCAGACCCATGAGGGTTTATAGACACTGTAACATCAATGAGGGAGTGTGCTTCATCAGGACCTGAGCTGCCTGCACATATGTAGCAAATGGGTTACTTGGTCTTCATGTGGGTCTCCTGGTGAGTGGAGGGTAGGTGGCTGCTTCTAACCTGGACTCTGTTGTCTGCTTTTGGATCACTTGCCCTTAGTGGCGCTGCCTTTCCTGCAGTTGGTGAGGATGTGCTCAGTCCTGGAGTGACTTGGTGTGATGGGTGGGAGGTTGGTGTGGGGACAGGGCTCCCTTTTCCTGGGTGAAGTGGAGAGGGGTAGCAGGAAGGAGTAGGAGAGAGTGGAAGGAAAGGAAGGGAGTCACGCTTTTCAAGTAGAGTAATTAAACTGACATAATAAAAAAGGAAAAAAAATCACAGAATAAAAAACAGTCATATGTAATTGTATAAAACACTTAGTTTTGGATTTGTTGATAATTTATATTCTACTGGCCTAAAGAATAGAACACCTCCAATAATCAGAGAAATTATGGCAATATCTTATTGCATTGTTCCTTAATACTTTTCTTTAAAGAGGATAAATAAAAATATGTGGCATATTTTTAATAGAAAAGAAATAAAAACATCATTTTCAAAATTTTTCTTAAGTAAAAATAGAGAAACTTACTGGAGTGAAACTAAACACAGTATGCCGTTTCTGGGTCACATTATATACATACCTAATACATTCTTTGTATAATTGTCCACTTAATAAAGTAGTCAGGACAGTTTCAGATATATTTTTCCTTTATCTAAGTGTATTATACATGCACAAATCATTATAGCATTAATAAATAAATGAAGTAAAGCAAAAGTATGAGAGGTTAACCACTAAAGGCATTCTGACCATTAGGAGACATATCCATTAAGATACTTTTGGTTTTCTCACTGACCTCATATCTAAATCTACCAGTATCATTTCCCAGCTCTGAGGCTACCTTTTTATTTACATACCTGTAAGTTCCCAGCATTTTAATTTTAACTACAACATTAATTTTAACCCAAACATTTTTGCCATAATATTTATACCTTTGAAATGTGTCCTAAGCTTAATCATTACAATTGAAAATATTTTAGAAAGCTTTTAATATTTCTCCTCATTCAGTGAAAAGATTAAGCTACCAGTACACCATCCCTTAAAGTTACAACTAAATAGAAGCTGAACCTTCAGAATTGTTGAAGGGTAGAGGAATAACAAAAACATCGAATCATGCTTCTATATGTAAAAACCTTTAAAAATAACCTAGCAATATAAAAGAGATGTTGTGGTCACATATGATCAGTGTACAGTCCCATATTCTCTCTTCTTTAACCAGCTGTGAGTTTCTGCATTAGCCACCATCTACTGAACACAGAAACTTCTCTGATTAGGTCTAAGAGTTAGACAAATCTATTAATATACAGAAACAAATTTAGAGGGAAATTTGATATTATTCCCATTTAGCAAAATAAAACTATGTTCACCTCTGGTGCTTATGAACCCTGGAAACATGGGTTTTTGGACATATTTGCAATATCAGGCATGTGTTCCCCTCCCTAGGGTTCAAGAACCATTATGGAGCAGGAAGATTGTAAGAGTTAGTGGTCATGTAAAACCTGATCAAAACAGTTCCTTCTGTGTATATCAGTGCTGCTACTCCCATGACATTACAGTAGCTGCAGTTGCTTACACAAGAACTGTTCATATAAAGCCAGCTAACATTTTGAAATGAAGTTCATTTGTCCCTCAGCCCTAACAAAAGAGCTATGCACAGTTTATAACTTCTAGGGGAGAATCAGTTTTCTTTAAGGGATGGCTCATGGGACGGGACCATGTCCCAGTGGATTCCACCCCTACCCACACACAGAAGCATATGGACAGCAAATATAGCCAATAGAATATTAAATTAAAAATAAATTGGAGTTGAAGTTGAGGGGAAAGATAAGGATTAAACTGTCAGGAGTCATCTGTGAATATGACCAAAACATATTTTCTAAAAATTTGAAAGCAAAAATATAATACTTATAAAAATTTCACATATCAATATAATTTGGCAAAAAAAAACAATAATAAAACTTCTTGACCCTGTCTCTTGAGGCAGAATAAGGAATTCTCTAGTTCTTTCCTTCTGGTTCATCTCTATTCCTTTGTGACATTGGCAGCTCTCTATAATCACTCCCTACCAAGGGAACCCAGTGCTGTACCCTGCTTAAAGAAGCTCCTACCAGATTTTTTTTCTAGGAACTCTGCTTTTAGGTATGAAGTCAGACCTCTTAGTTTGCTATCATTGCTTTTTACAGGTTTCTTTCTAGTCCATATCCATTCTATTGTGACATTTCCTGCATACAGAACTTAACAGGTGTCCCTCAGATACCACACTTAGGATCCAGAGTTGGAAAAAAAACACACCAAAATACAGAACACTAAATGAAGATGAGGCTAGTTATGAACATGTTCAAAGTCCTTTTAGAAGTGGATAAGAATCAGTGCCTTTTTGAAATTCATGTAAATCCAAACAGGTAAATTTCATGGATTTCAAGAAATGAAAGTAGAATTTAGGAAAGAAAAACAATAACTAGAGAAAAGTCCTAACTGAAATAAAACTGGAACTGAGAACCTTAAAATATCAAACAAAAGCTTCAAACATAAGCCTCATCAACAGACTAAATGACATGGAAGAAAGAAATTCAAATCTAGAAGACAAGATAAAATAAATAGGTAAGGAATCCAAGATAGCAATGAACAGCTTGCACCTTATCAGAGAGGCAAAAGATCCGAAACTATGAAATTATTGAGTGGAGGGGCAGTGGCAGCTGAAGCCAGAAAATCAACACTGAGGCTTCCTGAGAGAAATGGACAACCCATGAGCTGAGAATATTTGGGTCCACGACATCCCCTGAAGACTCAGGGACTGAGAGTAGAAAATATTCAACCTCCCTGCACTTCCCATTAACCCAAGCATGGACCTCCATCTTCAGTGGAGACTGGCCCGCAGTACCTAGGCCCATGCTCCAAGCACAGACCTCCCTGTTCGATAACTGAGACAGCAGAGGCAGGGCTCCCAGTTCCACAGCAGCATCTGGCTGCTGTATGGGCCTCCCAGGTCTTCAGGCAGCCTACAGGCTTTCCAGGAGTTCCCAGCAAGTAGCTATAAGGGTCTCCCAGATCGAAAGCAGCAGCAGCGGGTTGCAGCAAGCGCTCCAGGAGCCTCCATGCTCTATGACTGAGAAAACAGAAGTGGCTACCCCAAGTAAGGGTCTCCCTGCTCAGGAGTCAAACAGTGGACACTTCTGAGCTCACAGATCTCCTACACTCTCATTTGCCTCTGCAGGCCCCAATCTGAGAGTAGAGAACAGCGGGAACCTCTGTGATTTCCAATTAGGCCTGTTAGCGAGTGAGTATGCCTTTAAGTGAGTGCATGCAGAATCCCAGATCCAGGGTCTCTCTATACTAACAACCAGACATCGGATACTTCCCACCCAAACAACCAATATGGGCAACATAGGGATTCTTGGGACAGTGTTTTCTACATTGAAGCCCCTGTTTTGTAGGTCTACCAGTGGAGTTCAGGCAAACAATTCCTGGAGCCCAGACAGATCTGAATACCAGGAGGACAGTATGACAGGCCTGTAGGCTACTGATGTATTCAGGACACCTGTGCATGTGCATTGCTTCTGCGAACTGTGCCAGCATCGGTACCCCCTCATGTGTTTAAGTCTCACATTCCACGCATCTACACACCCTAGCACCCTGTCCTTTAATGCACACTTCCAAACACGTGCCTGTACTTGCTCTCCCATGCTTGCTTGCCCATTCTTGCGCACCTGCAACTGCGACCTTCTTATCTTAGCTACAACTGAACACCAACAACCACTCTCATACCTGTGGACCTCTCTCATCTTCCTGAAGAATAGTACAAACACCAGAGAAAGACAGACCCAGTCTGAAGTACAGAATCCAGGAAGAAACAGAGAAGGTTACAAATAAGCAGATGTCTTGATATCAGAGTAAAAACACATTCAACAAAAATCACGACATCATGGCTTCATCAGCAACCCAAAAAAAAAAAAAATCAATGGACATGCTAATTCATTTGAAACACAGGAAAATAATCTCAATTCTAGGCTTATCTAGATAATGGAGACACATAAAGAGGAAACAAACAAACCTCTCAAGGAAATACAGACAACTACAGCCACATAAGTCAAGGCATAAGTATAGTCACAATTAGTGACATATAAAAAAAGGAACAACAAAAAAATAGAGGCCATCATAGAAAGAGAGAAATCCACATTCAAGCAAATGAGGGAAATGGTGCAAGGCATGAAAAACAAAATTAGAATAATAAAGAAAACACAAACAGAGAAAATCCTAGGGCTGGAGAACTTAGAGAAAAGATCAGGAACCACAAAGGTAAGCATCACCAATAGAATATAAAAGATGGCATTAGAGAATCTGAAGTGCTGAAGATAGACTTACATAAATTGATGCATCTCTCAAGGATAAAATAAAATCAGAAAAGTTGCAAACACAAAATATCGAAGAAATCAAGGACTACAAGAAAATACTAAATCTAAGAATAATAGGAATAGGCAAAAAAGGAGATTTCAGGTTCCATAGTCCAGAAAATATTTTCAAGAAAGTCATAGAAGAAAAATTTCCCAACTTAAAGAGATGCCTTCAAACATACAAGAGACCTAGAGAACACCAAATAGAGTAGACCAGAAATGAAACTCCTGATGTCACATAATAGTAAAACACTAAATCTACAGAACAAAGAAAAAAATACTAAAAGCAGCAAGGGAAGTAGGCCAAGCAACATATAAAGTAGACCTATCAGAATCACACCAGACTTCTCAACAAAAAATATGAAAGCCACAAGGGCCTAAACAGATATCATGCAGACTCTGAGGGACCACAGATGTTAACCAAGAGTACTGTTCCCAGCAAAATTTTCAATCAACATAGAAGGAGAAGAAAATATTCCATGACAAAATTACAATTAAACAATATCTACACAGCAACCCAGCCCTACAGTAGCTAGTAGAAGGAAAACTCCAGTCCAACAAAAACAAACACACCCAAGAAAACAGAGTATATAGATGACTTCAAAACAAAAGAAAACAAAACAAAAATAAAATAAAAAGCCCTGAAATACCACCAATCTACAATAAAAGGAACTAACGTTTATTGGTCACTATTATCTATCAACATCAATGGACTCAACTCTCCAATAAAAAGACACAGACTAACAGAATGTATGCGGAAACAGGATCCAACATAATGCTGAATCCAAGAAACACACTTCTGCAACAAAGATAAACAGTACCTCAGAGGAAATGGCTCTAACAATATTTTTCAAGCAAATGGATCCCGAAAACTAGCTGGGGTGGCTATCTTAATATCGAATAAAATAGACTTTCAAAGAAAATTCATCCAAAAAAAATGAGGAGGGGCGTTTGATTCTCATCAAAAGCGAGATTCACCAGGAGGACATCAATATGGAAAGCTGCTTGTTTGTCAAGATACTTTGTTATTTATTAAAAAACATGTTTCCACCCTGGCCTTCACCTTGAGACAGAGAAAAGAGGAAGCTTTGCCAAGTTCCTTAAAACGTGTTCCAAGTTCCTTAAAACATGTTTGTTTGACCCTGGGCCATATCTGCTATAGAGAAGTAGTTTAAGAAAAGAAATTTTGCAGTTCCATTAACTTCTTTTTGTGTTGATGTGCCTTGTTTCTGTTTTGCCTATTAAAAAATGAGTAATGGAATAAACCCACTTTATAGTCATACTGACTGCCCTCTCCAGCCATTCCTTTCTGTAGTGTAACTTGTTTTAATTATTTTAATCTTTGCTCCCTACTTAGGAACTGTTAGACTCTGTTGGTGGCCTCAACACATCACAATCCTGAACATCTATAACCCAAATACAAGAGCACCTACATTTATAAATGAAATATTATTAAAGCCTAAATCACACATCAATCCTAATACCTTAATAGTGGGAGACTTCAACACTCCAGTCTAACCAAGGGGCAGATCATCTAGACAGAAGCTAAATAGGGAAGTAATGACACTTACAGACGTCCTAAATCAAATGGACCTAAAAGATGTCTGTAAAACTTTTCACCCAAACTCAACAGAGTATACTTTTTCAGTCCCTCATGGAACCTTTTCAAAATTGACCATATAGTCAGGGACAAAGAAAGCCTCAATAGATACAAGAAGATCAAAAAAATCCCTTGTATCCTATCAGACCACCATGGCCTAAAACTAGACCTCAATAACGACAGAAATAACAAAAGTCTACATACACATGGAAAATAAACAACTCTCTACTCAATGACAGCTTGGTCAGGGATGAAAATAAAAAAGAAATTATTGACTTCCTAAAATTTATGGAAGTGAAGGCACAACTAATCCAAACTTATGGGACACCAATAAAAGCAGTGCTAAGAGGAAAGTTCATAGCACTAAGTGCCTCCAGAAAGAAGTTGGAGACATCTCATACAAGCAACCTAATGGTACACCTAAGAGACCTAGAAAAAAAAAAAGCAGACACACCCAAGAGTAGTAAAAGATTGGAAATAATCAAACTCAGTCCCGAAATCAATGAATTAGAAACAAAGAAAAATAATTCAAAGAATAATGAGATCATCAATGAGAAAATCAACCAGATAGACAAACCCTTAGCCAAACTACCTAAAAGGCAGAGAGAAACTATCCAAATGAGGAAAATCAGAAATGAAAATGGGGACATTACAAAAGACACTGAGGACATCCAAACAATCATTAGGTCTTACTACAAAAGCCTATATTCCACAAAATTTGAAAATCTAAATGAAATTGACAATTTTCTTGATAGATTCCGTTTACCAAAATTAAATCAAGATCAGGTAAATAGAATGAATATTTTTATATTCCTCTCCCCCTAAAATAGAAGCAGTCATCAAAAGTCTGCCTTCCAAAAAAGCCCAGGGCCTGATAGTTTCAGATCAGAATTCTACCAGATCTTCAAAGAAGAGCTAATTCCAATTCTCTCCAAACTATGCCACAAAATAGTTACAGAAGGAACATAACCACACTCATTGTGTGAAGCCACGGTCACCTTGATACTTAAACCACAAATCGACCAAACAAAAAAAGAGAACTTCAGACTTAACTCTCTTATGAACTTTGATGCAAAAATACTCAAAAAAAAATAGCAATCCAAATCCAAGAAAACATAAAAGTAGGCTTCATCCCAAGCCTGCAGGGGTGGTTCATTATACAGAAATCCATCAATACATTCTACCATATAAATTGAAGGAAAAATCTGCATTATCATCCCCACAGGTGCCGAAAAAGCATTTGACAAAATCTAACACCCATTCATGTTTAATGGGAGAGATCAGGGATACAAGTCATATACCTAAACTTAGTAAAGACATTATACAATAAGCCTA
This sequence comes from Pachyuromys duprasi, assembly GCA_028658305.1. Lineage (NCBI taxonomy): Eukaryota > Metazoa > Chordata > Mammalia > Rodentia > Muridae > Pachyuromys > Pachyuromys duprasi. Next base: position 67,428,265 of record CM053742.1, read on the forward strand.
TAGCCAAGATCAAACTAAACAAAGAGTAACTTAAATCAATCGACTGAAATCAGGGACAAAGCAATGTTGCCCACTTTCTACATATGTCTTCAACATAGTACTGAAAGTCCTAGCTAGAGCATTAAGACAACTAAAAGAGATCAAGGGGATATAAATCAGAAAAGAAGAAGTCTAATTATCAATATTTGCAGATGATATGGTAGTATACGAGTGACTCCAAAATTTCTGCCAGAGAACTAATTCAGCTGATAAAAACCTTCAGCAATTAGGCAGCATACAAAATTAACTCAAAAAAAAAATCTGAAGCCTTCCTGTATACAAAAGACAAACAGGCTGAGAAAGATATTAGAGAAACCACCCCCTTCACACTAGCCACAAATAACCTAAATTTCCTTGGTGTGATTCTAACCAAGCAAGTGAAAGATCTGTATGGAAATAAATAAATAAAATTCAAGTCTCTGAAGAAGGAACTTGAAGACATCAGTAGATGGAAAGATCTATATGGTCATGGATTGGTAGGATTAACCAAGTAAAAATGGCCATCTTACCAAAAGAAATCTACAAATTCATTGTAATCCCCATCAAAATACCATCACAATTCATTTAACGCTGAAGGAACAATTCTCAATTTCATATGTCAAAACAAATAACACTGAGTATCTAAGAACTTCTGATGGTATCTCCATCCTGGATTCAGGCCGTACTATAGAGCAACTGTAGTAAAAATTTGCATTATATTGGCATAGGAACAGACTTGTAGTTCAACAGAACTGAAACAAAGACCAAGAAACACACATACACATACCTATGAACACCTGATTGTTGACAAAGAAGGCAAAACCATACTATGGAAAAAAGACAGCATCTTCAATAAATGGTGCTGGTCTAACTGGATGTCTATATGTAGAAAAATGGAAATAGATCCATATTTATCACTCTGCACAAAAGTAAAGTCCAAGTGGATCAAATACCTCAACATAAAACCAGACACATTTTATCTGTTAGACAAAAAAAAAAAAAGCAGAAGAACCTGATTTCATTAGCACAAGAGACAACATTGGAGAGAACACCAACAGTCCATACTCTAAGATCAACAATCATTAAATGTGACCTCATAAAACTGAAAGGCTTCTGTAAAGCAGAGGACACTGTGAACAGAACAAAATGAGAGCTTACAAACTGGAAAATGTTCTTAACCAACCCTACATCTGACAGAGTGCTAATATTCAGAATACGTAAAGAACTCAAAAGTTAAATATCAAAGAATCCTAGTAAATCAAGTAAAAAAAAATGGGGTATAGAGCTAAAGAGAATTCTCAACAGAGGAATATGGTATGGCAGGGAAACACTTATAGAAATGCTCAATGTCCTTAGTAATCTAAGACATGCAAATAAAAAACAACCCTGAGATTTCAACTTACACCCATCAGAATGGCTAACCTCAAAATCTCAAGGGACTACATATTCTGGAGAGGTTGTGGAGAAAGAGGAACCCTCTTTCATGCCTGGTGGGAATATAAGCTTATATAACTTCTTTGGAAATCAGTGGTGCTTTCCCAGACAACTGAGAATAGTGCTAACTCAATACCCAGCTATACCAGTCCTGGGAATATATACTAAAAGTATGCTCAAAAGAACAACAAGGACATTTGCTCAATTATGTTCATAGCTGGTTTATCTGTAATAGCTAGACTCTGGAAATAACCTAATGTCCCTCAACTGAAGAATTAATTCAGAAACTGTGGTACATTTACAGAATGGAATACTGCTCAGCAATTATAAACAAGAAAGTCATGAAATTTGCAGACAAATAGATGGAACTATGAACGATCATCCTGAATGAGGCAACCCAGAAGCAAAAAGACAGTCCTGGTGTATACTCACTTATAAATGGATATTAGCCATATAATATAGGATAAAAATCCTAAAATCTATTCATCTAAAGAAGATAAGCACCAAGGAGGACCTTAGGGTAGATGTTTAATTCTCATTCAGAAGTACAAATAAGATAGATAATGGAAGTGGTATAAGAGAGGGAAGAAGTTGTGAGACTACCACAGATATCCTCTGCTACCTTCTGACCCCAGCCTATCATGGTCCATCAGAAATTCCTGTATCCTCTTCCTCTGTGGGCTGACTAGGTCATCCAACCAGGGAGGAATTATCAAGGAGCAGGCAAACAAGTTCAAGTCAGAAACTGTCTCTTTTGCCCTCAATGTGGAGGCTGGGCTTCATCAGAAGGGGATCAAAGCCAATGTGTAGACTCACACATAAACACTGGAGAGAGTGCAAGGAATCTTATGGAAGAAGGGAGATATAGAAGGATCCAGAGGGGACACGAGTCCCGCAATGATACCACACACTCAAAACATAAACAAAAACAAACAAACAAAAGAAAAACACCCTGGGCCCAGGGGGAACTGAAGAGACTGATGCATCAATGAAAGATTATGCATAGAAAGGACATAGACCCCCTGCCCATTTGTAGCCCATAGATAGCTCAGCTTCCACATGGGTTCCCTAGTGAGGGCAAAAGAGACAGTCTCTGACTTGAACTTGACTACCTGCTCCTTGATAATTCTTCCCTGGTTGGACGACCTAGTCAATCCACAGAGGAAGAGGATACAGGAATTTCTGATGGACCACGATAGGCTGGGGTCAGAATGTAGCAGATGAGAGCTTCCCCTATCAGTGGACTACGGAAGAGGGATAGGGGAGGATGGGAAAGGGAGGGTGCACTGGGTGGAGATGATAATAAATATATAGCTACTGAAAGAGGAAGAGGGATATCTTGGCATTCAGGGTCTCTTTAGGGTCGAGAAATTGAGATTAGAGATTAATATACTTGTCTGAAATTTGCATGATGTTTAGTATCATATATCCATATATATATGGACAGATAGATGTTAGGCTCAGGGGAAGAGAATAAATTTTGAAATTTATTAGAACTGGTTATCATAGCTGGTGATATTGATCAGGAAAGTATTGACATATTTAGCAAAATTGAGATGTGATCAGGGAAAATCTTCCTGAATAAAAGAGGGGGGTGTTATTACAAGATGGATTTACAAGTTAAATTGGGTTGAGCATAAATGAACCCACCAGAGTACAGTGGACTATGTGAACTGTCATGTGGTAAATTACAGATTGGGATTATACTGCTTCTCCTTCTCCAATTCTTCTGCCTTCAGTACAGCAGCATCAACCAAAATATAAAAGCTGGTAAAATCGGGCTTTTCCTCTGGCCATACAGTTTCTGGGGAATAAAAAGGCTCACTGATTGAAATATCAGCTTCTTCCTGGTTTTTGGCTTCCTGGATAACCTTCTGGCTTGGGAAAGACTTCAGATCCTGTAGTTCCTCTTGCGATTCTTGGAATATTGGCAGGGGAAGATCCCTCATCTGACCTTCCGGATTAGCCTTAGCCTTCATCTCCTCAGACAGACTAGAGTACTGCTTCTGGGTTGCATAGGTAGCCTTGTAGCAGAAGTTGTCAGAATCGTGTAGGAGAATTTCTGGGAGAAGGCGTCTTCGGGCATTTGTAAACCAGTTGGAGACCTGCACGTAGGATAAATTGGTCTTCATGGACAGCATTCTCTTCTCTGCTTCAGTAGGGTAGGCATTAAATCGGTGATTATAGAGCCAGGCACGAAGGATCTTCACAGAAGCAGATGGCAGCAGGTATCCTTTCTGATGCTTCTGGATTTCAAGAAATCTGTTCTTACAGCTCCTGTCAAGTCTTATTCTCATCGAGGCACCTTTCTTATTACCATCTTCAGCCTCCTCTGGATGACCTTCAGCTTCTTCCATATTCGCTAAGACCTCCTTCAAAGCCTTGGAAATCAGAGATGCCTGAAATAGGACTAAGGGAACTCAAGGAGAGCCAGAGAAGGCTTTCAAGGATATCTTAAATGGATTCTGATCTGTTGCTAGGCTGATTGTTGCTAAAAACTGAACCATCTGGCTCTGTGATGTCACAACTCCTCTATGCCAGACCAAGACCACCCTCCCATCCACCCATCACTGTATTCTAAGTGTGTAGTCTACATGGCCTGACTGTTTTCTATTTTTTCTTTTCATTTTTTTAAATTAACTTATTTTTAAATTAATTACAGTAATTAATTAATTTAATTAAAGTAATTAATTAATTAAATACACTTTGTATCCATACTGTAGACCACTCTCTAGTCCCCTCACAATTTCACCCTTCCTCCATCAACTTCACCCATTATACCACCACAGTCCATTGAAAGTGAAGGTGCTCCATCCTTTCTGTCTGATACTAGTCTATATCAGGTCTCATCAGGAGAGGCTGCATTGTATCCTTCTGTGGTCTTGCAAGGCTGCATCCACCTCAGATGGAGATGATCGAAGAGCAGGCCACTGAGTTCATCTCAGAGACAGTCCCTGTTCCCATTACTACCAGACCCACTTGGACACATAGGTGCCAAGGGCTACATCTGTGCAGGAGTTCTAGGTTATCTCCATGTATGGTCCTTGATTGGATGGAGTATCAGACACAGAAAATATCCCTGTGCCCAGATTTTTTTTTTTTTTGGTCTCTTTGTGGAGCTCCTGTCCCTTCCAGACCTTTTTATCTCCTCCTTCTTTCATAAGATTCCCAGCACTCTGCCCACAGTTTGCTATGAGTCTCAACCTCTGCTTGGATACCCTGCAGGGTGGAGTCTTTCAGAGGCCCTCTGTGGTAGACTCCCGTCCTGTTCCCTGTCTTTTCCCTCTTCCGATGACCATTCTGTTTGCCTTTCTGAAGGATGACTAATCAGATTACCCAGGGTCTGCCTTCTTGCTTCGCTTCCTTAGGTGTGAAGATTTTAGTATGATTATCCTATATTATATGTCTAACGTCCACCAATAAGTGAGTATACACCATGTATGTCTTTCTGGTTCTAGTATTCCTCAATTAGGATGATCCTTTTTAGTTTCCAACATTTGCTGGCAAATTTCATGATTTCCTTGTTTTTTATTGCTGAGTATGTGTAAATGTACCACAATTTCTGTATCCATTCCTCAATAGAGGGATATCTGGGTTGTTTCCAGCTTCTGGCTATTACAAATAAAGCTACTACGAGCATGGTTGAGCAAATGTCCTTGTTGTATACTTGAGTGTCTTTTTGATATATGCCTAGAAGTGGTATAGCTGGACCTAGAGGTAACACTATTCCTCATTGTCTGAGAAAGTGCCAGATTGATTTCCAAAGTGGTTGTACAGGTTATATTCTCAACTTCAATGGAGGAGGGTTCCCTTCTTCCCATCCTCTCTAGCATGTGTTCTCACTTGAGCTTTTGATCGTAGCCATTCTGATGGGTGTAAGGTGAAATCTCAGGGTCGTTTTGATTTGTAGTTCCCTGATAGCTAAGGATGTTGAGCATTTCTTTAAGTGTTTCTGTGGCATTTAATTCTTTTGATAATTCTGAGTTTAATTCTGTACTCCATTTTTAAAATTTGATTATTTCATTTTTTGCTGTTTAATTTCTTGTGTTATTTACGTATTTTGGATATTAGCTCTCTGTCAGATATGGGGTTGGTGAAGATCCTTTCCCAATTTTTAGGCTGTTGGTTTTTGTTGTTGCTGTTTTGCTTTGGTGTTTTGTTTTTGTTTTTGTTTTTCCTGACAGCAGTGTTCTTTGCTTTATAAAAGCATTTCAATTTCATGAGGTCCCATTCATTGATTTTTTTTTTTTTAATCTTAGAGCCTGTGCTCTTGGTGTTCTGTTCAGGAAGTTTTCTCCTGTGACAATGAGTTGAAGGCTTTCCCCCATTTTTTCTTCTAGTAGGTTTAGTGTGTCTGGATTTATACTGAGGTCTTTGATCAACTTGGACTTGAGTTTTGTTCAGGATAAGAATGGATCTATTTGCATTTTATCCATATAGATATCCAGTTAGACCACTACCATTTGTTGAAGATGCTATTATTTTTCTATTTACGGTTTTGGCATCTTTGTAAAAAATCAGGTGTACATAAGTGTGTGGGTTAATTTCTGGGTATTCTATTCAATTCCATTGATCTGCCAGCCAGTTTCTATGGCGTACTCGGCAATTTTTACTACTGTTGCTCTATAGTACAGCTTGAGATCACAGATGGATATACTCCAGAAGACCTTTCATTGTAGAGAATTGTTTTAGGGATTCTGGGCTTCTTGTTATTCCATATAAAGTAGAGAATTTTTCTCTCAAGGTCTGTAAATTGTTGTGTTGGTAATTTGATGGGAATTGCATTGAATCTTTAGATTGCATTTGATAAGATGACCAGTTTTATTAATCTTAATCCTACCGAGCCATGAGCATAGGGGATCGTTCCATCTTCTGATATCTTCTTCTAATTCTTTCTTCAGAGACTGAAAGTTTTTTTCATACAAGTCTTTGACTTGCTTGGTTAGGGTCACACCAAGGTGGTTTATGTCTTGTGTGGCTATTGTGAAGGGTGTTGTTTCCCTAATTTCTTTCTCAGCCCTTTTGTTTTTTTGTATAGCAGAGGGCTACTGATTTACTTGAGTTAATTTTGTATCCAGACACTTTGCTAAAGGTGTTTATCAGCTGTAGGAGTTCCCTGGTAGAATTTTTGGGGTCACTCAGATATACTATCATATCATCTGCAGATAGTGATACTTTGACTTCTTCCTTTCCAATTTATATCCCCTCGACCTCCTTTAATTTTCTTATTGCTCTTGCAAGGACTTCAAAAACTATGTTGAAGAGATAATGGGGAGAGTGGGCAGCCTTGCCTTGTCCCTGATTTCAGTGGAATTGATTTAAATTAATTTCCATTGAGTTTGATGTTGGCTATAGGCTTGCTATATATTGCCTGTACTATGTTTAGGCATTTGCCTTGTAACTGATCTCTCCAAGACTTTAAACATGAATGGGTGTTAGATTTTGTGAAATGCTTTTTCAGCATCTAAGGAGATTATCATTTTTTCTTTTAGTTTGTTTATATGGTGGATTACTTTGATAGATTTCTCTATAATGTACCACCCCTGCATTCCTGAGATGAAGCTTACTTGGTCATAGTGGATGATATCTTTGATGTTATTTTTGACGCGTTCTTGCATTCAGTTTGCGAGTATTTTGTTGAGTATGTTTGCATCAGTGTTCATAAGGGAATGTGGCATTGAAATTATCTTATTTTTAGTTGGGTTTTTGTAAGGTTTAGGTTTGATTTCCATTTCCCCGATGGCTAAGGATGTTGAGCATTTCTTTTAGTGTTTCTCTGACATTCAATATTCCTCTTTTGAGACTTCTCTTTTTAGCTCTGTACCCCATTTTCTTAACTTGTATTACTTGTTTAGTTGCTTTTTAACTTATTGAAATTTTTATATATTCTGGATATTAGCTCTCTGTCAGATATAGGGTTGGTAAATATCTTCTCCCACTCTTTAGTCTGTCGTTTTGTTCTGATGTCAGTGTCCTTTGCTTTACAATTTCATGAGGTCCCATTTATTGATTGATTATTTATTATATTGGACCCTGCATTTTTGGTGTTTTGTTCAGGGAGTTGTCTCCTGTGCAAATGAGTTCCAGGTTCTTTCCCACTTTTTTTAAATTAAATTTTATTTTTTTTAATTTAACTACATTTTAGTTGCTTTTTATCCCAGGTGTAGCCACCTCCCTCATTCCCTCCCAATTCCAGCCTCCCTTCTTCATTTCCTCCCATGCACCACTATAAGTCCACTGATGGGGTAGTTCCTCCTCCCCTTCCATCTGATCCTAGTTTGTCAGGTCTCATCAAGACTGGATATATTTTTCTTCTTTGTGGCCTGCAAGGCTGCTCTCCCCTCAGGGGGGTTGAGGGTTGTCAAAGAGAAATCCACTGAGTTCATGTCAGAGACAGTCTCAGTTCCAAATACTAGGGCAACCAACTGGATACTAAGCTGCCATGGGCTTCTTTTAACAAATTTAGTGATTCTGGTTTTATGTTCAGGTCTTTGACCCAATTTTACTTTATTTTGTGTAGGGTGACAAATGTGATCTATTTGTATTTTTCTACATGTAGATATCCAGTTAGACCAGCATCATTTGTTGAAGATGCTATCTTTTTTCCATTTTATGGTTTTGGCCTCTTTCTCTAATCAAGTTTCTGTAGGTGTACAGGTTTATTTCTGAGTCTTTTCTTTGAACCCTTGATCTACCAGTCTGTCTCTATGCAGTACCAAGTAGTTTTTATTCCCGTTGCTCTATAGTACAACTTGAAATCAGTGATGGGTTACATCAAGATGATATTTTATTGTACAGGTTTGTTTTAGCTATTCTGTTTTTATTTTTCCATATGAAATTGAGAATCACTCTTTCAAAATCTTTAAAGAATTGTGTTGGTATTTCAATGGTAATTGCATTGAATCTGTAGATTGCTTTTGGTAAGACGGCTATTTTCACTATGTTAATCCTACCAATCCAGAAGCATGGAATTTCTTTCCATTTTCTGATCTCTTCTTCAATTTCTTTCTTCAGAGACTTGAAGTTTTTGCTTGTTTGTTTGTTTGTTTGTTTGTTTTTTGTTTGCTGTTTTCATACAGGTGTTTCATTTTCTTGGTTAGAATCACATCAAGGAACTTTAGGTTATTTGTGTCTACTGTGAAGGGTGTTGTTTCTCTAATATCTTTCTTAGCCCATTTGTCTTTTGTATACAGGAGGGCTTCAGATTTTTTTGAGTTAATTTTCTATGCTGCCAATTATTTGAAGGCGTTTATCAGCTGAATGAGTTCTCTGGCAAAATTTTAGAGTCACTCATATATACTACCATATAGCTGCAAATATTGATACTTTGACATCTTCCTTTCTGAGTTGTATTCCCTTTATCTCCTTCTTTTTACTTATCTAGCTAGGACTTCAAAATCTATATTGAATAGATGACGAGAGAGTAGGCAGTGTTGCTTTAGTCCCTGATTTTATTAAGACTGATTTAAGTATCTCTCCATTAATTTGATGTTGGCTATAGGCTTGTGATATATTGCTTTTACTAAGTTTAGATATGTATCTTGTATCTGTGATCTCTCAAAACTTTAATCATGAACAGGTTTTGAATTTTATCAAATGTTTCTAGGCATCTAAGGAGATGATCATGTGCTTTTTGTTTCACTTTGTTTTTATGGTGAATTACATTGATGGTTTTTGGTATGTTGAACTTCATATCCCTGACCCCGCATGTTTGGGATGAAGCCTTCTTGTTTTTGGTGGATGATATCTTTAACCTGTTCTTGGATTCACTTTGAAAGTGTTTTTTGAGTATGTTTGCTTCTATGTTCATAAGTGAGATTGGCCTGACATTCTCTTTCTTTGTTGGGTCTTTGTGTGGTTTAGGTATCAATGTGATTATGGCCTCATAGAATGAATTTGATAATGTTGCTTCTGTTTTTATTTTGTGGAATAATTTGAAGAGTATTGGTGTTAGCTCTTCTTTGAAGGTTTGGTAGAATCCTGAGATGAAACCATCTGGTCCTGGGCTTGTATTGATGTGAGCCTTTTGATGATAGCTTCTATTTCCTTAGGGGGTATAGGACTATTTAATTTATTTACCTGATCTTAATTCGGCTTTGGCAAATGGAATATGTCAAGAAAATTGTCTACTTCATTTACATTTTCAAATTTTGTTGCATATAGGCTTTTGAAGTAGGATCTAATTATTCTTTGGATTTCTTCAGTGCCTGTAGTTATATTCCTCTTTTCATGGTCTC
>CM053742.1:67438053-67468713 GCA_028658305.1 Pachyuromys duprasi
TAACTTATTACTGATTTCTGCCCTGAGTTTGAAACCACTGGAAAGTGGTTTACTCTTCTTGGGTGTTTCAGCTTCCTTTTTTTTCTCCCTAGGGCTTTCAGAGGTGCCCTTAAGTTGCTTATATAAAATGTCTCAAATTTCTTTATGAAGGCACTTTGTGCTATGAACATTCCTCTTAGCATTGTTTTCATAGTGTCCCATGAGTAAGAGTAAGTTGTACCTTCATTTTCATTGAACTTTAGGGAGTCGTTAATTTCTTTCTTTATTTCCTCCCTTATCCAGTTGTTTTTGAGTAGAGAGTTGTTCAATTTTTACTAGATCCCACCATTTGCCTAAAAATTTCATGATTTCCATGTTTTTAATTGCTGAGTAGTATTCCATTGTGTAAATGTACCACAATTTCTGTATCCATTCCTCCGTTTAGGGACATCTGGGTTGTTTCCAGGTTCTGTCTATTACGAATATAGCTGCTACAGACATGGTTGAACAAATGTCCTTTTGGTGTACTTGAGCATATTTTGGGTATATGCCTAGGAGTGGTAAAGCTGGATCTTGAGGAAACACTATTCCTACTTGACTGAGATAGCGCCAGGTTGATTTCCACAGTGGTTGTACAAATTTACATTCCCATCTGCTATGGAGTAGTGTTCCCCTTTCACCACAAGCTCGCCAGCATGTGTTGTCACTTGAGTTTTTTACCTTAGCCATTCTGATGGGTGTAAGGTGAAATCGTAGTATCATTTTTATTTGCATCTCGCTGACGACTAAGGATGTTGAACATTTCTTTAAGGGTTTCTCATCATTCTACATTCCTCTACAGAGAATTCTCTGTTTAGCTCCATACCCCCCATTTTCTAACTGGATTACTTGATTTGTTGATTTTTAACATCTTCAGTTCTTTATATATTCTGGATAGTAGCCCTCTGTCAGATATAGGGTTGGTGAAGATCCTTTCCCAGTCTGTAGGCTATTGTTTTGTTCTGACCACATTTTTGTTGTTGTTGTTTTGTTTACCATTACAGAAACTTTTCAGTTTCATGAAGTCCCATTTATTGATTGTTGGTCTTACAGCCTGTGCTGTTGATGTTCTGTTCAGAAAGTTGTCTCCTTTGCCAATGAGTTCTAGGCTCTACCCCACTTTTTCTTCTAACCGATTTAGTGTGTCTCTTTTTATGTTGAAGTCTTTGATCTATTTGGACTTTAACAATCCTGATGAGACATGATAAGCTAGGCTCAGATGGAAGGGGAGGATGACCTCCCCTATCACTGGACTTAGAGAGGGGCAGGGAGGAGGTGAGAGATGGAGGGTGGGATTGGGAAGAAATGAGGGACAGGGCTAAGGCTGGGATACAAAGTAAATAAACTTTTATTAATATAAAAATAAAAATTTAATTAAAAAATAATTAGTTCTCACTTTCTCAATTTTATATAATGAATACATAGGTACTTACAGAACTTCAGAATATGTTACTAAGAATGTAAATTCCCTACATGTTTTAATTTGATTCTATAACAATGGCCAAGTATAAAATACCTTAATAACATAAAAGAAACTAGCTGTCATATGTATTTGAAAACACTAAATCCATTCTTAAAATTATAAACATAAATAATTTTATCTTGAAAACAGTGAGGCTATATTACATGTCCAAGTAAAATAATTATGTCCTTTCCCAAACTCTTTTCCTATTAGCCAAGAATAGTCCAGATAATAAAACTGTTTTCAAGTAGGTCACTAAGAGAATACCTATAAAATGTTTTTTATAAATTATAAAATATTTTTAATAATGTAAAAAGAATAAAGATATTATCATTATCATTTCTAGATAACTTTATGTTATCTAGAAATTAAAATCTCATTCCATTTAATTATTATGTACTATTTAGAATTCCTTTTATGTTTCAAAACTTCATTAGACTCTATTTGAGTATTACTGTAATCTAATTTTAGAATTTTATGTAAGAGTAAAAATCTTGTCTTTTCAGCAGCTCATTAATTTTTTTCTTCCATAGCCATATTTACACATTATAATCAATAAAGTAAGATGATTATTTAGGCTTGGCTCTTAATTCTTTCTCTACTGATTAGATAAACGTTAACCATTTCCCTTAGTTTTCTGTTGAAGGAACAAAAACAGGTCCCATTTTGTGTTAAAATGTATTCTGTAATTTTCAATTATCTGTAGAATTTAATTTACACATACCGTCTATGTATTTTTAAGAGATTTACTTGTGTCTTCTGTTCCTTCTTCATTTAATGTATCAGTTTCACATTTGGAATTGCAATATAGAAGAGAAATTGTGAGATAAAAATGAAAAATTAACTCTGTTCTTTCAAAATTCCATGTCAAATATATATCATGGAATTATGCTCTAGAAATATTTAGTTCTTTGTTAGCTGAACATAATATGATACCTTTACACACTCTTTGCTTTCTAATAGAAAGATATGACCACACTGTGTGTATTATTATTTTCAATTTTTGAATTACTTTAACAGACCACCATAGATATCTTTAAAACTCCTGTCTTCCTTGAAAGTGTGTGTTGCATATTTATATTTTTTTCTTGAAACTCAAAGTTTTTAACCAGGGCTATCTTTGTAAGTGTGGGTTTACAACAGCCAAACTCACATGAGAATGATGGAGTTATCTGTGTTTTTAATCAGTGATGGTTGTTCAACATGTTCCACAATCTATCAGTTGCCTAATTCAGTAAGTATTGAATGCAGGGCTCCTTGACTCCCTCATCTGTTCACTGTTAGCTATTGAAAGGCTTATTCTTCCATATACTCTGTGTAGGCAAGTGTAGTTGCATTGAGTTCATGACTAGAACAGGTGTATCATGCCTAGAAAATGGCATTGTATAGTCCATGATATATGCATGTTCTTATGAGTCTGATCATCCATTTTGTTTTACTTACCATCACATTTTACTTTAATTTTTCTCTCTCCATTTTCAACATAACTTTCTTTCTTCTAAAATATTTCTATAATCTTCAGATGAGTGACATAAATATCTTGTTTATGGCAGCACATTCAAACTTCACAAGAAATTTTCAACAATTTGAGCAGTTATCTCTCTCTCTCTCTCTCTCTCTCTCTCTCTCTCTCTCTCTATATATATATATATATATATATATATATATATATATATATATATATATATATATATCCTTGTGTTTCTAAAAGCTGCTTCTCATATTAGGGATGAGAAAACCTTTTTTTTCTTTGTGCATATATATCTATTTGACACTGTCAATTTACCTCATAAGCAGTAACATCAGTATTAGGTTGTGTACCAAGTTTACAGTACTTGGTATAGATTCCATTTTCTGGAGAGAGTATCTGAATCCCAATCAGGTAGTGGTTCATTACCCCTATGACTGATGAGCCACTATTTATACAATAGATATATCTTCCATTGATGTTGGTATTGCAGTTCATAGAGTTCATAGCCTGGTACTACTGTTGGTGCTTTATTCTCCCAGTGGTCTGCACAGCAATGTAGAGTAGTATGAAAGCTAACAAGGAGAGAAGAAACTTTCAGCTCACTTCTATCTTACTTTATTTCTTCTATTTAAGATTTGAGGTGTCTTCAGCAGTAGGATATTATAAACTAGTTCAGTCTTGCAACCAAGTAACATGTCAAGATCCTGTTTTGGAAATTCTGGGGCCTCTCTAACAGTTTTGTTTAGTGGCACATTATTTATAGTAATGGCGTTATGCATCCTTGTGGGGTATCTGCCTTCAAAATCCCCTACATGTTATTTGACTGTGTTAACAGGTGACATGTTTCCCTATTGCTTTTTCATAATCCACAGGGAAACATTTTGTCACTCCATTAAATCTCATTGTGCCTTGGCCTTTTCCCAGTTCTCTCCCTCTTCTTCCTATTTAAATGTGCCCACATTTTACCTACAGTTTACAGATCCATTAAAACAACCTCCTCTTCAACTATGTACTTTCTAGTTCCATGCCTTTCAAGGGTACCACAAGTTAAACACACAAAATTAAATAGTGAGTGGTATGATATGCAGGTTAGAGAAAGAAAATTCAGTGTTTGCCTTTCTGGATATGGGTTACTTTAAATGATACAATATTTGTATATAGTTTTATCCATTTAGCTGTGAATTTTATTTTGCTTTAATTGTTTATATTTTTTATATTTTAAACATTTTCCACAGCATTTTTTTTATCACATTCTTACCTGTCATTCCACTACTCATAGATACTATCCATTCCCTTTCAATAAGACTCCATGTTCTTTCTTTCTCAGAAACCAAACCAAAACAACCGGCACAAAATAACATAGACTGCAAGTTGTGTTGGGAAACTGCCCCTGAGCTAGTGGTCTGCTCTGGAGCATGGTTGGTATATCCAGCTTCAATCCATTAAAGAACATTCATTCATTTTCTCTCTCCAACACCTATCAGCTACAAATAGATTCTTGGTTAAATTGTGACTTTGTGATCATTTTCTCTTCTCTTGTTGAGATTGTTTCTGATTTGAACTTGTACAAATATTGTGCATCCTGTCATAGTTTTTTTGTGTGTGAATTCTTCAATGTACCAGCCCTGTTATGTCTAAGAAACTAACATTTTTTTTGTAGTTGCCTAACACCTTTGCCTCTTACAATCTTTCTATCCACTACGCTTATGCATAGATTCCTGGGCCTTAGGGTTATAGGTATGTTATAGACATGTAATTTATGGATGATTATTTCAATGTCACTTATTCTCTGCATTTTGTCCAGATTTAGGCCTCTAGAGGTATTAAGTATCATCTAGTGTAAGAAGAGTCTTCTTTTATAAGGATTCAGTAAAGTATAGGATCTATGTGTATAGCAATATGTTGTTAAGAGCTATTCTATTGCTGTGCTCATTTGGCAGAATAATTGTAATAGACTTGTCCTTGAGGCCCAGGACGTATCTAGTCTTGTGTTCTTGGTCAGTTGCTGGAAATATTTCAAAGAATAGGCATTAAATCAGGTCAAAATGTAGTGATTTGCCTCATATTTGTGCTGCTATTTATACCAGTAGGTCAGAGCTCATAACTGTGTAAAAATAATAACTTTTTTCTTCTAGTAGCATGTATAGTACCTTCTGGTAATACAAACACGACTCATTAAAGATGAATCTCCTAGTTGAACACCAGCTTGATTTTTCCATATTTGAAAAAATAAATATGTGATACCTTAGGTAATAGGACCTTAGCTGGGCATGGTGGCACAGAGCTTTAATCTCAGCAACAGAGAAGCGGAGGCACATGGATCCCTGTGAGTTCCAGGTCAGCCTGGTATGCAAAGTGAGTGCAGGACATCTAAGACTACACAGAGAAACTCTGTCTTAAAAAACAAACAAAGAGTTCTTTAGAGAGATTCCAATATGGCAGAGACAAGCATTCACCGTATCTGAGGGACACAGGCTCTGCAACTCTTAAATTGATGAGTGGAGGGGCAGCTGAAGCCAGAACATCAACACTGAGACTTTCTGGGTGAGAGGAGACAAACGGTGAGCTGGGACAGTTTAGATCCATGTCACCCTTGGACATCTCCAGGGACTGAGAGTAGTGAATATTCAACTGCCCTGCACTTCCTCTTGCCCCAAGTACAGGCCTCTCTACTAAGCAGAGGTGGCAAAGGTTGCCCCAAGCACAAGCCTCCAACTTCTGTGGATGAGACAGCAGAAGTAGGCCTCCCAGGTCTGGGCTCAGCAGTCAGCTGTATGAGCCTCCCAAGTCTGCAGCTGTGGCAGGGATGGTGCAGTGGGGTGGTGGCTAACTCAAGCAGGAACCTCTGAGGTCTGTGACTGAGACACAGAGGTGGCTACCCCAAGTATGGTTCTCCCTGCCTGGCAGCCAAATAGTGGACACTACTGAGCAGATGGATCCCTATACTCTCATTTGCCCTGCAGGCACAAATCTGAGAGTAGAAAACAGGGGGAACCCCTGTGCTTTCTAATTGGATCT
The DNA here is from genome assembly GCA_028658305.1 of Pachyuromys duprasi. Lineage (NCBI taxonomy): Eukaryota > Metazoa > Chordata > Mammalia > Rodentia > Muridae > Pachyuromys > Pachyuromys duprasi. Next base: position 67,444,023 of record CM053742.1, read on the forward strand.
TCAAACTAGTGAGTGTGCCTTCAAGTGAGAGCTTGCAGAGCCCCAGGTCCAGGGACCTTCTATGCTAGCAGTCAGATATCGGTTCTTCCTCACACACAACCCTACTGTGGGCAACATAGAGATCCTTGGGACAGTATTCTCAACATTGAAGCGCTTGTTCTGTGGGTCTACCAATGGAGTCCAGGCAAACAGTTCCTGGAGCTCAGTCATATATGAATTCCAGGAGGACAGTATAACAGGCCTATAGGCCACTGAGCTATTCAGGGCAGCTGTGCATGTGCATTGGGCCCAGGAACAGCATGAGTATCTGCACCACCTCCTGCACTCAAGCACCACCCTTCCATGCATCTATATACTCTAGGACCATGTCATTCAAGGCACACTTCCATGCACACATCCACACTTGCCCACATGTGCCTGTGACCTTTCTCCTTTAGCTACAGCTGAAACACCAACATCCATTCTGAAATTGGGTAACCTCTCTCATCTTCCTGAAGAATACTCCAGACAAAAGATAAAGGAATATCACATAGAGGAGAAACAGTTAAATATTCAACATCCTTAGTCATAAGTGAAATGAAAATCAAAAGGACCCTGACATTTCACCTTACACACATGGGAATGGCTAAGATCAAAAGATCAAGTGTCAATACATGCTGGAGAGGATGTGGGGAAAGGGAACCCATCCTCCATTGCTGGTGGGAATGTAAATCTGTACAACCACTTTGGAAATCAATCTGGTGCTTTCCCAGATAATTAGGAACACTACTTCCTCAAGATCCAGCTATAGCACTCCTAAGCATATATCCAAAAGATGTTCAAGTATATAAAAAGGACATTTGCTCAACCTTGTTCTTAGCAGCTTTGTTCGTAAGGGCCAGAGTCTGGAAACAACCCAGATGTTCCTCAACTGAGAATGAATACCAAACTGTACTGAGTAATTAAAAACAAAGAAATCATGAAATTTGCAGGCAAATGGTGGGAACTAGAAAAGATCATTCTGATTGAGGTATCCTGGCAGCAGAAAGATACACATGGCATGTGCTCACTTATAAGTGGATATTAGACATATAAGATAAACTGTTGGGAGCCCCTGTTCTACCAGCTGCTTTGATATTTAAATCTCAGGGGAAAGACTGCTTTACCAGGCTTTCACTGGAGTCAAGGAAAATTTTCCAAGTCTATCTCCTTTTGTTTGAGACAGCAGGTGGAATACCTTTTAAAAATCTCACCTCTTGTTTCACCTCCTTGTGAATGTAACTCATTGTGCTGAACTGCTTTTACTCTGGCTTAAAAGCAGTCTGAAATAAAGCAAGGCATCTAGTCTCAACTAGAGCCTCTCAGAAAGGTCCCACGTGTTGTATTTATTAATTTTAATCCTCACTCCCGACTCAAGAACCAATCGACTCTGCTGGCAGGCTCTGGCAATAAACATAGTAAAATCTGTATACCTAAAGAAGCTAAGCAACAAGGAGGACCCTGGATAAGATAATCAATCATTATTCGTAAAGGCACACAGGATGGATATTGGGATAGTGAGAAAACAAGAAATAGGGCAGGGTCCTACCACAGAGGGCCTCTGAAAGACTCTTCCCAGCAGATGCTGAGACTCATAGCCAAACTTTGGCCAACGTACAGGGAATCTTATGAAAGAAGGGGTTGATGAAAGATCTGGTGGGGACAGGAGCTTCACAAGGAGATCAACAGAACCAAAAAACTGGGCACAGGGTTCTTTTGTGAGACTGATACTATAACCAAGGACCATGCATGCAGATAATCTAGAACCCCTGCACATATGTGACCCATGGCAGCTCAGTCTCCAAGTGGGTTTCCTAATAATGAGAACAGGGACTGCCTTTGACATGAACTCAGCAGCTGGCTCCTTGATCACACCCCTACTCCTGAGGGGGAAACAGACTTACCAGTCCTCAGAGGAAAACAATGCAGCCAGTCCTAATGGGACCTGATATGGTAGGGTGAGAGGGAAGGGGAGAAGGACCTCCCCGATCAGCAAACTACTGGATGACCTTGGGAAGAAATCAGGGAAGGATGGTGGAATTGGGAGGGGATGAGGAAGGGGGCTATAGCTGGGATACAAAATGAATAAACTCTAATTAATAAAACAATAATAAATTTAAATGTGTGGCAAGGACATTAGGTGGATGAGGATAAAGATTAAGTATTATTTCACATTTAAATAAAAATAATATCATGGGTAATAATAATAAGGGTAAAGCAGGTAAGAGGGGACAGTTGAAATACTATTATTACTATTAGTATCCACACATTTTATCAATTCTTAAACTCTTGGAGATTATATTAAGAAATAAAACAAAGAAGAGAAACAATGAAAGAAAGAAGAAATATTGCAGAGATTAAGAAGGGAATATGAAAGACATTGTTGAAGAATACAGAAAAAAAATGCCTTATGCTGAACTAGGTGGAGAAATATAAGCAACAATATGAAAACCTACTTAAACAATGTATAAAGAAAAGAAAAGAAAACATGAAACTTAAATGCAAAAGTAGAAACTAAATAATGTAAAATAAGAAATACAAGAGTAATTACACATTGAATTGTTGGAAAGTGGCTTTGAGTTGAAAGATAAAGTTCGCATATCCTTCTTCCTGTAAAGGACCATACTTCTTACTGTGTTTTGGTTTTGCCAGTACCAATGCTTTAGGGATTCTAGTGTATAGTGAATGGGATATTTTAAGTCCTATCCTGATAGTTCCTTGAAAGCTCTATATTCTACCATGGTCTCTTCTAGGCCTGTGGGATGATAAGCTACATGGATCACAATTCCCTTTTTAAATTCACTTTTCGTGGCAGGTTTCTTTTTTTGTTTGTTTTTATAAAACCAAATTTTATAGTTTTTCATTTCCATAATTATTTGTAAGTTTGCAATTTGCTAATCTTTGCAAACTAGAAAAGAAGATAGAATTTTTCACATAACTCCTCAAATTTTAATTTAAATTTTCTTATATCCAAGTAACTCAAAGATATGCTTAACTCTTTTACCTCATGATTTAATTCAAGACTGAAACTTTGCATAACACAAAATTGAATGAATGTTCCTTAAAGTAAGTATTTATCATAATAAAATTGAGTACGCATTTAAGTTTTAGGAGCTTATTTATGGTCATATAATAAATATTTTTAAAAATTACAGAAAAACATAATTTGTTCAAATACAGATTTTTCTATGACAGTTACCTAAGATTATGTTCTTCTTTTGCTTATGCATTCAAAACTAATATTCAAATATAGAATAATAAAAATAGAATTATATATTTATATAGAATATAAAACTAATATTCAAATATTTTATGACTTCATCCCATAAAAAAACATATTATCATCTACTAACTTTAGCAACCACATTGAAATTTTGGACATGCATACCTATTTTCCCACTTTTTCTCAACCAAAAAGCTTGCATTGCTGCATATCATAGATGGCGTCACTTCAGTGATACATACGGATTTCATTTCAAAGTTTAAGCTCTTTTTGATATTCTGTGCAGATAAACAGAGTATATAAGTACAAGTAGAATCATTCATTGATATATCTGAAGGATGAAGTTAACAATGACCTTAATATTACTTGAACATTATAGTAAGTATATTTCAGGGGTTGATTTGAAATTTAAAATATTTAAAACAAACATTTTTTTCATATCCACAGATACATTATTTATTGCATTTTCCTAAATATGCACTACAGATTTTGCTCTAAAAAATCTATAATTTGAGTGTCATTTTCCATTTTGTCAAAGTATGATCATTAAATAACTGCCATTTTTACACACATACACATATGCACATACGCTTTTAATCAAATATCTTTTTGTTTTATTTTTCAGCAGACATTGAGGATGCCACACATATCATCGCTATAGAAATCAATCATTTTGTATATGATTAAACAGGAATGTATTGAAGGCTAATTTAATTGAGTGATAATATCAAACTCAGAAACAGAATACAATGTAGATGTATACTGTCTTAAATTTCTGCCCTATTGCTCTGAAGAGACATTGTGATCAAGTCAACATTAAAAAAGCACTTAAATGGGGACTCACGTACAGTTTTCTAAGGTGAGTCTACGACTATCATTTCATGGTACAAGGCAACAGGCATGTACACAGCTACTGGAGAAGTACCTGAGAGGATGCATCATGAGCCACAAGCAGAAAGCAGACAGCTAGTTGAGAACAGCGTTGACTTTTAAAACCTCTAAACTCATCTTAAATTATACAGCTATTAGAACAAGGCCATATATCCTCATCCTTCCCAAACCATTCCACCAACCCAGAACCAAGCATTCACATATATGAGCCTATAGGGTTTATTGTCATTCAAAACTCCACACATGCATAACTGATTGCAATGTTGACTAGTTATAAACTTTGGGAGATTTTACATTTTTTACTAATAAAAGTACGGATATATACCCTGCCAATACAAAATTGGTTATAAGAATTTATCTAATAGATGCTAATGTTACAGAAGATAGTACACATTTTGATTTCTAAAATTTCATTGAGACATAATATAAACTATTTTAAGTATAATAGAGTTTGTGCTGATGAACAAGAAAACTAAGTAATGTAAACTACTACGAGTCTAGTCCGCGTTTTGAACTGTGAAGCTAGCATAATACCAATAGAAATTCCAAAATATATAAATAAATATAGATATATTCAAATTTCTCTAATTTTATATGGAAATGCATAAGACTTATAATGGTTAAAGCAACTCAAGGAATGACAAAGTCAGAGCACCAACACCTCTTAAGTGTAAGGCTTTCTATTAAGATAAAATGAAAGAAAATTTTAAAGAAATTTTCAAAAGAAAATTTCAAAGACAATGAATGCATATTGGCAAAACTGTAGTGATGGCATCTAGGATATGAGCTTTCCTTTGAACTGAGTGTATTCATTAAACATCTGCAGTCAATGTTCATAAGAGAGATTGGCCTGAAATTCCATAGCCTAACTTTGGGCAGAGTGCAGGGAATCTTATGAAAGAAGGAGGAGATAGAAAGACCTGAAGAGGACAGGAGATCCACAACGAGAGCAACAGAAACAAAAAATCTTGACACAGGAGTCTTTTGTGGTCCTGATACTCTAAACAAGGACCATGCATGGAGATAACCTAGAACGCCTGCACAGATGTAGCCCATGGCAGCTCAGTGTCCAAGAGGATACCCCAGTAATAGGAACAAGAACCATCTCTGACATGAGCTCATGGGCTGGCTCTTTGATCACCTACACCTGAGGGGGGGAAGCCTTACCAGTCCTCAGAGGAAGACAATGTATCCAGTCCTGATGAGACTTGATAGACTCTAGGGTCAGATGGACGGGGAGGAGGACCTCCCCTATCAGTGGACTCGGGGAGGGGCATAGGAGAAGAAGAGGGAGGGATGGTGGGATATGGAAGGGGGCTACAGATGGGATACAAAGTGAATAAGCTGTAGTTAATAAAAATTAAATAAAAATTTAAAAAGAGAAGATAGTTACACACACAAAAAAACATCTGCAGTCATCAGTGTATGAGTTCTAACACAATCAAGTGATTTACTAAAATAACTGAATGATTAATTTTTCTAATTTGATCATCAACCAAAGACTTAACCCCAGATATAATTTCAGATCCAGAAATAGTTTTCTCATGGAAAAATTATCTGTATGCACACTATCTCTTGAAGGAGATAAACTGTGGTGAGAAACATCTGAGGAGGGAGAAAAAAGGGAACAGGACAGGAGCCTACCACAGAGGGCCTCTGAAATGTTCTACAATGCAGGGTATTAAGGCGGGTGCTGAGACTCATAGCCAAACTTTGGGCAGAGTGCAGGGAATCTTATAAAAGAAGTAGGAGATAGTGAGACCTTTAGAGAATAGGAGCTCCACAAGGAGAACAACAGATCCAAAAAGTTTGGGCACAAGGGTCTTTTCTGAGATTGATACTCCACCTAGGGACCACTCACGGAGATGGCCTGGAACCTCTGAACAGAGGTAGCCCATGGCAGTTCAGTGTCCAAGTGGGTTCTATGTGGACCAAGACTGTCTCTGACAGGGACTGATTGGCCTGATTGATCACATCCCTCTGAGGGAGAAGCAGCTTTACCAGACCACAGAGGAAGACAATGCAATCACTCCTGATGAGACCTGATAGACTAGGGTAAGAGGACCTCCCTTATCAGTGGACTGGGGGAGGGGCACAAGTGGGGAAGAGGGAGGGTGGGTGAGATAGGGAGGGGAGGAGGGAGGGAGCTACAGGAGGATTACAATGTGAATAAACAGTAATTAATAAATAAATAAATTTACAAATGAATTTCAAAGAGAATTATTTCTGTCTAATTAAAAAATCTAACAAAGCTGTGCTATTATTTTTAAAGCAAACAAGCAGAACATGGAGCTTCTAAAACTGAACTGATGTTGTTGTTTTTTTTTTTTTCCTCAAACTATAGAGAAGAAACTGATTTTCCCACATAGCACCATTACATTCTCAGTTTGTACTTCTATTTTTCAAGTTGTGTATAACTGATGTTATTGTTTGAGACATTATCACACCATGTATCCTAGCATGGCCACAAACACACAATCCTCCCACCTCAGTTTCCTGAGTTCTGGGGTCACAAGCATGTACCACCATTCCCATTAACTTTTATATAATCTTGACCACATATCTATGATGGTTTTCTGTCTCATTGGTCTATTTTCTTTCTGAGCTTTGGTTGATCAATTATTATCAGACAAGTAGAACTGAAAACAATTTAGAAAAGAGTCATGTTTCATACATTGTAAGGTTGGAGTGTACAGATAACAAGGATACTATGATCACACACATAAAGGAACAAACCAGAAAAAGACACTCGTTAGAAGGACACAGATGTGCTATTTGATATAATGGCCATAGCTAAAGATCGTTAACTGATAGGGTTTAATGAGACAGGAAATTTTTTAATGTATGTGTGTAGAAAATTTTTGATGATGATGAACCTATATTTAATAAGTACTTATACAAGACAAATTGACGTTGAAAAGGACTGATATACTGGGTGTTTCTAAGATGAAATGTGTAAACACAAAATGTATTATTCATATGATAAAGAATTACTATATAGTAGGTGGGTAAAAAGTAATCATATTTCTAGTTCATATACTTTGGTCTTTGTCAATTTTTGGTCAATGTCTATGTTTTATTTTTTATGGAATACTTAGAGAGATTTGTAGTATTATGCTATATGTTTTCTAGTTTTTATTCTTGTTTATATTTATTTATTTGTGTGTGTGTGTGTGTAAAAAACAACTGTCATCAATTCAAATGCTTTGAGTTGGGTAGAGGGTGAATGAGTTTAAAGTACATTCCTTACACACTTGGATGTTTTTTTAATGTATCCCTGGGTAATAGTAAATGAAAATATAAAATATATATAATAAAATAATATAATATAAAATAGTAAATGAAATAGTAATACATGAAAACATCTTATACAAGCTTGCTTGTGCACAACAAACAGTGAATGGTAATATATCTGACTATCTCAGTAAGCTCCTCTGATTAGATCTCTATCTACTTTTGAGAATAATCAAAGAAAGAACATAAAATAGGTTTGTATTATATTTCATGAATTGCATCTAATTTTATTACATGTACTCAGTTTATAAATGTTTAAACAATGTAGCAATTACATTTTCAGTAATTTTTGTGTTTACAATTATATAAAGACATAAGTATTCAAACATTCATACATTGGTATATTGTGTAAATGTCAATATCCATCTGTATATTTACAAATATTTAAGTGGAGGTATTTATTCAAAGAGCAAGTATGTAGACATGAAAAATTTTATATTATATATAACATTATATATTATATAATTATATATAATATCCATTACTCATTTGAATGAATAATTTTTTATATATCAGAAGAATTGTTGTACCCTATTTGCAAGACCCCAAAAGACCACTACCAAGAGTCGAGTCCATTGCAAAACACATGAGGGTCTTTTTTTGCAACCTACTGTCTGTAGTGACTTGGACCGACAGACAAGTATGTTGTGGCCAATTTGGGAGACCCCAAAAGACCACCACCAGGAGTTGAGTCCGTTGCAAAATACATGAGGATCTTTTTATTACAAGCTACAGCTTGGGTTCGCACACCCTCACAGCTGAAGCAATGAGAGCTAGGAGCCTCATTCTCAGGTTAGTTAGGTGATTTAAAGAGTCTGGTCCCTTCCAGCATACCAAAAGCAGAGGGATTCCCACCAGGCAAGCATCTGTTGGTCGAAACACAAAAGGAGATGTTGCATGTTAAATTGATTGGCTATAGGAAGGCCCGAAAACATTAATGGTCTGGCTTTTCTTTCTAGGGGGAGAGGGGCCAATTTCTTAGCAACTGTATTTCTAGTGGGCAGGAAAAGAATGCAGTAAGGCTAATTTTTGCCCCACCTCGGGGCATTGAGGCTAGTTCTTCCCCACCAGATGGCTGGACATATCTCCACCTGGCTGGCCTTACTTTAAGCTTGTGCTTTAAATGTTAAAATAATAGCCACTGATTTTTAATCCTTTCATCTCTGAGAATAAAATGATTTTTTTGTAAAATATCATATATAACAGACACAAACTGCATGAGAATATATGATACTTATTTTCAGAAGAGAAATAACTTTAGTTCAGAACTTATTGGATAATTTTAGATTAATACCTATGGAAGACAATGCATTTTTATATTGACACTTGACTAGAAATACCACTGGTTCACCTAGAGAATCTTTCCAATGTAATATTTGACATTTCTTTTCATTTTAAACTTATTATGTTATTTGTAACTTCAATTTGAACCAAAGCATTGGGTTCATATAATTTCCTAGGTGAAACTGAGGTTGTGGTACACCTAATTCATGATCTTTATTCGAGGCAAAGATTTCTGAAAACATGGTCTTTTTTGATTCAAGTCCTTTTAGTATAACATTTTAGTATGAAGGGGAAAACTAAACAACTAAAACATCTGAAAGTCATTATTTTAACAGATCATTTTATAAACTCTTTGGACTGACTCAATATTTGCAAATGTGATGATGTGCCAAAGTAATCATCTAGGGAATAGATGAGGACTATAAAAGAAATCTTATTTTAATGTTCTATATTTTTGATTTTTTAATTAAAAGTAGATTATTTATTTTGCATCCAAATAGGTACTTCCTCTCTCCCCTCTTGCCTCCTGTTCCCTCCCATTTTTCCCTTTCTTCTTTTTCCCAGAAAAAGAGGGGCCTCTTTCTTATTTTTAAACCTTGACATTTCAAGTAGGACCCAGTGCACCTGCTTCTTTTGAGGCTGAACAAGGCTTTTCCATTGTGAGGAAGAGTCCCAAGAGCATGCAACAGAGTCAGAGACAGCCCCTGCTCCAGGTGTTGGAGGCCCCACATGAGGATCAAGCTATCTATCTCTTAAGTATGTGTGTGTGGGAGAAAAGGGGTGATAGACCTGTCTACCAGTTACTCTCTGGGTTGGTGGCTCAGTCTCTGTGAGTCCCTATGTGTCCAGGTTAGTTGATTTTGTAGGGTTTCTTGTGGTGTCCTTGGCCTATCTAGCTCTTTCAAATATTCCTCCCCTTTTATAAGATTTTGCATCTCTTTTCATCAGATGCCAGACAAGGACACTCATATGAGAGTTATGCTAACCTCGTACCTGTAAGTATATCAGAATATTGTTAATAGTATCAGCACTGGGATCTCTTTCACAGCATGCCACTAAAGTTGGGACAGTCATTGGTTGATGGAATGGAAGGTTTATGTTTGTATGTTGGTGTTTGCCTCCCTCCACTAGCAGTTCCACCTGGCTATAGAAGGTGGCCACTTCAGTTTTCATATCCTTGAATGCTAGGCATCTCAGCTAAGCAATATAAAGCAAGCCAACAGCCAACAACAAAGAGAGAAACTTAAAGTAATTATACTAAAAGCAATGAAAAGACAAGACTGCAAACTCCCTATCTATTCAATATAGTACTTGAAGTTCTAGCTAGAGCAATAAAACAATTGAAGAAGATGGAGGGGATACAAATTGGAAATAAAGAAGTCCAGGTATCATTATTCAAAGATGATATGATAGTATACACAAGTGACCAGCAAAATTCTATTAGAAAACTCACAGAGATGAAAATACCTTCAGCAAAGTGGCTGAACACAAAATTACCTCAATAAAATCAGCAGCCTTCCTTTATACACATGATAAATGGGCTCAGAAAGAAATTAGGGCAGCAACACCCTTCACAGTGGCTACAAATAATATAAAATATATTGATGTAACTCTAGCCACACAAGTGAAAGACCTATATGGGAAGAACTTCAAGTCTCTGAAGAAGGAACTGAAGAAGTTATCAGAAGATGGAAAGATACCCTATGTTCATGGATCAGTAGGACTAATACAGAAAAAAAAAATGGTCATCTTACCAAAAAATAATCTACAGATTCAATGCAATTCCCATCAAATTTGCAATACAACCTTTTTATAGACCTTGAAAGAACAATTCTCAACTTCATATGAAAAAACAAACAACCCAGATAGGTAAAACAATCATGTACAATAAAAAGATCGTCTGGAGGTATGCCCGTCCTTGATCCCAAACTGTACTATAGAGCTAGAGTAATAAAAGCTGCATGGTACCGACATAGAAACAGACTGGCAGATCAATGGCATCAAATTGAAACCCCAGAAATAATTCCACACACGTTTGGACACCTGATTTTTTACAAAGAAAGCAAAATTTTATAGTAGCAAAATATAGCCCCTCAGAAAACGATTCTGGTCTAACTGGATGTTTGCATGTAAAAGAACACCAATAAATCCATATTTATTACTCTGCACAAATCTCAGGTCCATATGGATTAAAGACCTCAACAAAAACTGGATACACTAAATATAACAGCAGTATAAGTGGGAAATATTTTTAAACTCTTTGGTATAGGAGACCATTTCCTGAACAGAATATCAACAATTCAGGAACTGAGACCAACATTTAATAAATGGGACCTCATAAAACTAAAAAGCTTCTGTAAGAAAAACGACAGCTGTTGGCATACTTTAAAAAAAAAAGAAAAACAGTTTTATTTAAATTTCTTATATCTTTTTCTCCTTATTCCACCCCAATCCCTTCAAACACCCCAACACCACATAGGAGAGAGAAAGGGTTAGTGGTGGAAGGGACACAGTTTTGGTTGTTTTGTTTAATTTTAGTTGTTTTGCTTTGGTTTTTCATCGAGTTCCTCGGAGCCAGTCCAATCCTTGTTCAGGAGATCTCCAACTTTCTTTTTTTTTTAATTTAGGGCGTTTTCTTTTTTTTTTTTTTAGTTTTTATTTTTTACATTGATTACATTTTATTTGCTTTGTATCCCAGCTCTAGCCCCCTTCCTCATTCCCTTCCAATCCCACCCTCCTAACCTCATCTCCTCCCATGTCCCTCTACTCCAACTTCTTGTTTCAAAACAGCAATCAGGAGTAGCAAGGGGAAGCAGAAACATTTTTCTTTCTACCCTTCACACTCTGTGGGCTCTGGCATTTATTCTCTCTCCAGAGTCCTCAGAATTGAGCTATCTGCAGCTGGCAAAGAGCTCCTCTCAGAGCCAGCGTGAAGCAGTTTCCTGCTGTGAACCATCTCAATCTGTCCCACATTCCACACCTGGGACCAGAATAAAAATATATTTAAATCCACAAAAGATACTGTCAACAGGAAAAATGGCAGCCTTTTTTTTTATTATTATTTTTAGACCTATTTTCTTAGTTACTTTTACATTGCTGTTCTACGTTGCCCAGAGAATGCAATTAAGGCAATGAGAGTTTATTTAGGTTCACAGTTCTAGGTAGAGTGCATCATAGTTAGGAGTTTAAAGCAGCTGTTCAAATAGTATCTTAAGTGAGGAAACAGGGATCACTGAATATTTATAATCAGCTTTCTTTCTCTATTATTCCATGTCATTCTCTCTTCAACGGGGCCTGGAGCTCTGCAGACTGCCTGGAACTCGACTTCCAGATGGAGAATGCGGTTCTGTTTCTCTCACAGGCAGTGCAGCTAGAATGCTTTAAGGTGAGGCCTGAGTGCCCTAAGCCAGGGTGTGGAAAAGGTTTTCCACAGTGTTACAGTTTAGCTCTTATAGCATGAGATCACCTGTGACAGTGGAAGCTCCAGTGTTTGAAAGCCTATGGCAATACCAAAGTGTTACAATTCATGGTTAAGCTGCTGTGCTAAGCAAGGCAGAGGTGCTTGCAGAAGCCCATGCCTGGTTGGCTTGCAGGCAAGGCACAGGCCTGATGAGGCCCAGGTCCAGCAGGCTGGAGGGCACAACTGGTGACATACAGTCCAGTGGAGGATACATGATGAATATCAGATGGTCTTGAAGTGAGAAAATGTGTACCATTATTCATGTGAAATCAAGGGCAATATAAACCCTGAGCAGAGAGTGGGATTTCAAGGTGAATGTGTTTGATTCATTGTGGCCAGAGGGTCAGGGATACTTAATGGTCCTGTCACAAGAAAGAAAATACAGTACTTAATTATTCCAAGGGTGAAGAAAAAATCGCCAAGTACAGTTGAAGGTCACTGTTTAATTCTAAGATCTCTTTACCAGGGTAGGACATTCTAAGAATTCCTAGATGCTTGCTTGAGCAGTTTCCTTATCAGGGAATGATCTGGCCTCTAATCTTCCATGAGGGCTATGTGATGCTCCTTACAAGACCTGCGGTCACCCTGATCATGGGATAATTTTAGAATCCTGCTGAGAAAAGGAAGTCTATCATCATTCATAGACTGAGTGCAAATAAATGGCTATACAGAGACAACTGACTTCAAAATGGCTATACAGAGACAAATGACTTCAACTTTATCCAGTAGAGCCCCACAATTTAGCACAGGACAATGGTTAACAGGAATGGTGCTGCCCAAATTTATGATGCATTTTCTCACTTCAATGAACCTAATAAAGATAATTATTTATAGGTCTTTCCAGAAGCTAATTTATTTTAAGTAATCTCCTAGGTGAATACAAATGTTGTTGATTTAACAATCAGATCTAACCATCATTCTTAATATTCTTGAAATTAGACCAACTACATAATTAATGGAGACTGGAACAATTAGAGCAGAGATATTAACTCTGTGCAATTTAAAATAATACCAAAACAGTTACCTGGAAAGAGATTATTTTTCTTTTTAGATCTTAAACTAGTGATTTCCCTAGGTGAAGCTGAGAACATTTTTCATATTTTATTCTGGTTAATGTTTTTGAATTAGATAATTTCATAAAAGATAACTAAAATTTCCTAAACATAGGTATTTAATATATTGTAAAATATTGTTTTCTTATATTAAGAAGAGAGAGAAGAGTAACTTGTTCTCCATTAGTAACTGAAAATGTTATTTTAAGATTATACTATGATGACATATTTATATTTACTGTTTTTCACTGCTAGTATTATACAATAGTTTCTATCATTTTTATAAGGAAAATGAATGGGTACCTCTGAAAATTTATAATTTGATTTGATTTTAGACTTGAGTCTTGCAGCATATCCTTACATTTTATTTCATGGTATTTCAAACAGGTGTTTCTTACATAAACATCACTTTAGCTGCTAATTTTTACTGCAAAAAAAAAAAAACATTGCAACATCACATGCCTTAGCAGCAACTTCCTATTAAATTATTAAGTATATAAGGCATAATTTTTTCTGCATATGTAATAAAATGAGAGCAAAGAAAATATTTTTCTTATTAACCTCAATGAATAAACCCAATGTGTCAATTTGTGTTGAAAAAATTGTGTATTTAGTACAGAATTTTAGATTAATTTTCAGTATAAAATAATGTTTGTGGTACATAGTTATTTAAGTTACAATTATTAGCTACTCAATTATGCAAGAACCAGAAGTTAAAATTGTGTGTGTTGTGCATTTTGCATATGGATACCTTGTCAGAGCCTGTTGAGAACAGAGCTCAATGTTATCACTCTCTGTCTCTTTTTCTCTCTGTCTCTATTTTTCTCTGTGTCTCTATTTTTCTCTCTGTCTCTCTCTGTCTCTGTCTCTCTCATGTTTTGAGACAAAGTCTTTCACTGAACCTGAACATTGTCATTTTAATGAGACTGACTGGAGAAGGTCTTTCATTGAACCTGTGATTGTCATTTTAGTTAGTTTTACTGGCTGGCAAGCTCTGGGATCCATCTGTCTCTATCTCTTTTGACAAACTAGGGTCACTGAGTTACACTGTAAAGTCTGGCTTTCATTTGTACAGTGGATATCCTAACTCAAGCCCTGTTCTAATTTGATTTCTCTTCCCTTGATAAAACATTTTGACCCAAAGCAACCTGGAGCAGAAAGGATTTTTGAATTGCTCTTTCATGTCACAGTCCATCACAAATAAGTACGAGAAAGAACTCAAGTAGAATCCATGGAGGAACACTGCTTACTGGTTTGCCCTTAACTTCATATTTAATTAGCTTTCTTATACAATCCAGAACTACCTTCCCAAGGATAGTGTAACCCACAATGGGCTGGGCCATGCCACATCAATACTCAAAAAGATTCCTCACAGACATGGGGATAGGCCAGTCTCTTCTGGGTAATTCAATTCCCCAATTGAGATTCTATCATATAACTCTGGGATATGTCACATTCATCTAATGCTAGCAAGGCTAAGTCCTCATGCTTACAAAGCAAGCACTATTAAGGGGTTATTAAGAGGTTGCGCTCATCCACAAAGAAGTCTTTATATCTTAAACAGACACATATTATATTTATTAATTAAATAAAGTTAAATGGTTTAAGCATTTTTAAATATTGTTTACTGTTTATTATTGTGACTTTAAAAAAGCAAAATCATAGGCTCTTCTCTTTTAACTGTTATTTCAAGCTAACTTAGAATTTGTTTAATCATACTATTTAAAATATTTTCATTGTTCATGATTTTTATATTACTAGTCATCTAGTTTCTCTCATCCTCATTATAATTTCTTATATTTCAAAAATTTTGGAATATTTGATTAAAATTCAATGTTTTAGAACCAAATGAATGTGGTCAACCATATGAATTTTTGTTTTATATTTGTTCCTTATAATCTTTAAAAGTTAAAGAAGCTATGAACCCTGACTGAGTTGTTATAGTTGCTAAGATGAGCAAAATAAAGGCCATTCTGGAGAAGTCTGAGGCTCAGGTTGAGGCAGTACTAAGAACTTCTTGTCAACTTGAAACTCATCATACAGCCCCTGGCTTTCTGTTGCCTGACTGCCAAGCTATACAAGTGCATCAAGAAGGCCATGAGTGGGAGTACAGAGGGGTTAAAGAGAGAAGATAAAACGTAGGTAGGAACATCTCTGATACAAGTTGGAGACCTACCACTGGGTAGGCTCTTGGAAAGATATAGGGATAACTCTAGCTGAGACCCCTAGAACTGGGGGTCATGGGGACTGAAGAGGCCACCCTCTAACCAGACAGAACTCCTAGTGAAGGAAAGGAACTCCAAACCATCCACAAAAACATTTTCCTAAAATTTATGATGCCAACAAGGTGTGCAGGGATAAAGATAGAGCAGAGATTGAGGGAATATCCAACCAATGCCTTGCCCAACCTGAGACCCACCCCATGAGAGAAAGCCAAACCCTTAAACTATTAATGATATTCTGCTATGCTCACAGACATGAGTCTAGCATAGCTCTACCCAGAAATGGATCAAAACATATGCTGAAACCCACAGCCAAACATTGGGTGAGGTGCAGGCATCCTTGCAGAAGAGTGGGGGGAGTTTAGATGGTCATGGAGGACACAGGAACTCCACAAGTAGACCAACAGAGCCAGATAACTTGGACCCAGGGGGGTTTGCAGAGACTGAAGCACCATCCAACAATCATCCATGGTCTGAAGTTAGGCTCCTTATACATATGTATCTGATGGACATGTGGTCCCCTCGGAAGGGTAGTGAGGATTATCTCTGACAAGGATTCCGTTACAAGTGTTTTAATTACTTCCCCCTTGTGGGGCTGCCTTGTCAGGCCACTGAGGAAAAGGATGTGCTCTCTCCTGATGTGAGTTGATGTGCTGGGATGGGCTGGTGGGATGAGCCTTTCCTTATAGGGAAGGGGAGGTAGGGGAAAGAGCGAAGGAGGGTGAGAGCCAGATGAGAGCATGGAGGAGGCTAAAAATAGGATGTAAAAGTGAATAAACAAATTTTTAAAAATGGCTAGGAAGCAGAGGCAGATTCATTGCAGGGTAAATAAAGGAGCTTGGAAATTTTGCCAACAAGGGTGAGAAAGGGGTCATGGTTTTGGCAGGAAACACGTTTCCGATTGAGGTATACTGCCACCTTCCAGTTGTGTGCAAGGGCCAGAACTTCCCCAAATCTAAATACCCTCTAAGATGAACTTGGGTATAGGTACAGGTTCCAAATTTCCCACTTGCGTGATCATGGTGAAGCACCACAAATAATATTAGGAGGCTCATGGCAAGTGCCTGGAGTAGGTGCTGGCTCTGGCTACACCTCTGTGAGATACTTGGGTTATACCCTAGCCCCAGTTCTAGGAGCAGTTGGGCTGAGTGAAGGCATCTGTCTACCCTGTGGCATATCCCAGTTTTCCTGATGTGTGAATTTTTCCAGACAGCTCCAACAGCTGACAAAAAAGGAAAGTAAAAGAATTTTTAAAACATGAGTGGACTCTGGATTCAGAAAAAATACAATGGAGAGCTAAGTGGTTAAGAAAATACTGCTTGCTCAAAAAGAGTGACTAAGGAAGCACTTTGGAAATAGAGGTAAAGGGATTGGGGAGTTCACTAGCTAATTTTTTATTAACTTTTTTGTTATTTGCATATAATATGTGTTTATCATGCAGTCTCTATATTACCATCCCTTGCCCTCAGCTTGCTCAGACACTTCCTCTTTCAAAAAATTTTCCTCTTCTACTCGTGTGTCTTAAAAAAATTTACATTGTGCATTTGAGATGGGAACATGTGGTATTGGCTCTTCTGAGTGTAGCTAATTTTGATTTACTTGATTAACTCTTTATAGTTGAATGAGTTAAACTTCTTCAAATTCCATCATTCTACTTTGCATACTTTTAGGAAGAGAATTGTATCCTAGTGATCAACCTGTTATACTGAGTGTTTAGTCAGTAATCATGTATAAACAGGAGAGTATGATATTACAAATCATTTAAAGTGTTTGCCAAGAAGAATGAACCACCAGTGTTCAAATGAATTTAATTTTCCTAATGAATTGCCTAGAAATATCCCTTCACAGCTAGAAGATACCAGGATAATTTATTCTCTAAATAACATTATTTCTCAATAATTCTTGAAGGCTAAATTTGCACGGTTTCCATTTTCTATAAATTGTTTATTTGGTAAAATGAATATTCACATCGAAGTTGGTTTTGAAGAAATGTAAAACAAAACAATAAAAAAACCAAACCCAATGCTTCAGAGTATTTTATGTCTTAAAACGGTTCTGAAACATGTTTACAAGAAGTCTCACACTTTCACTACTAAAAAAGCTCTGTAAATGTAAGCTGTTAGAGCCTTCTCACAAGTGGTGTTTCTGACCATGAAAGATCAAAGTTGTGTATGGCTCTCAGTCCTAAACTAAGCAAGCATACTGCATTTTTCTTTTCATCATTAAACATTCAAATGACTTGTCTGTTGATATTGACATACATATATTCTACTTATTCACTGTAGAATATAAAACCTATTTTACCTCTATTAAATTAACATTTTGAAAGCTAACCTCCTTTTTTGCCTCCAGAATACTTGACAGTTTTGAAAATATCATTTCTAGTAAAACACCTTGTTTCTTCACCTTCCTGCACATTTGGAGATGTAGACTTCTAACGATGTTTTCTGGTCCATTTTAGAGTGCTAACCTATATGCAAACATATACATTCACAAGCTTGTGTGCTAAGACACAGCCATCCACACAAAGTAAAACTGAATTCAGCTGTCCAGAACTGTTTTATTTATTTTTTTCAGATACTGCTATCCCTGGTGACAGAATATGATTATCATGCTCATTTATGTTCTGTTCAAAATTTCTCTGTCTTTGAAGGTGACATATACTTCTACTTTAAATACTTTTAATGACATGCTAATTCCAACGTGTAATTAAAACATTTGTATTTATTCTCTAGTGTTTCCACAATTCAAGAAAGACATTAAAATTTATGATACATGATCATGAAGAAATTTAATGAAGTTGATTTAATTTTCTTTCATATTCCCTAATTTTGATGGGATCCTACAGCTAAATCTTTTTTAGGTGGCCACAGGGCAACCCCAAAATGAAAGAGAACATTGAAGCCAAAACATACCCAATTGTCTTATTTCTTTGTCAATTCTACCCTGTTTGCTAAAGGTTTTTCATATACTTAAAATGGAGTGTTATTGAGAACCCGTACTGCTTGATTGTAAATTTTGGAAAGTTGCTCTGGGTTTATATCTAGAACATAAATTGAGTCCTTGGAACTTTATAGACAAAAGTATAAAATGTCACAGACTTCCGTTTCTGATTCATCCAAAGTAGCTTTCCATAGCAACAAGTGACACTATTTCAGAATTCTGAAAGTTAGAGTGTCATGTAATCAGCAAGAATATGCAAAAGTATTCAGTGTATACATAAGGTATTTATAGGATGTAATGCATGTATTATTTCTTCGGTAATGTTTTTAATAATGAAACTTTTTAAAGGAAAAGCAATGTATGAAATATTCATATTTTCTGCTTCAATATACATGTAACAACCTTTGCTTCAAACCACGTGATTAATCTATGAATTAGTTAAAATGGACAAGCCTGCAAAGATTAATTTTGTCAACTTGATTGAGTTAAGCAATGCCTGGAAGGATTTTCCAAATTTCTTGTGAAATAACCTGACATTGTTATTTACAATTGTTTCAGGCCACATTCACAATCTTTGCAAGATGTTTTTGGTCTCTGGACTGAAGGTTGGGGGTGGGGCCTAGTTGAAAGAAGTCAATCATAAGGGATGGGTTCTGGAAAGCTGTATCTTGTAGAGACCTCTTCTGTTTTATCTCTCTCTCTCTATTTCTTGTCTTCTGAGAAATGAAGAGCAGTTTCTGCCACATGCTCCCACTGTTATAATATCCTGTTATATAATACACTATTTAAATATGTGGGCCTGAGTAACCATAGACTGAAACTCCTGTGAGACAAAATTTTCTTCTATTAGTTAATTCTGTCATAAATCTTGGTTACAATTTAACATAGCATTCTATTTATATATACAATTTTATATTATATCAGTTTAATTGATTTGAATAAATAAGCCTCCATGATTTAACAGTTTTATATTTTAAGCTCTTATATGACTAAGTGACCTTTTCTAGAATTCTTAGAAAAAGCAAGTACAGAAGCAAATTAGTTCTTCAAACTAAAGCTAAAGAACAGATTCAAAGATAAATGCAGTCGTCTTTTTTTTTTCCATCGCAAAAAACATTAGGATCATTTTATTACAAATTATTATAAGTAGCAGCTTGGGCTTACACCCCCCACCGCCAAAGTGGTAGGAGCTGAGAGCCTCCTGCTCAGGTTAGTTCGTCAATTTAAAGATTCAGGTTCCTCTCATCATGCCAAAAGCAGGGGCAATTCCTGCTTAGCAAGCATCTATTGGTCAAAACGCAAAAGGGATGTTGCACTTTGAACTGATTGGCTGTAGGAAGGTCCCCAAACCATTACTGATCCAGTATTCCTCCCTAGGGGATGGGTCAGCTTCCTAGCAACTTTATCTCTAGACGGCAGGAATGAATGCAGTAAGACTAGTTCTTCCCCTCAAGGCATTACTGTACATGTCTCCACCTAGCTAGACTTCCTTCGGGCTTTAAACTTTAAAATAATCTTTTAGTCTCTCTTTCCCCCATCCCATGATCATTTGAAGACCCAATCTTGGGTCTTCCAGATATGACCCCTGGAGTCAGTCCTCCAAATTTACTTTTCCATAATGGGATCTGAGTACCATTAGCTATATTGCTCTCAAGCATTCCATAATGAAAGCCATCAAATGTGATTTTGGCCCAAAGATAAAAATCAAAATGAGTAGGGGTCTCTTCAGAGTAGATATAGTGATAGTAAGCCAAGGAGAACTATTATACCAGGATTTAAACCATCCTCTGGAATCTTGTCTCTCTAGGGTCTCTTTATGCTTTTAGTCCAGTTGCTGCAATACTAGTTCCCATTCCAGCTAAGCAGATGGCTAAGATAATAGCTAATGTCAGGGAGCCCCTTTTGATTGAGCATTTCAGCCTGTGAGGGATTTGGGCCCAAGGGTCTTTTCTTCTGAAATTGCTTCAGCGCTGACAATAGGACCATTGCCATCGTGGGCTAGGAAGGTTGAAATGCCACTCAAAGACTGGGCAACGGGGCAGTCCTCAGAAGCGTCTGATAAGTTGATCCACCTGAAGAGGCAGGAGCAATCATGCCAGCTTTTAGGAAGTCCAGACGTCAGCTTGCAGTCCATAGCTGATCCCAGAATAGAGTCAACCAGGTAAAAATCTGCTGAGACAAATTCAGACTAGAGACAGAAGTTAAAATTCATCTATTAAATGGGGAAAATGAGGAATCCCAAGACCAGGGACAAATTCATCTGGGGTCACTTTGAGCTATGCTAGATCTAGGTCTCGTCACTTTTTGTTTTCCTAAAACTCATGAATTTTTAGTTTACAAAAGGAAATACATATAAAAAATAAAAAATCAGAAAAGTAACATATCAGCAAATGCAATGTAACAACATTCTAAGTAACAGGCAAAACTACATCCAAAGGCATGAGCATCAATTAGTTGTTTGTTTTGTATCCTTTATAAACAACTTAAGTGTGTCCACAGTCTGAAACTCTAACACTCTAACTGTGGGCACTGTTGTTGGTAATAGGCCACCAATGGAGCTTGGCCACTTTTTGTACACTCAACATCTACTTTTAACCTCCACCTCCATGTCATACTGGAAAGTTAGGCAGAAATACATTAATGGCTTTAGTGCTAAACCCTGGATGCTTGAACTTTCCTTAATCAAAGCAATTAAAAGGACTATGTTTAAGACATTCTTGGGTCAAAGTCTACCTCAGAAATGGCAGATATTAAGAATACCATAGTGAATACTATGGCTTTTTGGTCAGATATACACATTAAACAGATGTTTATAGCATGATGAGAAGTACCTTTAAGTCTATCTTCAATAGACAACCAAAGGGAATTAAAATCTCAGGCTTGTGACTTATCAGAACTCTAATGATCAATGTCAAAACTCTGAACTTCTGAAATCTTATAACACTGTAAGCACAACAGTATCAAATGGGAGAACATCTAGTCTTTTTGAACTTTTATATTTTATTGTGCTAATTTCTCTTCAGAATTATATATATTGAATACGTATTTAATTGTAATCTTTTTTCTTTTTATTATTATCATTTATTACAATTTACTCAATTTTTATAGCAGCTGTTCCCCCCTCCCACATCTCTCTTAATGTGAGACTCAATTATTGAAATAATGGCAGAAAAAAAATACTTGTCTTGGTCTGTATTCCTTTAGGCTCAAGGAACTGTGAAGTTCAGTCCATAGGAAAAATCTGCACTAAGCAACGGTACAAATATTTGGGTAAAGCTGTAACATATATGTAGTGTTATAAAACAATTATCTCATTATAAGATTTTTTTTTTGAGTCAGGATCTGCCTGTATAGCTCTGGATAACCTGAAACTCTCTAGATAGACCAGGCTGACCTTGAACTCGTAGATATCCACATGCTGCCGAAGTTCTTAGATTAAAGGTGTGCCCCATCATGCCTGGCTTCATTTCAAGAATAATTTTTAAAATTATTCTGCAAAAAGGGATAGCAAGTATCACTTCATTTTTATATATTTGA
Source organism: Pachyuromys duprasi (assembly GCA_028658305.1). Lineage (NCBI taxonomy): Eukaryota > Metazoa > Chordata > Mammalia > Rodentia > Muridae > Pachyuromys > Pachyuromys duprasi. The sequence goes on from CM053742.1 coordinate 67,465,947, forward strand.
GAGATTCTCAATGTATTCTTCAGTGTTACTCCAAAAATTCAAAAGCCTCTTTCCAATATAAGTCTATCTATCATACTTTAACCAGCTACCTTAAAATTTACCTTTTTTATATCTCACAACACACTATCTTCATGAAGCAGACTTTTCCCCTTTGTGAGCACTTGTACTACCCTTGAAAATTTGCCTTAATGTATACAATTCACATGGACCGTTGTTCACTTATGAAAAAACATTAAAGTTCTTGACAAAGATAGTCATCTTCCACACATTCATATAGGCTTTATCTATTATAATCTACCTTTTCTCTTAAGTCTTAGTCTTTATACTACAACTTACATCAACACACCATATCCGCAACTTCAACAACAAGTATTTTTTAATTTTATTGGCATATCCATGTGTGTACTTGATTGCTTTGGAGATTGTACTAAGTAGATCCTATTTGAGAAGAGTGCATTAAATGAACAATGTTAAAAGGAGACACTTGAAGTCCCTAACACATTGTCTGTATGAACCCTTATTATTTCTGATTTCACTGTGTGTATACTTGAAACACTATATGAGTCTCTGCATCCCTGTATCAATTTTAACTACAATAAAATTGATAAAAGACACTTTCTGCACAATAACCACTACTGAGTAGTAGCATATTGACATGACATTTAATAAATATCTATTACATTGTTTACTTTTCCTGAAGTGTAGAAATCTTGAAGTAAAATGTATCGTCATGATTTTTTGGTGAAAAACTATAAAAATGTCTTTAGAGTCAAATTATTTGGGGCTAGATAAGTAAGTCAGCACTTAAAAACACTGTCTGTTCTAGAAGTCTAGAGTTATTTCAAAACTTCCTGTAATTCAAGGGGGTCCAATACTCCTTCTCACTACCACTCATACAAGCACACACATAACATATACAAAGAGACACAAATATACATAAAAATATCAAAAATTATTTAAAACCCATCTGGCAATGGGCAAAGAGACATCTTGATGGTGGTGTTCTTCTTGTATGAGTCAGGGGCAGAGCAGATGACAATCCTTTGTTCATCCTAGCATAATGCCTGGTTTGGTGTTCAAAGCTGTCTTATGCCTAGGACTCATAGAAATCAAATCACATCAAATCAAATCCAGGAAACACAGTACAGGGTGAAGAAGACAGACAGAAACCTACAGACAGCCATACCATCCACGTACACACACAAACACACACACACACACACACATATATATATACATATATATTACTTTATTATATTAATAGGACAATATAGTATATATAATATATTATATAACATACACTAATAATATATAATTATATACAGTATAGTAATATAAATATAATATATATAATGTAATAATTCTATAACATTATATACTATATAAAATATTATATATAATACATCATTATATATGTATATATACCTATATGTCTATGTTACCATATATGCATTTAAAATAATGTCTTTACTATGGTTTTTAATGATATTCTATACCTTTGAGTTAGCTAGAAATGTAAGTACTCTGTCTTCATTCTTGAGGAAAAGATAATTCATGTGAGCTCTCCTCTCCATGCTGGAGATTAAATCTATGGCATTAGACATGGTACACAAAAGCTTAATGATTTAGATACATTTCCAATGTCCTAGTTTGACTTCTCTTGCCATGATAAATACCATGATCAAAAGAAACAAGAGAAAGAAAGGGTTTAGTTCATCTTACCTGATACCATCCATAGTTTAGGGAAGGGAAGAAATGAACTTGAGGCATATGCTTGGATCAGAAACCATGGAGGAAATCAATTTGGCACTTTCTTAGGCAATTAAGAATAGTGATTCCTCAAGACCCAGCTATACCACTCTTAGGCATATATATATATATATATATATATATATATATATATCTCCAAAAGATGCTCAAGTACACAACATTTGCTCAACTATGTTTGTAGCTGCTTTATTCATAATAGCCAGAACCTGGAAACAATCCAGATGTCCCTCAGTTGAGGAATGGATACAGAAATTGTGGTACGTTTACACAATGAAATACTACTCAGCAATTAAAAAGGAGGAAATCATGAAATTTGCAGGCAAATGGTGGGACCTGAGTGAGGTATCCCAAAAGCAGAAAGATGCACACGGTATATACTCACTTATATAGACCTGTAAGATAGGATAAACATACTGAAATCTATACACCTAAAGAAGATAAACAAGAAAGAGGACCTGGGTAAAAGGATTAATCCTCACTTAAAAAGTCAAATGGGATGGACATTGGATGTAGGAGAAAATAAGTAGCAGGACAAGAGCCTACCACAGAGGGCCTCAGAAAGACTCTTCCTAGCAGGGTATCAAGGCTTTTATAACATGTTTTAATAAATATTTATTCTAAAAAAAAGAGTAGAATTAAAGGAAAAATATTGAGATTCTCAATTCAGTAAGAATATGCAATTGTTAGTCAGCCTGGAATAATAAAAAAATAAAAATAATTCTACCCAAACTAGGCGAAAAATATCTGGAATAGTGGGATATGAACTTAACATTAGCATATATCTTTTTTCTACCATTATTCCCTGGTCAAAAGTGGTTTCTTAGCTTGATGAAAGCTACTGCAACTCACTAAAAGCTTAGAGATGTATTTTAAACCCTCTTATTAAAGAAAAAAAGTATTATCTTGTATTTATCAGGTTAGCATGAAAACCTTCATATTAAAAAGTAGCCAATGATCTTGATGGCTGACTCTTTGACCCTCCCCCATACAAGCCAGG
>CM053742.1:67478977-67506222 GCA_028658305.1 Pachyuromys duprasi
TCTAATAAAATAGACTTTCAACCAAAGTTAATCAAGAAAGATGAGGAGGGGCACTTCCTTCTCATCAAAGGAAAATTCCAACAGGAGGACCTCACAAATTTGAACATTTATGCCCCAAATACAACACCACCTACACATGGAAATCAAACATTATTAAAACTGAAATCACACATTGATCCCAACACCCTAATAGTGGGAGACTTCAACACTCCACTCTCACCAAGGGACAGATCATCTGGTGAGAAGCAAAACAGAGAATCAAGGGCACTCACAGACACCCTAAATCAAATGGACCTAATAGATGTCTACAGAACTTTTCACCCTAAATCAAAAGAGTATACCTTCTTTTTAGCACCTCATGGAACCTATTCCAAACTAGGTTCATATAGTTGGTCACAAAGCAAGCCTAAGCAGATACAGGAAGTTTGAAATAATCCCTTGTATCCTATCTGACAATCACGGTCTAAAGCTGGACCTCAACAACAACAGAAAAAGCAAAAGGCCTGCACATACATGGAAACTGAAGAACTTGCTACTCAAGGACAGCTTGGTTAGGGAAGAAATTAAGAAAGAAATTAAAGACTTCCTAGAATTCAATGAAAATAAAAGCGCAACATACCCAAATTTATGGGACACAATGAAGGCAAAGTTTATAGCACTAAGTGCCTTCAAGAAGAAATTTGAAAGAGCTCACACAAGCAACTTAATGGCCCAACTGAAAGCCCTAGAACAAAAAGAAGCAGATACACCCAAGAGGAGCAGATAAATGGCTGGGAATAACCAAACTCAGGGCTGAAATCAATCATTAAGAAATGAATAAAAGTGATCAAAGAATCAATGAAACCAAGAGCTGCTTCTTTGAGAAAATCAACAAGATAGAAAAGCCCCTAGCCAAACTAACAAAAAGGCAGAGAGAAACGGTCCAAGTCAGCAAAATCAAAAATGAAAAGGGAGACATAACTACAGACTCTGAGGAAATCCAAACAATCATTAGGTCTTACTACCAAAGCCTATATGCCAGAAAATTTGAAAGTCTAAATGAAATGGACAGTTTTCTTGAAAGATTCCACGTACCTAAATTAAGTCAAAATCAGATAGGAAGATTGAATAGACCTATATCCCCCAAGGAAATAGAAGAAGTCAGCAACAGCCTCCCTATCAAAAAATCCCTGGACAAGATTGTTTTAGAGCAGAATTCTACCAGACGTTCAAAGAAGTCCTAACACCAATTCTCTATAAAATGTTCCACAAAATAGAAGTAGAAGGAAAATGACCAAACACTTTCTATGAAGTCACAGTCATCTTGATACCTAAACCACACAAAGATCCAACAAAAAAGAGAACTTCAGACCTATCCTTCGTATGAACATTGATGCAAAAATAGTAAATAAAATACTTGCAAACTGAATCCAAGTTCACATAAAAGATATCATCCATCATGACCAAGTAGGCTTCATCCCAGGCATGCAATGGTGGTGCAATATACGCAAATCCATCAGTGTGATCCACCATATAAACAAACTGAAGGAGAAAAAACACATGATCATCTCTCTAAAGGCCGAAAAACCATTCAACAAAATCCAACACCCAATCATATTTAAAGTCTTGGAGAGAATAGGGATACAAGGCACATACCTAAACATAGTAAAGCAAATATACAGCAAGCCCATAGCTAACATCAAACTCAATGGATAGAAACTAAAATCAATCCCACTGAAATCTGGAACAAGGCAAGGTTGCCCATTGTCTCCATATCTCTTCAAAATAGTACTTGAAGTCCTAGCTAGAGCAATAAGACAACAAAAGGAGACCAAGGGGATACAAATTGGAAAGGAAAAAGTCAAAGTATCACTATTTGCAGACAATATGATAATATTCATGAGTGACCCCCAAAATCCAACCAGAGAACTCCTTCAACTGATAAACACTTTCAGTAAAGTGGCTGGATACAAAATTAACTCAAAAAAGTCAGAAGCCCTCCTGTTCACCAAAGATAAAAGGGCTGAGAAAGAAATTAGGGAAACAACACCCTCACAGTAGCCACTAATAACATAAAGTACCTTGGGGTGACTCTAACCAAGCAAGTGAAAGACCTACATGAAAAGAACTTTAAATCTTTGAAGAAAGAAATTGAAGAAGATCTTAGAAGGTGGAAAGACCTCCTGTGCTCATGGATTGGTAGGATTAACAGAGTGAAAATGACCATATTGCCAAAAGTAATCTACAGATTCAAAGCAATTTCCATCAAAATACCTTCACAATTCTTCACAGACCCTGAAAGAAAAATACTCAACTTCACATGGAGAAACAAAAAACCAGAATCTCCAAAACAATCCTCTACAACAACAGATCATCTGGACATATTTCCATCCCTGACCTCAAGCTGTAATTCAGAGCAATAGTAATATAAACTTCATGGTATTGGCATAGAAACAGAAGAGTGGATCAATGGAACCGAATAGAAGACCCAGAAATGAACCCACACACCTATGGAAACTTGATTTTTGACAAAGAAGCCAAAACCATTCAATGGAAAAAAGACAGCATCTTCAACAAATGGTGCTGGTCCAACTGGATATTTGTATGCAGAAAAATGAAAGTAGATCCATATTTATCACCTTGCACAAAGCTAAAGTCCAAGTGGATCAAAGCCCTCAACATAAAACCAGACACACTAAACCAGTTAGAAGAAAAAGTGGGGAAGAATCTAGAACTGATTGGCACAGGAGACTACTTCCTATACAGAACACCAACAGCACAGGTTCTAAGATCAACAATCAATAAATTGGACTTCATGAAGCTGAAAAACTTCTGTAAAGCAAAAGATATTGTCATCAAAACAAAATGACAGCCTACAGACTGGGAAAGGATCATTAAGAATCCTACTTCTGACAGAGGGCTAATATCCAGTATATATAAAGAACTCAAGAAGTTAAAAAGCAAGAAACCAAGTAATCCAATTAAAAAATGGAGTATGGAGCTAAAAAGAGAACTCTCTCTAAAGGATTATAGATTGGTAGAAAAACACTTAAAGAAATGCTCAAAGTCCTTAGCCATCAGGGAGATGCAACTCAAAACGACCCTGAGATTTCACCTTACACCCACCAGAATGGCTAAGATCAAAAACTCTAATGACTATGCTTGCTGGAGAGGCTGTGGAGAAAGAGGAACCCTCCTCCATTGCTGTTGGGAATGCCAACTTGTGCAACCCTCTTGAAATCAATTTGTTGCTTTCTTAGACAATTAGGAATAGTGATTCCTCAAGACCCAGCTATACCACTCTTAGGCATATATCCAAAAGATGCTCAAGTACACAACAAGGACATTTGCTCAACTATGTTCTTAGTTGCTTTATTTGTAATAGCCAGGACCTGGAAACAACCCAGATGTCCCTCAATTGAGGAATGGATACAGAAATTATGGTACTTTTACACAATGGAATACTACTCAGCAATTATATAGGAGGAACTCATGAAATTCGCTGGCAAATGGTGGGACCTGGAAATAATCATCCTAAGTGAGGTATCTCAAAAGCAGAAAGAAACATTTGGTATATACTCACTTATGTAGACCTATAAGATAGGAAGGTCATGCTGAAATATATACACATAGAGAATATATACAAGAAGGAGGACCCAGGTTGGTATGATCAATGCTCATTTAGATGAACAAATGGGATGGACATTGAATGGAGGATAAAACAAGCAACAGGACAGGAGCATACCAAAGAGGGCCTCTGAAAGAATCAATATAGCAATGTATCAAAGCAGATATTAAGGCTCACAACCAAGAATTCGGTAGAGGGCAGGAAGTAATAATAAAATTAGGGGAAGTTAATAAGACTTGGGGAGAACAAGAGCTCCACAAAGACCAAACTGAGCAGGGCTCAGGGGTCTTTTAGGAGACAGTTTCTCCAACCAAGGACTATGTATGGATATGCCCTAGAACTCCCGCTCAGATGTGGCCCTTGGTAGCTTGTTGACCAACTGAAGACCCTTGTAAGGGGAACAGGTTCATGTTTCTGTCATGAACTCGATGGCTGGCTCTTTGACCCTCCCCCATACAAGCCAGGGAGTAACATCCTGGCTAGATCCCAGGGGAGAACTTTGCAGCCAGCCCGGAGGAGACAAGATAAACTGGGGTTGCATGGAAGGGGAGGATGTCCTCCACTCTCTGTGGACTTGGAGGGGGGGGGATGTGGAGGGATGGGGAGAGTGGGAGGGAATGACGGATGGGACTATGCCTGGGATGCAAAGTACCTAACATGTAATTGGTATAAAATAAATAAATTACATTTAGAAAATAAGTATTTAGATCAAAGTGCTCCAAATATTAGAATTTAATAGCAAATCCTCAAACGATTTACAGTAAGTGATTTAAACTTTCTATATGAAAAACATTTAAGACAAAATGGATCATACCACAAAGCAAGGGCTGGAGGGGACAGGAACCTCACAAGAAGAACAACAGAGACAAGTAATCCAGACCCATGGAGACTTACAGAGACTGAGACATCAACTAAGGAGCATGCATGGTCTGGACCTAGGCCCCTGACAGGCAACTTGTTCTTCACATGGGGCACCTGGTAAATGGAGTGGGGAGCTTTTTCTGACATTGACTCTATTGCCTGCTTTTGGATCAATTCCACTTGGCAGGGCTGCCTTGCCTGGTCACAGAGGATGAGGATGTGCTCAGTCCTGATGTGACTTGATGTGCAGGGAGGTTTGATGAGGTGGGAGGTAGGTTCTGCTTTTCTGTGGAGAATGGAAGAGGAGAAAGAGAAGGAAAAGTGCGGTACTGTACAGAGAAGAGGGAGGAGGCACCCTTGGGAAGTAAAGTAAATAAACTTAAAAACAACAATAACTGTAAAACAGCAACATCAAAAACAAGAAAAGTAAGCTTCTTCAAGTGTGGCCTGGTTGATCATTATATCAGTTCAAATTTCCTTACAGAAGTATTTATTGCCTTAAGAGAACATAACACAATCTTGTTTCACAGGAAAGTTTTGACCATTCAATTACTATACTGCAAAATATCTAATTATGTCAGATCAGGAAACGTCATGAGTCTGTTCTTTGGTAAAGAACATTGACTATTGACCAAATATTTCTTAATGGTGTCATATGACAGTAGATGGGGATTATGCACATGAAGAAATAGAAATTCTTTGCTTATTTATTATATTCCATACCTTGAGCACTATGGGTATGGATTGCTGTTGCTGCTGCTGTTGCTCCTCCTTCTCTTCTTCCTTCCACTTCTTCCTCTCCTTTACCTTCTCGTATTCCACCTCCTTTAAAAATTCTTTTTAGATTTATTCCTCTCCTACTTGAACAAAATCATAAATCTTTTTCTGCTCCAAGATGAAGCTTCTCTGATGATGCTTGAGTAAAATACTGATATATAACAGAATTTTAGTGGAAGTTGTGGTTTATATAAAAACTCAGTTAAGTTATGCAAACACATTTTTGTTTTCATCCCAAATGTGGGATATGGACCTGCTTTTAGTTTGTCCACAACTAATAATTGCCTCCTGCAGCTCAGAGGGACATGGTCTTTGCCAGCTGCAGATAGTTTAATTCTGAGGACGCAGATGGTCTAAATACTAGAACTCAGATTGGAAGAGTGCTTCAAAGGGCACTATAAAGGAACACTCATGGGTGTTATTCTTTGGGGAGACAGTGGGAGGAGGAAGAAGGTTGTTAGTTCATTGGACTGCTTGACATCCTGATGACTGATATTGGTATTACCACTATGAGCTCTACAAACCTAATCAGCCAGAGGTAGCTAAAGAAAATTCTGTCCCCCTTTCCCTTCTAACCTTCTTTCTCTACTATCAAAGGTCAGAGGGTTGGAAGGGAGGTAAAGTTATAAGAGAAACACAAGTAAAATAGGTAATAAAAGAGACTCAGGGCCAAACATTGGGCAAAGCACAGGGAGTCTTATGGGGGAAGAGAGGGGTGGGAATAAAGGGACATGGAGGGGACAGGAGCCCCACAAGGAGACCAACAAAACTAAAAACTCTGAGCCCAGTCGGTCCTGCAGAGATGGATACACCAATGGATGACTATGCATGCAGAGAATGTAGACCCCTTGATCAAATGTGTCCAATTGGTGTCTCAGCCTCATTGTGGATCTCTGAATGAGGGGAGCAGGGGCGGCTTCTGTCATGAACTCAGTTGACTGCTCTTTGATCACTTGCCACTGATGATGCAGCTTTGCCAGGCCATGGAGGATGAGGATCCAGGCAGTTCTGATGAGATTTAATAAGCTATGGGCAGATGGCAATAGTGGAGAACTCCCCCTTTCAGGGGAATAGGGAAGAGGATGGGGGAAAGACGGAGAGAGGATGGTACTCGGGGGGGGGGGTCGAAGTTGAGGGAGAAGGCTTCAATAGGGATATATAATAAACTAAATTTTGAAGAAAAAATAAAATAAAAAAATACAGTGCTTACACAGAATGTGACTAGGAGTCATTTTATTGTTACATTATTTTCATTGATCAGTGGTATTTTGCTTTCCCCTAGTTACCTGGCATATCTAGAATCATGTTCTTGGTCACCCAAACAGTGCCATGTACAGGCTCAATCTCATAGAGTGGGGCTTTAAGTCAAATCAGATATTTATTGATTACTCCCGCAAGATTTGTGCAACCAAGGATGTATAATATTTTGCAAAATGTTCACCATCATAGATTGAAGGGTTTGTAGCTTGACTGGAGCTTATGTTTTTCATTTGGTAACTTGCAAAGTGCCTTATAGTAACAAGAACAGTATTCTATAGGAGTGTAGGCTGTAGTTAGGCACTAGCTAGACTTCTCTGTATTCAGTGAGTTGTATAGGTGTTTTCTTCAGCAATAGGGTCTTGCTATTAGGTTATTGAGAGCAACGTATAAGCTTAGCTACAGATTGCTTTGTTTGGAGATTTCTGTCAGGCTTCTTTGGCCAATAACTTAAGATATGTCCAGTTCTGGCTCTGACTCACACATAATTCTGTGATTTTATTGAGATTGCCCTTGTGTATATGTGTGTATGTATACATATACATGTATATGTGTGTATGTATATACATATATATGCATACACACATATACATATGAGGGCAATATATATATATATATATATATATATATATATGTGTGTGTGTGTGTGTGTGTGTGTGTGTGTATGTGTGTGTGTGTGTGAGTGTGTGTTTGAGGAATCTTCTACTGTATTTAATGTACTTCCCTTTCCTAATGAGATTTATCTGTGCCCACTAGTCACATATTCTATAAATAACGGCTAATGTTGTATGGCTTGGCACTTGCTTATCATTGGCTTTCATTATATTTATATTTATTTTTCATTTTATATACTGATCATAGCCCCCTCCCCCTCCTCCTAGTCCTATCCTCCTTTCTTCCTAGTTTCCCCTCTCCCCTCTCCCCTACTCGTTAGAGAAGAGAAGCCTACTCCAGCATATCAAGTCTCCTCATGACTGAGAGACTACTCTTTCCCTGTGACCTGGCATGGTAGTCCCCCCACCCCTGGGAAAGTGACTGAAAAGAAGGAAACAGAATCCATGTCAGAATCAGCCCCAATTCCCCTAACTAGAAGACCCATGTGAGGACCAAATTGCTCATTGGCTACAAATCTGTGTAGGGTGCCTAGGTCCAGTCCAAGCGTGCCCCTCCTTTCACACCTCTGTCTCCAAAGCTCCACCACCCAGGGTCCTGTTTAGTTTGCTCTGTAGGTCTTATGGAGTTCCTGTGCCCTCCAGGTTCTTCTATCCTTCTCTTAACTCTTCTTCAAGACTCCTTGCCTTCTGCCTAGTGCTTGGGTGTGAGTCTCTGCATGTTTCCATCAGGTACTAGGTGGAGCCATTCAGAGGTCAGCTATGCTAGGCTCCCTTATGCATGCATAGCAGAGTATGGTTAATCTTTTCAGGGGTTGTCTGTCTCCCATAGGGTGAGTCTCAGGTTGGCCCAGTCATTGGTTAGACATTCTATCAATCTTTGCTCTATTTTTGTCCTTGCCCATCCTGTAAGCAGGCTAAATTTTGGGTCAATGTTTTTGAGGGTGGGTTCGTGTGTTCCCCTCTCTCCACTGAGAGTTGAGTGCATTTCGAGGGTAGACTCTTCAGTCTCCATGACCCTTTTTGCTAAGAGTCTCAGCTGCAGTCACCTTCATATCCTACCGGAAGTCTGCCCTGTCATGTGTCCCCATCTTGTCACCGAGAAGTTCCTGCCTAAGGATTCTCTTCTCTCTGCAATTCCCTCTGTTTTCCTACCCTCAACCTCCCCAAGTCTGATATCAACCCTCTTTTCTGTCCATGCTCTTTCTCTTACCCTGTTACCTCTCTTCAGTCACTTCCACCCTCTATTCTATTTCCACTTCTTAGTGGGAATTAAGCATCACCCCTTGGGTCCTCCTTGTTATTTATCTTCTTTAGGTCTGTACCCTGTATTATATGGCTAAAATCCACTTATAAATAAATATATACCATGTGTCTTTCTGGATCTAGGTTGCCTAATTCAAGATGAGCTTTTCTAGTCTCATCCATTTGTCTGAAATTTCATGATTTCCTTGCTTTTAATAGCAGAGTAGTATTCCATTCTGTAAATGTATCACAGTTTCTTTATCCATTCTTTGGTTGAGGGACATGTGGGTTATATCCAGTTTCTGGCTATTATGAATAAAGCCACTATGAGCATAGTTGAGCAAGTGTCCTTGTTGTATGTTGAAGCATCTTTTGAGCATATATACAGGAGTTATATACATGGGTCTTGAGGTAGAGCTATTCCTAATTTTCAGAGATAACACCAGATTTGTTTCAGAGTGGTTGTGCTTGGTTGCACTCCCAAAAGAAATGGAGAAGTGTTTGCCTTTCTCCACATTCTCTGCAACATGGGCTGTCACTTGTGTTTTTTATCTTAGCCATTCTGATGGGCATAGACTACTTTTGTTAAGTTGGCCATTTTTACTATGTTATTCCTACTTGTCGATGAGCACGGGAGATCTTTCCATCTTCTGTTATCTTCTTCAATTTCTTTCTTCAGAGACTTGAGTTCTTGTCATACATGTCTTTTACTTACTTGTTTAGAGTTACAATAAGATATTTTATATTATTTGTGCTTATTGTGAAGTGTGTTGTTTACCTAATTTCTTTTTCAACCTGTTTGTCATTTGTATACAGTAGGGCTACTGATTTTTCTCACTTAATTTTGTATCCAGCAACTTTGCTGAAGGTAGTTTTCACCTGTAATAGTTTTCTGGTAGAATTTTTGTGGTCACTTAGGTATACTATAATATCATTTCAATACTTTGACTTTTTTTTTTCCTGTTTGCATCCATTTGATCTCCTTTAGTTGTCTTATTGTTCTGGCTAGAGTTGTAACTACTATACTGAAGAGATACAGTGAGAGATGGCAAATTTGTCTTGCCCCTGGTTTCAGTGGAATTGCCTTATATTTCTCTCCATTTAATATGATGGTGGCAATAGGTTTTCTGTTTATTGCCTTTATTATGTCCCTTGCTTGTATCCCTGAGTTTTCCAAGAGTTTTATAATGAAGGGGTGTTGGATTTTTTCAAATTCTTTTTCAACATCTAATGAGATGATGATGTTTTTTTTTTCTTTTAGTATCTTTATATAGTGGATTACATTAATGGATTTTCATATATTGAACCACCCCTGCATGCCTGGGATGATGCTTTCTTGATCATGGGGGATGATATTTTTAATGTGTTCATGGACTCGGTTTTTAAGCATTTTATTGAGTATTTTTGCATCAATATTTATAAGGGAAATTGGACTTAATTTTTTTTCTCTTGTCGGGGTCTTTTTTGCCCTTTCTTTGTGATATAGGTGTCTGGGTGACCATAGCCTCATAGAATAAAGATCCTTCTGTTTCTCTTTTGTGTAATAGTTTGAGGAGCATTGGTATTAACTCTTCTTTGAAAGTCTGGCAGAATTCGGCCCTGAAACCATCTGGCCCTGCCTTTTTTATCCAGTGGTAGACTCTTAATGACTGCTTCTATTTCTTAGGAGTCAGAGGATTTTGTAACTTGTTTACCTGATCTTTATTTAACTTTGATAAGTGCAAAATCAAGAAAATTGTTCATTTTATTTACATTATCCAATTTTGTGCAATACAGGATTTTGAAGTAAGATCTTATAATTGCTTGGATTTTTTCAGTGTCTGTTGTTATGTCCACCTTTTCCTTTCTAATTTTATTGGCTTGGATACTTTCTTTCCTCCTTTTAGTGAGTTTGGCTAAGGGTTTGCGTATCTCATCAATTTTCTCAAAGAACCAGCTCTTCATTTCATTCAATCTTTGTATTGTTCTCCTTGTCTCTAATTTATTGATCTAAGCACCGAATTTGATTTTACCTTCTTCCTACTTCTCTTGGGTGTCTTTGCTTCCTTTTTTTCAAATGCTTCTAAGTGAGCTGTTAAGTTTCATGTCTCAGCTCTCTTCAGTTTTTTTATGAAGTCTCTTATTGCTATAAACTTTCCACTTAGCGCTGTTTTCATTGTGTTCCATAAGTTTGAGCATGCGGTGTCTTCATTGTCACTGAATTTTAGGAAGTGTTTAATTTATTTCTTATTTCATGCCTGACTCAGTGGTCATTTAGTAGGAAGTTGTTGAGTTTCCATGAGTGTGTAAGTTTTTTTCTTATTTCTATTGTTATTAAGCCAGGATCATCTGATACGATACAAAGTTGTTAATTCAATTTTATTGTATCAGTTTGTCACTGACTTTATGGTCAACTTTGGAGAAGGGTCCAGTAGGTGCTGAGAGGTAATATTATTTTCAGCATGGGTTAAAAGTTATGTAGATATCTCTTAGGTACTTTTGCTTCATGACCTCTGCTAGCTTTGTTATTTCTTACTTATTTTTTGACTAGATGAAGTTCCCATTGGTGATAGAGAGATACTGAAGTCTCCCACTATTAATGTGTAGGAATCAATGCTTATTTTAAGATTTAATAATGTTTCTTTAAAAAAAAAGCATGTGCCCTTGTATTTGGGGCATGGGTGTTTATGATTGAGATGTCCTCTTATTTGATTGTACCTTTGATGAGAATGAAGTTACCTTCCCCATGTCTTTTGATTAATTTTGGTTGAAAATCTATTTTATTAGCTATTAGGATGGCTACTCCAGCTTGTTTCTTTGGTTGGTTTGCTTAGAAAAACATTTTCCAGCCCTTTGTTGTAAGATAAAGTCTAACTTTGTTGCTGAGGTGTGTTTCTTGTCTGCAAGAGAAGGCTGTGTCCTGTTTAAGTATCCATTCTGTTAGTTTGTATCTTTTTGAAAGAGAATTGAGTCCACTGATGTTGAGAGATATTAACAAAGAATAATTACTTTCTTTAATTTTAATGTTGGTGCTGGTAATATTTCTGTGCTTGTCTTCTTTTGGTTTTGTTACAAGGAAGTTATTTAGATACTGTATTTTCTTGGGTTTTGTTAAACTCCAGGGGTGGGGATTTTTGTTCTACTATCTTTTGATGGCCTGTGATTGTGCATGAATATTGTTTAAACATTATTTTGTCATGTAATATATTCATGCTTTTCATCTATAGTGATTGAAAGTTTTCCTGGGTATAGTCGTCTGGGCTGACATCAGTGTTCTCTTAGGGTCTGTATCACATGTTTCCAATCCCTTCTGGCTTTCTTAGTCTCTGTTGAGAAATCAGGTGACTCTGATCAGTCTGCCTTTATATGCTACTTGACCATTTTCCCTTGCAGCCTTTAATATTTTTTCTTTGCTCTTTAATTTTAGTGTTTCAATTATTGTGTGACAGGAGAAACTTTTTTTTCCATCTAATATATTTTGTTTTCTGCAAGCCTCTTGTATGTTTAAATGCATTTCTTCCTTTAGATTTGAGAAATTTTCTCCTATGGTTTTGTTAAAAAATTTTCCAGGTCCTTGGATTTAGGAGTCTTCTTTTCCTTTTATTCCTACTATTCTTATGTTTCGTCTTTCATCTTGTCCTTGATTCCTTGGATGTTTTGTGTCAGGCAATTTTTTTAATTTAATATTTTCTTTGACAGATGTATCGATTTCTTTAACAGTATCCTTTGTGCCTGAGATCCTCTCCTCTATCTCTTATATCCTTTTGGTGATGCTTATCTCTGTAACTCCTGTTTTTTATCTAAGTTTTCCATCTCCAGGATTTTCTCAGTTTGTGTTTTCTTTAGTATTTTTATTTCCATTATTCAGCCTTGAACCATTTTACTCACTTGTTTCACTTGGTTGATAGTATTTTCCTGTATGTCTTTGAAGTCCTCTATATGTTTGATTTTATTTTCTTGATTTTCTTTGAGGGATTTATTTGTTTCGTAGTTAACGTCCTCTATTATCTTCGTAAACATAGATTTAAAGCCATTTTCCTGGGTTTCAGCTGCACTAGGGTATCAAGTGTTGTAGGTTCTGGAGGAGCCATATTGCTCTTTTCTGTTTTTGTTTTGTTGTGTTGTGTGTTTCTGTTTGTTTGTGTGTGCGTGTTTGTGTTCCTATGCTGTTTTTTATCTCTCTTTTTGTCACTGGCCTTGGCTGTTTATTCCTGGAACCAGCTTGGATATTCAGACATGGTAGAAAAATCCTGCCTGGGTTGTGTGCTGGGGGCTAAATCTCTGCAAAAGGCCAATAGCTTTTCTCTTCTTGTGTGTCCCAGTTGGCCCTATATTCAAGGGGATTAAGGTGTGTTTGTTTAGCTTGTTTGAAGCTGAGGTCCAAAGGGACTGCTCAGGGTAGCTGGTAGAGCTGTGAACTGGAGGCTGGATCTGTGAGTCTGAGGCTGGATCCAAGCAGTGTCTGGTTGCTGGCATCTTTTCCCCTTTCTGGGGAAGCATGAATGGGTGATGGTTTTTGAGAGTCAGCATTCCTTACAGTTCCTGGTCTCTGGGTACACCCTCAAATTCCATGGGTGCTGGGCTCCACCATACTAGAACCAGGTTTTGTTTTCTCCTATTGTCTGGCTGGTCCCCACAGAGAGACCAGTAAAAACATGAACAGAGGCTGAGATTGTGTTGTTGATTTTCAGAGGGTTCATTGCCCCTTGGGAAGCAGGAGAAGTCTGGAGACAGGGGTTGTACTTCCCTGAAGTTGTATGCAGTTAGAGGAAAAGTGCTGGGTGATCTTGTGTCTTTTTGATCCAGAAATCATCTACTGGGACCTGGGACTGTGCATCCATATATCCTGGATGCCTTCTTTCTTTCCAGAAACACAAAAGTTGGTGTTTTGGAGTCTGCAGCTGGGTTTCATGCTTAGTCCACATAGTGTCTGCTCACTTGCTTCTCAGTTCCTGTGCGCAGTATGCACTGCCATCTGGAAGTCACTTATTATTGACATAACAGTTCATATTCACACGTAAGTTAATAGGTATCATATTTGTATTTCTAGGTGTGCATTACCTCACTGAAGATTATTGTTTTTCTAGTTACATTGATTTACCTGTGTATTTCATGATTTCATTTTTTTTAACAGCTCATCAGTGTTACCTTTTATAAATGAAGCAGTTTTTCATTATCCGTTCATGTGTTGAGGGACATATGGATTGTTTCCAGTTTCTGGCTATTATGAATAGAGCAATAATGAATGTGATTGAAAAAGTGTTTCTGGGGGATCCAAGATGACGGCACCTAGAAGACACTGTGTTTGACAAGCAGACAGCAGTGACTGCACAGTGACCAAAAGACAAAACTATGATCCCTAAAACACTAGTAACTGTGATTCCCAAGTGAGAGGAAACCACTGCCTTGGAAGCAATTGGGTCAGGTCACCTAGCTAAACCATAGAAGAGTTCCTGGGTCCCAGCTGGCACTCAGTTGCCAGGGCAGAGCCATACACCTGCCTGCTCAGATCACCAGCTCAGACTGAACTCTTGGCCCCAGAACACTAGAGACTGGGTTTTCCAGTCAAGAAGAAAACCTATGGTGAAGAAAGCAATCAGGGCCTACCAACCTCATGTCACCCACACAATTCCTGGAAAAGGTCTAGTCTCTGTCAGGCACTCAGCCACCAGCCCAGAGACCCAGAAGCCGAAAGACATACGTAGAATGTACTCACTTATAAGTGGATATTAGGCATATATTATAGGATAAACATACTAAAATCTGTACACCAAAAGAAGCTAAGCAAGGAGGAGGACCCTGGGTAAGATGATCAATCCTCATGCAGAAAGGCAAAGGGATGGACATCAGAAGAGGGAGTAAACAGGCAACACGACCTTTGAGGTCCACAGAGGGCCTTTGAAAGTCTCTACCCAGTAAGGTATCAAAGGAGATTCTGAGATTCATAGCCAAACTTTGGGCAGAATGCAGAGAGATAGGAAGACCCGGAAGGGACAGGAGCTCCACAAAAAGAGCAACACATTAAAAAATTCTGGGCAAAAGGGTCTTTTCAGAGAGTGATACTCCAACCAAAGATCATTCATGGAGATAACCTAGAACCCCTAGAACACCTAGGAACTCATGCTCCAAGTGGGTTCCCTAGAAATGGGAACAGGAATTGTCTCTGACATGAACTCAGTGGCTGGTTCTTTGATCATCTTGCCCTGATTGTGGGAACAGCCTTACCACACCACAGAGGTAAACCATGCAGTCAGTCATGATGAGACCTGATAGGCTAAGGTCAGATGGAAGGGAAGTAGGACCTCCCTTATCAGTGGACTTCAGGAGAGGCATGGAAGGAGATGAGTGATGGAGGATGGAATTGGGAGAGGATGAGGGAGGGAGCTACAAATTGTATATAAGGTGAATAAGCTGTATTTTATAAAAATATAAATAAAAATTTAAACGTAGAAAAATATGGAACCCTTCATGAATTTTTCATACTAGTGCAGGGGCCATTCTAATCTCTCTATTGTTCCATTTTAGTATATGTGCTGCCGAAGTGAGCACTGAGCAAATCTTCTCATTGAATAATGGGGCATCGTTTTGGAATATGCCCAGGAGTGATATAGCTGCATCTTGAGGTAGTGCTAGTCCCATTTTTTTGAGAAAGAATCAGATGAAGAGGACCTATATCCCCTACTCAGATGTACCTGATTGGCAGCTCAGTCTCCAAGTATTTCCCCAGTAAGGGGAGCAAAGGCTCACTCTGTCATGAACTTAGTTGACTTCTCTTTGATCTCTTACCCTTTGTGAATCGGTCTTACTAAGCCACAGAGCAAGAGGATATAGGCAGTCCTGATGAGATTGGATAAGCTATGGGTACTTGGCAAAGGAGGAAAATTCCCTTTTTCAGTGGAAGGGGATCGGGGGAAGAGGAAGGGAGGGGGCTTCAATCTGGATATATAATGAATAAATTGTGAAAAATTAAAAAATAAAAATTAAAATTAAAATTAAAAAAATATTTTTGAGTTTCTTTGGTGAAGGGTAGAACTAAACTTATATGTAAGGAAAAGGATAAAGGTTTAGAACATATTCAGGAATCATTCTATAGAGTAAAGTAGTGGTTCTAGGTTCCTTTTCAAGATGCATGGCTTCACTAACCCTGGTTTGCTAAGTTTCCAGTAAGCATTATTTTCATCTTGTTGAACAGGACTTAAATCCAAGCAGATTATGTTTTTCTTCCCAGGTATGTGTGCCACTACTGCACCATTATGGTTATTGCAGTATTCTGGTTGTTTTTTATGGCTCACAGGCATAAGACACTTGATTGTTTCTCTCTTTCGGAATCTTAAATGGTGCTTTGTACTAGCATAAAAGGTAGTCTGAAGGAAGAAAGGCTTTCAGGACAGATCCAGTGTGGGTCCTCTGGATCTTGTATCCAATGTACATAGGGTTTTCAAAAACATGGGCTTACCTTTCATCTCTACAAAACAATCAAGGACAATGGAATACTGTAGAATGTTTAGGGAGTCTATTGGAACACCCTAACAATTCAAATGAGGGATCCTTATTCCTGGGCTTTGGGATTTGGATACATGGTCTTTGACTCTTGGAGGGAACATTGTTAGTCTAGATGGAAATTTTCCATTTAAATTGTATATGGATATTTATATACCCTCCTAAGTGCATTATATATATTTTAAGCATATAGACAATTGTATGATTCTTTGTGACTTTTTCAGACATTCTTACCTTTATTTTTTATTCCTCCTTCATTTCATTTTTCTTCCTTCTCCCTCCCTGGGGTCCTCCTCCCAATATTTCTCCATCTCCACTTCCCATCACTTGCTAAGAAAATGTCTTTTTGAAACAAATGGTGTTCATTACAGAAAGCCACAATGGATAAAAATGCAGAGTTGGAGCTCGGTCCTAACTGATACATTTATAACAAAACCCTTCTTTGAAAGGCTCAGAGACCAGTTCAGAAGGGGAAACTAAAAGATTGTAGGAGCTGGAGGAACAGGAAGTTTGTTATGAAATTATGCCTTCAAAAGTTGTCAGAAGGATGGTTTTTCAAGATGGCGGCAAGTACACATAATCTCTGAGTCATAGAGGTGTTGTGGCGCTGGAATTGGTGAGTGGAAGGACAACTGAAGCCAGGGAAACAACAGTGAGGTATTTATTTATTTATTTATTTATTTACTTATTTGTTTAAGTAATTTATTTATTTTTATATTAACCACAGGTTATGTACTTTGTATCCCAGCCTTAGTGCCCTCCCTCATTCCCTTCCACTCTCCCCATCCTCCCTGCCCCTCTCCAAATCCACTAATAGGGGAGGACCTCCTCCCCTTCCATCTGACCCTAGCTTACCATGTCTCTTCAGGGTTGGCTGCAATGTCCTCTTCTGGGATCTAGCCATGCTGTTCCTCCGGGGTGGGCGGGGGGGAGAGGGTTGAAGAGCCAGCCATTGAGTTCATGACAGAAATAGTCCTTGTTCCCCTTACTAGGGAACCCAGTTGTATACTGACCTACCATGGGCCACATCCAAGCAGGGGTTGACTCTAACTATCAATGTATCAAAGCAGATATTAAGACTCACAACCAAGCCTTCAACAGAGTGCAGGGAATCATATGAAAAAAGGAGGAGTTAGTAAGACTTGGGGAGAACAAGAGCAACTCAAAGACCAAAGAGATCAGGGCACAGGGGTCTTTTATGAGACTTTTTCTCCAGCCAAGGACCATGTATGGATATAACCTAGAACAATGAGGCTTTCTAAACAAGAGGGATCATCACACAAGGTGTCAACATTGGTCTCAGGTAACCCTTGGATGTTTGGGGAAGGAGAGATAATCGTTTAATCTCCATGCTCTTCCCTTCCCCTCGGCAGAGTATGCACACTGAGAATCTCAGCTCAGAGCACACTTCCTGGGAACTGCAGCAGCTGTGGCAGAGCTACTGGCCCCTCAGCCAGATGTGCCAGCTGTACCTTTCTTGGAGTCCCAGAACCGCATCTCCATCCTCCCTGTGTCCCAGGTCTGCTAGCAGCCATACTGACTCTGCAGGGGCTCCTAGCCACTGACTGTACTGGCTCCCCAAACCCTCAGTGGCAAGTAATAGCCACCGAAGTCCAGCAGACCCACCAAACAAGCTAGGCACACCAGACACCAAGCCTCCCAGGTCTGGAGAGCACAGTGGAGGGTCCCCAGGACCTCTCAGAAGGCATCTGGAAGGCCATCCCAGTCTCCAGCTGCAGTTTGACTTCCTAACCTGGTGACTGCAGCAGCACTGAGCTAGTAGAGCACTTCAGTCCTCCTGCATATGACTAAACAGGGCCAAACCAGAGAGTAGAGAGCCCAGATACCCCAATCCTTGCTGATGTGACCTGCTTGAGATTGGGTGCACTCTTGACTGTCTTCAGAGTCCCAGATCGAGGGTGCTTCTAAAATAGCAACCAGACATCAGATCTCTACCACCCAGACACCCACTGTGGGAAACAGAGGCTCTGTTGGGACATTGAAGCCCCTCCTCTGCTAGTTCAAGAGTGGTGTTAAAGCAGATAGCGCGGGAAATTGCACAGCCACTATCACCAGTGCCTGCTACTCCTACTGCACATGTACAAGTAGCCACCTAGAGGCCTGCAAGGCAGAGCCCTTCCCACACACTCAGGGATTCACCATTCTCTTACTGTGTCCCTTGAAGCACATGTCCATACATGTTTTCATACACAAGTTTACCTGCATCTCTCCTCTGCACCCTCATCTGCCCTTCTGCACCTGCATATGCCCTCTTGTCCCCACGGAATTTGCTCTCACAGGTATAGCTGAAGCACCACCGCACACGCTGAGGCTGCAGAACTTCTGCCAGCTTCATGAAGAACTATCCACACACTGGTGAGAGACAGTACCAGCCTGAACTGCAGAATCCAGAAGCAAACAGGGAAGGATATAGATAAGACAGTGACAAGGGATCTGCGAAAGAACACATCCAACATAAGTCAACATATCATGGCTTCATCAGTAACCCCCTAAATTGATGGATACTCTAACTCATCAAAAGCACAGGAAAATGAATTTAAAACTATGCTTACAGAATTACTTGAAGCACAAAAAGAGGAAATAACCAAAACTCTCAGAGGAATAACTATACAAATACAGACAGTTAAGAGGAAATGAATAAATCTATCAATCATTTGGCTAATCAAAAGAGGCTAACAAAGAAGAAAGGAACAAAATCCTTAAGGAAACACAGGAAAATATAACCAAACAAAGAGAGGTACAAGTAGAAATACAATTAGTGTCATATAGAGAGGAAATGAACCAAAATATATAGAGCATCGTAGAGACAGGGATCCACTTTCAAGTACATGAAGGAAATGGTACAAGACATGAAAAAAGAATTAGAATCAATAACGAAAACACAAACTGAGAAAACCCTGGAGCTGGGGAACTTAGAAAAAAGATCAGGAACCACAAAGGTAAGCATCACCAACAGAATACAAGAGATGGAAGAGCAAATCTCAGGTGGTGATACACTCCCAGAAATTGATAATTCTCTCAAAGAAAAAGTAAAGTTAGAAAAGACCCAAACACTATATGAACAAATGGGATGGACATTGTAGGAGAAAACAAGCAACAGGACAGGAGCCTACCTAAGAGGACCTCTGAAAGAATCTATATAGCAATGTATCAAAGCAGATATTAAGACTCACAACCAAGCCTTTGGCAGAGGGCAGGGAATAATAATGAAAATAGGGGGAGTTAGTAAGACTTGGGGAGAACAAGAGCTCCACTGAGACCAAATAGATTAGGGTACAGGGTACGGTTTCTCCAAGCAAGGACCATGTGTGGATACAACCTAGAACCCCTGCTCAGATGTGGCCCGTGGAAGCTCAGTATCCAACTGGAGACCCTAGTAAGGGGAAGAGCGACTATTTATGTCATGAACTCAATGGATAGCTCTTTGACCCTCCCCCCCACACAACCGGGAGTAACAGCCTAGCTAGATCCCAGAAGAGGACATTGAAGAGAAAAGATAAACTAGGGTCGGATGGAAGGGGAGGAGGTCCTCCCCATCAATGGACTAGGAGGGGGGCAGGGAGGAGATGGGGAAGGATGGGGAGAGTGGGAGGGAATGAGGAAGGAGGCAACGCCTGTGTTACAAAGTACCTAACCTGTGATTAATATAAAAATAAATTACATTAAAAAAGAAAAAAAAAGACCCAAACACAAACTATCCAAGAAATAAAGGATTCCATGAAAAGACAAAAATCTAAGAATAATAGGTATTGATGAAAAAGAAGACTCCAGGCTCCACATTCCAGAAAATATTTCCAAAAAAATCATAGAAGAAAATTTTCCCAACTTAAGGAAAGAAATGCTCATAAATATATAAGAGGCTTACAGGACACTGAACAGACTAGACAAGAAAAGAAACACATCATATCATATCATAGTCAAAACACTAAATCCATAGAACAAAGAAAAGATATTAAAAGCAGCAAGGGGAAAAGGCCAAGTAACATATAAAGGGAGACCTATCAAATCACACCAGACTTCTAATCAGAAATTATGAAAGCCAGAAAGGGCCTGAGATGGTGTCCTGCAAACTCTAAGAGACCAGAGATGCCAACCCAGGCTACTATACCCTGCAAAGCTCTCGATCAACATAGATGGAAAAAAAACAAAATATTCCATGAAAAAACTAAATTTATCCAATATCTACACAGCAAAACAGCCCTACAGAAGATACTAGAAGGAAAACTCTAATCCAATGAGAACAACTTCACCCAAGAAAATATAGCATACAGATAATATTCCAAAAAAAGGAGGAAAAAAAAAGCAATGAATCATAATAAGACTGCCAACTCCACAATAAAAGGAAGTAACAATCATTGGTCACTTTTATCTATCAACATCAATGGAGTTAACTCTCCAATAAAAAGACATAGACTAACAGAATGGGTACTGAAACAGGATCCAACATTCTGCTGTATCTAAGAAATGCATCTCTGCAACAAAGATAAACACTACCTCAGAGTAAAGGGCTGGAAAAATGTTTTTCAAGCAAATGGACCCAGTAAACAAGCTGGGGTTGCTATCCTAATAACTAATAAAATAGACTTTCAACCAAAAGTAATGAATAAAGATGAGGATAGACACTATGTTCTCATTAAAGGAAAAAATCCACCAAGAGGACATCACAATTCTGAACATCTATGCCCCAAATCCAAGAGAGCCTATGTGCAAAAATGAAACATTATTAAAACTTAAACCACACATTGATCCCAACACCTTAATAGTGGGAGACTTCAACATCCCACTTTCACCAAGTGACAGATCATCTAGACAGAAGCCATATAGGGAAACAAAGGCCCTTACAGAGGTCCTAAATTAAATGGACCTAATAGATGTCTACAGGACTTTTCACTCAAAGTCAGAAGAGTATAACTTCTTTTTAGCACTTCTTGGAATCTTCTTCAAAATAGACCATATAGTTGGTCTCAAAGCAAGCCTCACCAGATACAAAAAGATTGATATAATCTCTGTATTCTCTCTGACCACCATGGACTAAAGCTGGACCTCAACAACAATGGACTCAGCAAAAAGCCTACATGCACAAGGAAACTGAACAACTTGCTGCTTAATGACAGCTGGGTTAAGGAAGAAATAAAAAAAAAGAAATTAAAGACTTCCTAGAATTCAATGAAAATGAATGCACAACATACCCAGGCTTATAGGACACAATAAAAACAGTGCTCAGAGGAAAACTCATAGCACTAAGTACCTTCAAGAAGACATTTGTGACATCTTATACAAGCAACTTAATGGCCCAAATGAAAGACCTAGAAATGAAAGCAAACACACCCAAGAGGAGCAGATGGCTGGAAATAATCAAACTCGGGCCTGGAATCAATCAATTAGAAACAAATAAAGCTATTCAAAGAATCAATGAAATCAAGAGATGGTTCTTTGAAAAAAATCAACATGATAGACAAAGCGTTAGCAAAACTAAATAAAAGACAGAGAGAAACTATCTAAATCAGCAAAATCAGAAATGAAAAAGGGGACATAACTACAGACACCAAGGAAATCCAAACAATCATTAGTTCGTACTTCAAAAGCCTATGTGTCACAAAATTTGAAAATCTAAAGGAAATGGACAATTTTCTTGATAGATTCCACCTACAAAAACTAAGTCAAGGTCAGGTAGAAAGACTGAATAGACCTATCTCCCCCAAGGAAACAGAAAAAGTCATCAACAGTCTCCCTTCCAAAAAAAGCCCTAGACCAGATGGATTCACTGCAGAATTCTACCAGACCTTCAAAGAAGTGCTAACTCCAATTATCTTTAAACTATTCCACAAAATAGAAACTGAAGGAACATTACCAAACTCATTCTATGAAGTCACAGTCACCTTGATACCTAAACCTCACAAAGACCCAACAACAACAACAAAAAGATAATTTCAGACCTATCTCTCATATGAATATTGATGGAAAAATACTCAATAAAATCCTTGCAAACTGAATGAAAGAATACATCAAAGAAATCATCCACCAAGATCAAGTAGGCTTCATCCCAGGCATGCAAAGGTGGTTCAGCATAAGGAAATCCATCAATGTAATCCACCAGATAAACAAACTGAAGGAGAAGAACCAAATGATAATCTTCTTAGATGCCAAAAAAGCATTTGACAAAATCTAACCCCCATTCATATTTAACATATTGGAGAGATCAAGGATACAAGGCAAATACCTAAACATAGTAAAGGCAATATACAGCAAGCCTATAGCCAATATCAAACTGAATGGAGAGAAACTTAAATCAGTACCACTGAAATCAAGGACAAGGCAAAGCTGCCTACTTTCTCCACATCTCTTCAATATAGTACTTGAAGTCCTAGCTAGAGCAATAAGACAACTAAAGAAGTTCAAGGGGACATAAATCAGAAAGGAAGAGGTCAAAGTGTCACTATTTGCAGATAATATGATAGTATACATGACCGACCCCAATAATTCAACCAGAGAACTCCTTCAGCTAATAAACCCTTCAGCAAAGTGTCTGGATACAAAATCAACTAAAAAAAAATGAGAAGTCCCCCTGTACAAGAAAGAAAAAAGGGCTGAGAAAGAAATCCAAGAAACAACACCCTTCACAATAGCCACTAATAACATAAAGTACCTTGGTGTGACTCTTACCAAGCAAGTGAAAGATCTGTTTGAACAAAACTTCAAGTCTCTAAAGAAAGAAATTGAAGAAGACATCAGAAGATGGAAAGATCTCCCGTGCTCATGTATTGGTAGGATAAACAGAGTGAAAATGGCCATCCTGCCAAAAGCAATCTACAGATTCAGTGCAATTCCCATCAAAATACTAACACCATTCATTACAGACCTTGAAAGAAGGATTCTCAACTTCCTATGGAGAAAGCAAAAACACAGAATCTCCAAAATGGTCTTGTACAACAACAGATAATCTGGAGGAATCTCCACCCATGATCTCAGTCTCTACTACAGAGCAATATAATAAAAATTGCATGGTATTGGCATAGAAACAGAAAGGAGAATAAATGGAATCGAATAGAAGACCTAGAAATAAACCTGCACACCTATGAATACTAGATTTTTGACAAAGAAGCCAGAACCATTCAATGGAAAAAAGACAACATCTTCAACAAATGGAGCTGGTCCAACTGGATGTCTACATGCAGAAAAAAGAAAATAGATCCTTATTTATCACCCTGCAGAAAACTAAAGTCCATGTGGATCAAAGACCTCAACCTAAAACCAGATACTCTAAGTTAGAAGAAAAAGTGGGAAAGAGCTTAGAACTCATTGGCACAAGAGAAAACTTTCTGAACAGAACACCAACAGCACAGGGTCTAAGAGAAACAATCCATAAATGGGGCCTCATGAAACTGAAAAGCTTTTGTAAAGCAAAAGACACTTGTCAGAAAAAAAAAATGACAGCCTTCAGACTGGGAGAGGACCTTTATCAACCCCTATATCTGACAGAGGGCTGATATCTAGGGTATATAAAGAACTAAAGAAGTTAAAAAGCAGTATCAAGCAATCCAATTAAAAATGGGGTACAGAGCTAAAAAGAGAATTCTCTATAGAGGAATATAGAATGGCAGAGAAACACTTACGGAGATGCTCAACATCCTTAGTCATCAGAGAGATGAAAATCAAAATGACCCAGAGATTTCACCTTACACACATCAAAATGTCTAACATCAAAACCTCAAATGACAGCACATGCTGGAGAGGTTGTGCAGAAAGGGGAACCTTCTTCCATTGCTAATGGGAATGTAAACTGTTAAAACCACTTTAGAAATCAATCTGGTGCTTTCTTAGACAACTATGAATAGCACTTCCTCAGGACCTAGCTATACCACTCTTGGGCATTTATCCAAAAGACGCTCAAGTACACAAGAACGATATTTGCTCAACCATGTTTGTTGAAGCTTTATTTGTAATAGGCAGAACCAGGAAACAAGCCAGATGTCCATCAACTGTGGAATGGATACAGAAATTGTGGTATATTTTCACAATACTACTCAGCAATTAAAAATGAGTACTAGTCAGCAATTAAAAATGAGGAAATCAGGAAATTTGCAGGCAAATGATGGCATCTAGAAAACATCATTCTGAGTGAGGTATCCCAGAAACAGAAAGACACATATGGTATATACTCACTTATTTAGACCTGTAAGATAGTATAAATATGCTGAAATCTATACACCTAAAGAAGATAATCCAAAAAAGAAGACCCAGGTAAGATGATCTGTCCTTACTTAGAAAGACAAATGGGATGTAGGAGAAAACAAGTAACAGGATAAGGTCCTACCACAGAGGGCCTCTGAAAGACTATCTGGCAGTGTATCACAGCAGAAAATGAGACTCATAACCAAACCTTTGGCAGATGACATGGAATCATATGAATGAAGGGGGAGTTAATATGATCTGGAAAGTATAGATGCTCCACAAGGACCAAATATATATGGGCACAGGGGTCCTATATGAGACTGTTTCTCCAACAAAGGACCATGTATGGATATAACCTGGAACCTCTGTTTACCTGTATCTCATGGTAGCTCAGTATCCAAGTGGTTACCCTAGTAAGGGAAATAGGGATTATTTCTGACATGAACTCTTTGACCTCCCCACCCACCAAGGGAGGAGCAGCCCTTCTAGGCCACAGAGTACATTGCTGCCAGTCCTGTGGAGACCTGATAAACCAGGGCCAGAAGAAAGGTGAGTAGGTCCTCCCTTATCAGTGGACTTGGAAAGGGTTAGGGAGTAGAGGAGGGAAGGAGGGTGGGACTGGGAGGGAATGAAGGAGTGGGATTCACCTGGGATACAAAGTTAATAAAATTTAATTAGTAATTAAAAATAAAAATATTTAAAAATAACATTAAAATACTTTGCCACATTAAGTGATTATTTCAGGAGACAAATCTCTGGAAGCTGTTTGAATACTCATACATGTTTAGTGAAGATGTTTTTCTTCATGTTCTATTTAATTTTGTGTTGCTACTTTATAGCAAGTTGTTCTTCATAAATATTGGTTAAAACTGTCCTTTAATATTCCTATTTTAAAAGTTTCTTCATCCTTACAAAAAAAATACAAAATTGTCAGAAGCTACACTTATGAGTCTCAGGACATGATTTCCTAAATATTTTCTGAATAAGGATGACACAAACAGATGTGGTACCATGGATATGGTAAAACTCATGAGGCCTTAACCCTAGACAATGTATCACAGGCAACTAAGAAATACTGAGAGCAGAAAGCATAGTTCTGCACAGGGAAGAGTAGATAAATTGATTATATAATACCAAATAATCATTTCTTAAAAGACGTACACACACACATACACATACACACACAACTAATATTAATAGGTTGAGCAGGTTGTATTTATATATGTAGGAGTACACACACCAGGAGCTCCTGTCACCTCCAGGTCTTTCTATCTCCCCCTTCTTTCATATTATTCCATGTACTCTGCTCAAAGTTTGGTTATGTATCTCAGCCTCTGCTTCTATACCTCAACCAGTAGAGTCTTTCAGAGGTCCTCAATGGTAGGTTCATGACATTTTTGTCACTTCTCCTGTTTTTGATGTCTATCACATTTGCCCTTCTAAGTGAGGATTGAGCATCTTCCCTAGAGTCTTCCTTGTTGTTTAGCTTCTTTGGGAATATAGATTATGTATCTTTATCCTATGTTATATGTCTAATAACCAATTATGAGTTAGTATATACCATGTGTGTCTTTCTGCTTCCTGGTTCCCTCACTCAGGTTGATCTTTTCTAGTTCTATCCATTTGCTTGCAGATTTCATGATTTATTTGTTTTTAATTGCTGGGTAGTATTACATTGCATAAACATGGCACAATTTCTGTATCCATCCCTCAGTTGAGAGACAACCAAGTTGTTTCCAGACTCTGGCTATTATAAATAAATCTGCTATGAATATAGTTGAGCAAATGTCCTAACAAGGAGGACCCTATGGAAGATGCTTGATCCTCATTTAGAAGGGCAAACAGGATAGACATTGGAAGCTGGAGCAGACGTGAACAGAGCAGGAGACTATTCAGCAGGGTATCAAAGCAGATGCTGAGATTCACAACCAAATTGTGGGCAGAGTGCAGAGAGACTGTTAGAAGAAGGGGGACATAGAAAGAGCACAAAAGGACAGGAGCTCTACTAGGAGACCAATGAAGCCAAAAAATCATGACCCATGGGGCCCTGCATAGACTGATGGATTAACCATGGACCATGCATGGAGAGGAACTAGACCCCCTGCTCAGATGTAGCCCGTGGGCAGTTCAGTTTCCATGTGGATTCCCTAGTAAGGGGAAAGGGGAACACGAGCAGTCACTGGCATGAGCTCTGTTGCCTGTTTTTTGGTTACCTCTCCCTGGTAAGGTGGCCTTACTAGGCCACAAAGAAAGAGGATGCCTACAGTCTTATGAGACCTGGTAGGCTTGGGTCAGATAGTAGGGAAGGAAGACCTCTCATATCAGTAAAGTAGGAAAGAGACATAGTGGGGGAAGTGGGAGGAAGGGTGGGACCAGGAGGAGATGAGAGAAGGAGCTACAGCTGGGATATAAAGTGAAAAAATATGTAATAAATAATAATAAGAAAAGAAAAGAAATGAGTAGTAGTCCTCAATAAGGACATACTCAAACAAGGGAAACTAATATTAGGCTTCTACTTCCTAGACTCACTGGGGATAATGACAGACCCCCAACACCTTAGGGAAATAATTCCAGACACCTTAGGGAAATAATATCACCCCATAGAGTTGACTATTGTTATAACTGAGACAACTTTTGGCAGCTACCTTCCCTCTATCACAGCCTTGAGTTTCATCCTCTTAGTTCCTCCAGGCTTGATTGAAATGCAGGTGGCTTTACTAGTCTAGGGTTTCATAGGACATATCACCTACACAACTCGCATAGACATTGCTTTAATGGGCTCTGAAGTGACTGCTTGCTTATAAACACCCTCTGGATCCATGATGGAAGTGATAGTGTAATGATTTTTGAGTTACTTCTATGATCATTATACCATCACTTTTCATATCCATTATAACTTCTATTTGATGACAAATTAAACTGCTTATCACACAGGCATATGGCCACATTTGGAGTTCTCATGTGAACACATATTTTGTGCATTACATTATGACAAGGTGGAGAGTTTTTACATATTTATATTCTTTGTCTATTTGAATGACAGTTTATATTTTAACAATTTCTCTTCTCTCATAGTCTACCCAGAGAAGCCAAGAGAAACAAAACCACATATTTGACACATAAATATTTCTTTTTTTTTAGCAGCATTATTTTTATTTTATGTTATTTTATTTTTTATGCTATTTTTTTAAATTTATTTATTTTTATCTCAGTCA
>CM053742.1:67506722-67548753 GCA_028658305.1 Pachyuromys duprasi
CTGCGTTGTTTCTGCTGACCTACTCCTCAGACACAGTGTCCTCTTGTGGCAGCCATCTTTGATCGAACCCAAGTTACCTTTTACCATGAATAACATGTAGACAATTCACAGTTATTTTAATAATTGCTGATGATTTGCTTTTAGGTGGTTTTTGATTCAGGAGATAGATCAGCTAGTAGAAGGAGAAAGGTTGGTGTACTTCTCTAGTTATTCTTATAATTGGTGAAACATCTAAAGTATTTGTATCACATCACTGCTAAAGCTTCTGTGCAATGGCTCTTACACCAAGGAAGTTCAAATGAATCTCTGCCAGAAAAGACACGTAACTTAGAAATATACAAGAATGACTTAAGAATGTAGACAATAAATTCATCATTAGTTGAACTATTTTATACTAATTAACAGAAAATAAGTTGCTCTTTTAATTAAACATTAGTTCCTATTTAAAAGGTGATTACAAATAAACAACACCAATTAAGGTTATGTTCAAGAAAGAGTTACATAACCAGAGGAAGGAAAAGTTAAATTCATTAAAAGGATAGATGTTTCAGAGGTTAAAAGCTCTTACATCTCCAACACAGAACTCATGACTGGGTCACAGAACTCATATATGGTGGCTCACAAACAACTTTAACTCCAATTTCAGAAAATCCAACATCCTCTGGCATCCAAAGGCATTGGCATACTGACTCATGTAGGCACTCACATATAAATAGAAATAAAATAATGCATAGATACAGACAAATATATACTAAATAAAATTACTGAATAGGTATTTTTGAAACTATTAAAATCTCATAACATGTATTACTTAGAGAAAACAAAATTTCAACACTGTAAAGAGAAAATCTATGTGAAATTCAGAATTAGAAAATAAGACCATTCATTAGAACAAGAAAACTGTTACCAAAGTATCAGTCTTCACAGTGTTAAAATATTTTTTTCTGTTATAGAAGGTGTTCTACGGGGAAGCAAAGAAATTAATCTGTTTCATAAATGCAAAGAAATTAATCTGTTTCATAAGTGCAATATATTTATTTAAATAGTGATAGGTATAAATATCTATATAATGACAGACTTGTCACAACAACATAGTCACATCTTCAGTTTTTATTTTTGTCACGTCCTTAAACTATCAAATCTTCAGAATACAGAATACAGAATACAGATAATGTTCTTTTCTTCATGCACATCAATAAAAAAATACTTAGTATCTGGAGTAAGAATGCTAGATCACAGTTTTAAATTTCTTTCTATGCTGTGTTACTCATCTATTAGAATCATTTAAAGGAAAAAAATTGGCTTTAGTAGAGCAATAGAGTTACTTGATTAATATATTTCTTTCTTCTCTTGCAATATAACATTAAAATTATATTTTTAAATCAACAAAAATAGACAAAACTTTATACATCATAACTAAAAGTCAGAGAAAATACATCCAAATTAAAATAATTAGAAAAAAAGGGGGTGTGAAGGCATAACATCAAACACAGAGGAAATACAAGGAATATATAGATCATACTTCAAAAAATGTATTCTACAAAATTAGAAAATCTAAAAAAATGGACAATTTTTGATAGATACCAATTACCAAAGTTAAGTAAAGACCAGATAAACAATTTAAATAAGCCTGTATCACCTAAGGAAATAGAAAGAGACATTAAAAATCCCCCAACAAGGTGGTTCCAAGATGGCTGCAACCAGCGAACACCATGTCTAAGGGGCACAAAATCTGAAACTCCAAAACTGGTGAGTTGGAGGGGCAGCTGAAGCCAGAACATCTACATTGAGGCTTCCTGGGTGAAAGGGGACAATCCATGAGATGGGGCAAGTTTGGATCTAGGTCACTTTGGAAGTCTCTAGGGCCTAAGAGTTGCAAATATTCAACACCCTGCACTTCCTCTTGCCCCAAGCACAGGCCTCCCTGCTCAGAATACGAAGAATAGTGCTACCTCATGATCCAGCTATAGCTCTCCTAGGCTTATATTCAAACAAGGTCAAGTATACTACGAGGCCATCTGTACAACCATGTTTGTAGCAACTTTATTTGTTATAGACAGAATCTGGAAACAACCCAGATGAATACAGAAATTGTTGTACATTTACACAATGGAAAACTACTCAGTAATTAAAAACAAGGAAATCATGAAAATTTTAGGCAAATGGTGGGAACTAGAAAAGACCATCCTTAATGAGTTATCCCAGAAGCAGATAGACATACATGGTATGTACTCATTCATATGTGGATATTACACATATAATTTAGGAAAAACATACTAAAATTTGTACACCTACAAAAGCTAAGAAAGGCAAAGGGGATGGACATTGGAAGTGGGTGACAACAGGCAACAGGACAGGACCACACCACAAAGGGCCATTGAAAGACTTTATCCAGCAAGGTATCTAAGGAGATCCTGAGATTCATAGACAAACTTTGGCCAGAGTACAGGGAATCTTATGAAATAATTGGGAGATATGAAGACCTGCAGAGGACAGGAGCTCCACAAGCAGAGTAACTGATCAAAAAATTCTGGGCAAAGAGGTCATTTCTGAAACTGATACTTCAACTAAGGACCATGCGTGGAGATGACCCAGAACCCCTAGAATCCCTGCTCAAAGGAACTCAGTCTCTAATTGGTTTCTCTAACAATGGGAACGGGAACTGTCTCTGACATGAACTCAGTGGCTGTCTGTGTGTTCACCTTCCCCTGATGGCGGAGCAGCCTTACTAGTCCACAGAAGAAGAAAACAATGCAGCCAGTCTTGATGAGACTTGATAGGCTAGGGTAAGAGGGAAGGGGAATAGGACCTCCCCTATCCGTGAACTTGGGGAAGAGCAGGGAAGGAGATGAGGGATGGAGGGTGGGAGGGGATGAGGGAGAGGGCTACAGTAGGGATACAAAGTGAATAAACTATATTTTATAACATATAAATAAATTAAAAAAACAAAATGCAAAGCTATAAAAAATTCTGTGGATGGACAGGAGAAGGAAAAGACCTAATATAGAAAGACATAAGAACAACTACAAAAAATCCCCTGACAAATAAAAGCCCAGGGCCAGAATGTTTCTGTATAGCATTTTCAAAGAAGACTTAATACAGGTAACTACTCAAACTATTCCACAAAATGCAAAAGGAACATTGCCAAATTCATTTTATGAGGCTACAATCAGCTTGATATCTAAAACACACAAGGATTCTACCAAGACAGAGAATCACAGACCAATTTCCCTCACGAACTTTGATCCAAAAAATACTCCATAACATACTAACAAACCATATCCAAGAACATATGAGATGCAGGGCTACTTCATCATATAATAATCTGTTAGTGTAATCCATCATATAAACAAAATGAAATTAAAAAAAATGACTCATGACCACCTCATTATATGCTGAAAAAGCTTTTGGCAAAATCCAACACTCCTTCATGATAAATGTCATGTTTTGGATAAATCAAGATTAGAAGCCTCTAAAGGCAATATACACCAATCCTATGGCCATTGTCAAATTAAATGGAGAGAAAAATAAAAGCAATTTAACTAAAATTTGAAACAAGACAAGGCTGCCCACTGTAACCATATCTATTCAATATAGTACTTAAGTTCTACCTAGAACATTAAGACAACTAAAGGAGATAATGGGGATATAAATAGGAAAGCAAAGCATCTTTGCTTGCAGATAATATAATACACATAAACAACATCCTAAATTCTACCAAGGAACTTCTACATTTGTTAATCTCCTTCATCAAAGTAGCTAGATACAAAATTAATGTAAAACCATTAGCCCACCTATATAAAAATGATAAATGGGCAGAGAAAGTAATAAGGGAAACAATACCCTTTATAAATGCAAAAAATAATATATAATAAACTCTGCCTTTCAGTGGACTAGGGGAAGAGAATAGAGGGGTAGAGGGAGGAAAGTTGGGACTGGGAGGAGTTGAAGGAGGGTGATTCAATCAGGATATATGATGAATAAGTTGTAAAAAATATTCTTTGTCAAATACACACACACAAAAGAAGTGTTCAATATACTTAGCCATCAAAGAAATGCAAATCAAAGTGGCTTTGAAATTCATTCTCACACCAGTTAGAATGGCTACGATAATAAACACCAGTAACAGTTGATTCTGGTGAGGATGTGGAGAAAAGGGAACACTTTGCTGGTGGGAGTGTAAACTCATACAGCCACTTTGAAAATTAATGTTGCAGTTTCATAGAAAATTGTTAATAGATCTACCTCAAGACCCAATTATACCACTCCTGAGCATATACTCAAAAGATGGCCCACTATACAACAAGGTGACTTGTTCAACTATGTTCACAGGAGATTTATTTGTAATATCCCAAATCTAGAAACAACCTAGATGTCACTCAATGGAAGAGTGGATAAAGAAAATGTGAATTTTAATTATTCACTTTACATCTCAATTGTTTCACCTTCCCTTCTTTCCTCCTGTTTCCTCCCCTCTGCCTCTCCCTCCTCCTCCTCTCACCATTCCTCTGCCCCTCAGAAAAGGGGTGGCACCCTACCCTGCAAACCCACCTCATCACATTCAGTATCATCAGGACTGTGTACTTCCTCTTTCACAGTGTTCTGGCAAGGCATCCGTGGCAGGGTGAAGTGATCAAAAGATATGCAACAGAGACCATGTCAGAGAGAGCCCCATCCCCTTTCTGGGGACCCACATGGAGGCTAAGCTACCCATTGAGTATATATGTGTAGAAGATGTAGGTATAGTTTATGCCTGGTCCTTGGTTGGTGCTTCAATCTCTGAGATTTCCGTTGGGTCCAGGTTAGTTGTGACTGTTGTTCTTCTGTGGAGCTCTTGTCCCCTACAGGTCATTATATATCTCCCCCTACTATTCCTTATAGTTCCCTATGCAGTGCCCAATGTTTGGATGTGAGTCTCGGTTTCCATTTCGATCTATTGTTTGGCAAAGTCCCTCAGCCATGCAAGGCTCCCATCTGTGAACAGAGTAGCACTTCTTCAGTAGTGTCAGGCGTTGGCTCTCTCCTATGCAGTGGGTCTCATGTTGGCCCCGGCATTGTTAGCAAATTCTCTTGTTCTCTGCTCTATCTCAATCCCTACATATCCTGAAGGCAGCATAAATTCTGGATGGAAGTTTTTGTCAGTGGGTTGGTGTTCGCCTCTCTCTCCCAGAAGTCCTGTCTGGTTAGAGTCTCCATTACCCTTGCAACAAGGATTTTTCCTATAGTCACCCCCATATCCTCCTAGGAACATACATTGTTGCAGATTTCTGGCTTGTCTAGGAGGTGCTGCCTCTCATGGTTGCTCTTCTTTTGGCAATCCCTCTGTCTTCTCATCCTTGCTCACTCATCTTATATCTGATTGCCATTGATATGTGCTTCAATGTTCCCTCTCCTATCATATTCCCTCTCTTCACACACTTCTGTTGACTATTCTATTTCCTCTTTTGGGTGAGACTCAAGTATTGTCCCTTGGGTCCTCCTTGTTTCTTGGCTTCATTGTATCTTTGAATTGTAGTATGGCTATCTTGTACTATATGGCTAATGTCTACTTATATTTGAGAACATACCGTGTGTGTCTTTATGGGTTTGGGTTATGTCACTCATGATGATATTTTTCTAGTTCTATTCATTTTTCTGCAGATTTCATAATTTCCTTTTTTAAAAATAGCTGGGTAATATTTCATTGAGTATGTGTACCACAGTTTCTTTATCTTCAGTTTGGTTAAGGGATATTTGGATTGATTCCAGTTTCTGTCTATTACAAATAGAGCTTATGAACATAGTTCATTTATACAATGGAATATTACACAGTTGTTAAAAACAATGAACAATTCTTTTTCATTAAATATGTAGGCAAATTGATGGAACTTGAAAAAAAAAACATACTGTATATTTCATGTATAGCTGTAAAATAAAGGATAGTCATACAACAATCTACAGACCCAGAGAAGCTAAGCAAAAAGAAGGGCTTAAGGGAGGACTCAAGTATCTCCTAGGGAAGGGGGAATAGAATAGGTGGCCTTGTTTTTTGAGAGGTTGGTTAAACAGGAGGGATCAGATGTGGGGAAAAGGGAGGTAAAACACTGGGAGAATTGGGGACCATTTGGGGTGACTTAGAAACTTAGTGCAATGGAAAGTTCATGAAATCTACAAGAATAACAGTAGCAGTGACTCATAATAACAGGGAACATGGGGCCAGAACTGGTCATCTCATGTAACTACCCAAGACCTCAAGTAGAGGAACTGAGACATGAACTCATCAACTAAACCTTCAACCTATGGATTATCCTGCCTGCAGAGTATGCTGAGACTAGAGCCTCATAGAATCATCAACAAAGATATGAGAGGCTTCATCAAGAAAGTGATGGAAACAGATACAGAGTCCCACAGCCAAATATTAGACAGAGTTTCGGGGTTCTACAGTGGAAAGGGAGGAAAAACCAGAGGAATCAGAGGGGTCAGAGACACACTAGAAGAACATGGCCCCCAGAATCAACTGACCAGGACTCTTGGGAACTTGTAAAGATGAGGGGAAACTCTAGGGTCTTATCGAGGTCCTGTGCATAGATGTTATGTCTGAATATCTTGTTCTTGTGAGAATTCTGGTGGTGGATGTGGAAGCTGTTCCTGACCCTTTTGCATATTTGTGGGACCCTTTTCTTCCTCCTGGCATGCCTGTCCAGCT
This sequence comes from Pachyuromys duprasi, assembly GCA_028658305.1. Taxonomy (NCBI): domain Eukaryota; kingdom Metazoa; phylum Chordata; class Mammalia; order Rodentia; family Muridae; genus Pachyuromys; species Pachyuromys duprasi. Next base: position 67,513,408 of record CM053742.1, read on the forward strand.
GTGATGTGATGGCACATGCATAGTCTTTTGTACCTTCTTTTTAAAAAAAGAAATAACATTTTTAAGTTTTTATTAATTACATTTTATTCACCTTGTATCCCCCCTGTAGCTTCCTCCCCCACTACCTCCCAACCACACCCTCCTTCTCTCATCTCTTCCCATGACCCTCCGCAAGTCCAAGTCCACTGATAGGAGAGGTCTTCCTCTCCTTCCTTCTGATCCTAGTCTATCAGCTCTCATTAGGAGTGGCAGCATTGTCTTCCTCTGTGGCCTGGTTAATCTGCTCCCCCCTCAGGGGGAGGTGATCAAAGACCAGGCCAACCAGTTCATGTCAGAGACAGTCCCTTTCCCCATTACTATGGAACCAACTTGGACACTGAACTGCTATGGGCTACATCTGTGCAGGGGTTCTAGGTTATCTCCATGAATGGTCCTTAGTTGGAGTATCAGTCTCAGAAAATACCCCTCTCCCCAGATTATTTGGTTCTGTTGCTCTCCTTGTGGAGCTCCTGTCCTCACCAGGTCTTACTATCTCCCCCTTCTTTCATAAGATTCCCTGCACCCTGCCCAAAATTTGGCTATAAGTCTCAGCATCTTCTTTGATACCCTGCAGGGTAGAGCCTTTCAGAGGCCTTCTATGGTAGGTTCTTATCCTGTTCCCTGTTTTCTCCCTCTTCTGATGTCCATCCTCTTTGCCTTTCTGAATGAGGATTGTGGTATATCTACACAATGGAATATTACTTGGCAATAAGAAACAAGGAAATCATGAGGCAAATGGTGGGAACTGGAAAAGATCATCCTGAGTGAGTTATCCCAGAAGCAGAAAGACACACAGGGTATATACTCGCTCATATGTGGATATTAGATATACAATATAGGAGAAACATACTAAAATCTGTACACCTAAGGAACTAATCAAGAACTAGGACAGTGGCTAAGATGTTATTGTTCTTTTTTATGCAGTGTCTGCTAGATGTCTCTGGGAGTACTGCTCTCCTCTGAGAGGAGAAAGGGTGTATCTGGGTGATTTGAAAGGCCTTTGATGGGTGAGTTATTGCCAGGAGGGAAAGGACGTGAAACTGTGGTCAGGATGAAATATATGAGAGAATTTAAAAAATGTAAAAAACAGGGGGTTCCTAATAAAAACAACTTAGAGGATAAGGGTTTATTTAGATTATAATTCCAGGATACAGTTCATCAATGCTTGTGCCAGGGCCTTAGAACAGCTAGTGACATTTGTACTCAGGAGAAAAAAATAGTGTATGAATAAATTGGAATTTACTGCTTAGCTCAATTTCTCCTGCTTTATACAGTCCAGGATACCAACTCAGAAATTTATGCTACCTGCTTTCAGGATATCAGTCTTCCCTCAGCAAGTAAAACAATGTAGACCACATAGGCATACCACATCGCATGTCATTTCAAGATTGTGTAAAGCTTGACAATTAAAAATTATCTATAACTAAATAAACCATTTTTACACACACACACCGAATTGTATTTTCCATATAACTGTACTGGAATGTCTTATCTTTCTTGAAATAAATAAAATTATGCATTTTTATTCATAACATATGAGTGAGCAAACAAAAATTACAGACCCCTCACAACATCTGAGCAAGTAGTCTAGGTCCAGTCCATGCATAATCTTTGGTTGGTGCATCAGTCTCTTCAGGGCCTCCTGGGCACAGGATTATTGTCTTTGTTGGTCTTCTTGTGGGGCTGCTGGCCCATCAGTGTCCTTCTATCTCCCCTTTCTTTCACATGACTTCCTGTGATCTTCTCAAAGTTTAGCTGTGAGTCTCAGCATCTGCTTTGATCTCCCCTTGGCTGTAATCTTACAGAGGGCACTCTATAGTAAACTCTCATCCTGTTCTCTCTCTTACACTGCTTTTTGGTGTCTACTGTGTTTGTCATTCTGAATGATATTTAAGCAACTGCCCTAGGGACCTTCTTGTTGTTTAGCTTCTTTAGGTCTGTACATTTTAGTATGGCCATCGTATATTAAAAGGTTAATATCCACTTATAAGTGAGTGTATATCATGCTCAGTCTCCATATGGGTTCCGAAGTAAGCAGAGTAGGGATTGTCACTGTCATGAACTTGATTACCTATTCTGGTCACTTACCCATGGCAATGAGGCCTTGCTAGTCCACAGTGGAAGAGGATAGAGGTAGTTCTGATAAGACTTGATAACCTATGGGCATATAGCAGAGGAGGAGATCTTCTTCTTTCAGTAGACTAGGGGAAGAAGATGGGGAAGAGGGAAGAAGGGTGGGAATGGGAGGAGTTGAAGGAGGGGACTTAATCAGGATATATGATGAATAAATTGTAAAAGCAAAATTACAAATAAACAAAACAAAACAAAAACAAAAAACAAAAAAACCAGATTTTACTCAGCTGTTGAGTACATACTAAGTTCGTAGATAATATATTAAAATGACTACTTAAGACATGTATTAAAATGATTATTGATAAAAAATTCTACATACAAATAATTTTAAAATTAGAGAATGAAAAGGAAAACCACAAACAACCTCTGAGGAGTGTATAATCTTGAAAAAATTTAGAGACTGAAAGAAAGTTTCTATTACTACTTAATTCATGTAATAATATTTTATTTTGCATCAGCAACACTCAGGCATGGGTTAATTCAATATTCAATATCTATATTTCATAAAGCAGGTACAAACTCTTCTAGTGGAGTCCTTGGCCTACCTTGGCTCCCTCAAATATTACCCAAACTCTTCCATAAGTCTCCCCAGTTTCTGTCTGTTGTTTGCATGTGGGTCTCTGTATCTATTTCCATCAGCTGCTTGGTGAAGCCTCTCAGAGGAGTTATACTAAGTTCTTGACTTCATCTTCTATCCTGTCAGAGTAAGATTATTACTGTCAGGGTTGGGTTCTCTCCCATGGAATGGGTCTTAAATAGGAATGGTTGGCCATTCCCTCAACTTTGTTCCATCTTTGTCCCTGCACATCTTGTAGGCAAGATAACTTGCATCTATTACGTAGAATTAACAAGGGGTACAGAACTAAACAGAGAAATCTCAACGGAGGAATCTCAAATGTCTTAGAAGAACTTAAAGAAATGTTCAACATCCTTAGTCATCAGGGAAATGGAAATCAAAATGACTATGAGATTTCATCTTACTCCCATCAGAATGACTAAGATCAAAAACTCAAATGACATCACACTCTGGGGAAGATGTGGAGAAAGAGGAACACTCCTTCATTGCTGGTCAAGTGTGAAAAGTTGAACAACCACCTTTGAAATCAATTTGGTGCTTTTCCAGAAAATTTTGAATAGCTCTATGATGTTATAAACAAAAATGAAAATCCCAACCATTCTACTTTACTAATAAAGACACAGGAACCAGATGCTGGATTGAAAACCTGCTAGCTCAGGGAGGTAGTGATTAAAGGTGTGTGCTTGGGCTGGATAAACCACACCAGCTTTAAAAAAACAGAGAATTCTTAAATTAAAAGTGTGATAGGGTTAAAGCACACCAAACAAGAAACAGGGTTTTAGAGTTTTCAATTTGGGGGTTCACAATGGAATAAAATATCTTGCAACATTCTCCCATTTAGTCTAAATAAAAGATATTGTCCCAAACGTCAATAAACTGTATAGTATAAGGTAATAATTGCATTAGCAATGTCTAGTCCATATGTAATTAGCAACCTTGAAGAAACTATTCTACTATCTATCCTATCTTTATGAGTCCAAAGTTCTGTACCTAAATCACTTTGTATCACAAATTGTAATACCAATCAAAAACTATCTTTTTAGACCTAAAATATCATCTGAAATAACTTAATCTTAATTATAAGATTATAAACATTGATTTTCAGTCCCATCAGAGACCTGGAAAAGATTAATAATATCTGAATAAACAAGAAGTGCAAAGCAAGCAGCTCCCAAAACTATAGAAACAACAGAAACTGCTGGCTGTTTGAAAAACCAACCAAGAAATCTCTATAATGTTGGAGCTTCATTTTCATCCTTCTGGCTCAAAATATCTGACAGACTTTTCTATGAAGCAGTATTATGAAAGACTTACCTACCTTGTCCTTACAAAGCTCAGCAGTCAACTTTCCTGCATCCAGTTTGTCCAGCATTCTGTCTGCAGTATTAGCAAATGCATTCCATGTCCAGTGGCGAGCTTGCCACATATGAAGCTATCTCCTAAAGGAGAAAATTTGTTGTTCATCATTTTCTTTGAAGTTTGAAAAGGGGTCCTGCCAGGAGCTGATATAGCTCGTTGTCAAAAATTACCAAATCAGTTCTCTTTGAATACCATAATTTATGGATCTTTGAGAGGTTTTTTGAATGTTTTTTATTTTAATTTTATTAATTACACATAATTCACTTTGTATTGCCCCATAAACCCATCCCTCCTCCCCTCCCAATCCCACCTTCCCTTTCCCTTCTCCATACATCCTTCACAATTGCCACAAAAGACATAAAGTACCTTGGTGTGACCCTAACCAAGGAAGTCAAAGACTTGTATGGAAATTATTTCAAGTCTCTGAAGAAAGAATAAGAAGATATCAGAAGATGGAAAGATCTCCCATGTTCATAGCTTGGTAGGATTAACATAGTAAAAATTGCCATTTTATGAAAAGCAATCTACAGATTCAGTGCAATTCCCATGAAATTACCAACACAGTTCTTTACAGACCTTGAAAGAAAAATTCTCAACTTCATATGGAATAACAAGAAACCCAGAATTGCTAAAACAGTACTCTACAATAAAAGTTCTTTTGGAGGTATCTCCATCCTTGATCTCAAGCTGTACTATAAAGCAACAGTAATAAAAACTTCATGGCACTGGCATAAAACAGAATGGAGGATCAATGGAACCAAATAGAAGACCCAGAAATAAACCCACACACTTATGGACACCTGATTTATGACAAAGATGCCAAAACCATACAATGGAAAAAAGATAACATCTTCAACAAATGGTACTGGTCTAACTGGATGTCTACATGCAGAAAAATGCAAATAGATCCATACTTATCACGCTGCACAAAACTATAGTCCATATGGGTCAACGACCTCAACATTAAACCAGTCCCATTAAAGCAGTTAAAGAAAAAGTGGGGAAGAGCCTTGAACTCTTTGGTACAGGAGACAAATTCCTGAATAGAACACCAACAACACAGGCTCTAAGAGCAACAATCAACAAATGGGACCTCATGAAACTGAAAAGTTTCTGTAAAGTGAAGGACTCTGTCATCAAAACAAAACAACTGCCTACAGATTGGGAAAGAATCTTCATCAACCCTTTATCTAACAGAGGGCTAATATCCAGTACATATAAAGAATTACAGAAGTTAAAAAGCAACAAATCAAGCAATCCAATTAAAAATTGGGGAACAGAGCTAAACATAGAACTCTCAATAGAGGAATATCGAATGGTAGAAAAACACTTAAAGAAATGCTCAATGATATTAGCCATCAGGGAAATGCAAATCCAAACGACACTGAGATTTAACCTTACACCCATCAGAATGGCCAAGATCAAAAATTCAAGTGACAACCATGCTGGAGAGGTTGTGGAGAAATGGGAACCCTCCTTCACTGCTGGTGGGAATGTAAACTTGTACAACCACTCTGAAAATCAATCTGGCTCTACCTCATTCAACTAGGAATAGCGCTTCCTCAAGATCCAGCTATACCACTCCTAGGCATATATCCAAAAGAGGCTCAAGTACACAATAAGGACATTAGCTCAACCATGTTTGTAGCAGCTTTATTTGCAATCGCCAGAAGCTGGAAACAACCCAGATGCCTCTCAACTGAGGAATGGATACAGAAATTGTGGTACAACTGCACAATGGAATAATACTCAGTAATAAAAAACAAGGATATCATGAAACTTGCAGGTAAATGGTGGTAACTGGAAAGGATCATCCTGAGTGAGCTATCCCAGAAGCAGAAAGACACACATGGTATATACTCACTCATACATACATATAATATAGGATGAACCTACTCAAATCTGTACACCTAAAGAAACTAATCAAGAGAAAGGACTCTGGCAACAATGCTAAATCCCCAGCCATAAAGGCAAAGCAGATGGACATGAGAAGAAGAAGAAAGCAGGAAACAAGTTAGGAGCCTGTCACAGAGGGCCTCTGAAAGGCTCTGCCCTACAGAATATCAAAGCAGATGCTAAGACTTATGGCCAATGGTTGGACAGAGTGCATGGAATCTTATGAAAGATGTGGGAAATAGTAAGATAGGGAGAGTAGAGGGGCCCCAAAAGGAGAGCAACAGAACCAAAAATCTAAGCAAAGGGGTCTTTCCTGAGACTGATACTCTGACCACGTACCATGCATGGAGAAAACCTAGAACCCCTGCACAGATGTAGCCCATGGCAATTCAGTGTCCAAGTGGGTTCCATAGTAATGGGAACAGGGACTGTCTCTGACATGAACTGATTGGCCTGCTCTTTGATCACCTCCCCATGAGGGGGGAGGAGCCTTGCCAGGCCACAAAGGAAGACAATGCAACCACTGCTGATGAGAGCTGATAGACTAAGATAAGAAGGAAGGAGAGCTTTGAGATTTTTGATGACTGTCTTTACTATATCTGAATTACTTGTTTCTAGCTGTGTACTGACTGATTAACTTAGAAAAAAATCTGTGTTTAACTAAACTAGTACCTAACAGAACCACAAATTTGATTCACCATTAGCTTGCATTCCTTAATTATCCTAAACAAGATATGATAGCTTTCAAAAGGACTAGAACTTTACATTACATTTTTAAGAAACACATAGGTACAAAACTTTAAAAAGAGTTCATGTATGGTATGATGTAAACAAAATATAACCTTAATTTTGTACAAATACACAAATGATCTATACCGATGTAACCAATTTAAACATTAATTTTGTATCAATACACAAAGATCTGTAAGAGTATATTAACAATCTATAATTTTGCTATTATATTATTTCTATATCCAAACTTTTGTCTAAATAAAACGGAATGATACAGTAAAACAGTTACAAAAATAAAACAATTTTTGCCCAACTTTCCACAATGTCCAGCTTGGTTATATTTGACAGTATTGGGATTAAGTATATTTTTTCATTTTATATTTTATTTTTATTAATTACTATTTATTCACTTTGTATCCCAGCTGTAGCCCCCCTCCTCAACCCCCCCCCAATCCCATACTCCCTCCCTCTTCTACTCTCATGTCCCTCCTCCAGTCCAATGATAGGGGAGGTCCTCCTCCCCTTCTGTCTGAGATCATATGAGACTAACATGAACATATTACAGAACTCTGAAATATTTTTGAGTTCAAAGTTGTGTAATATATTCATGTTAGTCTCATATGAACTCAGCATTTTGAATATCCTAAGTAGTCTCTAGTACAAGGGTGATCCTTGCGTAGTATGTGTCAGCATAGTAGCAATCTTGACTAGGCAGAATACAACAGTTAACTCAAAGGTGCCCACTGTTTGCACAAAACTAGGCAGCAGAAGAAACGAGGAACAGTTTTTCCAGTGTTCACTGTTATGCAATCAAGGTAGTGCAGTCATTCTTGAGGGTCTGACATCTTCTTGGAAACCTAAAAAGTTATTGTTAGAAGTGGTAGAAAACCAACATTTTAAATGCCTTATTCAACAGATCTCAGAAATGTTTGAGGACTATAATATATTGAGTACATAAAAAGTATATAAACTTTGTTTCTAGTTATTTGCTTCAGACTCAAACCTGGAAACATGTACAGGAAGCTAGATGAAGCTTTTTTTTCTAAAGTTAGTTAATAACTACTAGTATCATAACAGTTAGTATATACATAATAATCTTATATGTTTTGAGATAATATACTTTCAAAATTGGAGAGTCAAATGAAAACCACGGGTTTATGAGATTAGTGGCAAAAGAATAATTTTGTTTGCTAGTTTTCCTCTGTTTTGTGCCAAGTGGCTCTTCTGATATGAGACATAAAATTTGAATTTTCTTTAAACAAGCATGCATGGATTTAGAAAAAGAGAGGAGCCACAGTCCAACCCCAAAGATGGCTTTAATTTTTATTTGAATTAGGACCATATAAAGGCTATTTACCACTTATGTCTGTATAGGGTAGAAGAGATAAGATGGAGGTGGGCAATACCACTTGGATAAATTACCTTTTTTCTTGTTATATTTTCTCTTCATAATCTTTCCTTTTTCTTTGGATGTTTCATTTGTTCAGTAGTTTCTAGATTCCTTATTTAGATGTTTTTATTCTTCAGGAAAAGTACAGACCTTGTCCCAAACCTAATTCTGTTTTTTTTTAAGTTCTTTAGAAAATTTGAAATTAAACATACCTTTAAATATACTTATTTTTATATTATAAAGGAAATTCACCTTAAATTGTTGCCTGCCTTTTGTAAAAGGTTTTGAAAATTAAATCGTAATTCCTTTGTACCTAACTGAATCTCAAATGTTGGGATCAAAGTCATGTGCCTTCCAAGGATGTGAACTGCCACCACACTGTTCCTTGTAACACTAGAATTTAGAAAGGAAATAACTTATAGGTATCTTCCTGTCTCTGCTAGGATTAAAGGCATGGGCTACACTGTAAAGCTCACCTTTTAAAAAAAAATCTTAGCTCCTAATTGTTACTCAAAATATTGTAAATCTACTGTATTTTTAATTCCAAACAATAAAAATATCCTTTTAATTTAAGATGAAAACTCTACTCTTCATACATTATTTTGAACTGAATTACCAAGCCATCTAATGAAAACTTACCTTTGTTTATTCAGAAGGTCTCTCTTGTTTAAATCTAATCTTTATCAAGGTAGGTGGTATCCATAGTCTTTTTTCTCCGGTTCAAACAAAAGCAAAACATCTTCCCCAAGGGAACACATATCTTGGTTTCTATTTTGAGGTCAACACATCTTTTCAAAATACAGGCTGTTTTAATCGAGCATTTCCTCCCCTATTATCCCCTGTCTTTTGCAAGTGTTGTTCATTTTTCATTAGCATTTAAAAAATAAAGATAATAAAACATTGTGTAATCTATCTAGGTGGGTCTTTATTACTCCTTTCTGTTTATTAAGCACATCTTTTAAAGTGCAATTACATCTTTCTATAACTGCTTGTCGTGTTATATTTTGTGGTATGCCTGTAATATGCTTTATGTTGTAGTATGCAAAACACTGTTTCATTTTACTAGAAACATATACTGGAGCATTGTCAGACTTAAATTGTACAGGTATCCTCATAATAGGGATAACTTCTAATAACTGTGTAATTACAGAAACAATCTTTTCAGAACTTAAAGCAGTTGCCCACTGAAACCCTGAAAGTGTATCAATAGTATGTTGCATATACTTTAATTTTTCACACTCTGCAAAATGAAACACATCCATTTGCCAAATTTCATTTCTTTAGGCACTTTTTATGTTATTTCCTGCAAGTAATGAAAATTGGTTATACAAAGAACAAGGAGAACATCGCCTTATAATTTCCTTAACTAGTTGCCAAATGATTTTTTAAAAAATCCCTTCTTCATCCTTTGATATTAACATTGTGTTTTTTATGAAATTCTGAGACTCTTAACATATTTCCTATTAACAGCTTATCAATTTCATCATTACCTTTTTCTAGGGTCTTTCTAGACCCTTATGAGATCTGCTATGTATTATGTGTTTTGTGTTACATGTTGTGGATGAGTTCTATTTCTAATAACGTTATGTAGTTGAATGAAAGAGGAAGTTAATTCTGTATTAGCCAGAATAATCTCATCAGTTTCAATATGTAAAACAATACTTTCTGCATATTGTGAGTTGGTAATTGTATTAAGAGATTCAGGAAATTCACATAATACCATAACGCTGGCACACAACTCTTACGTTTGAACTGAATCATAAGGGCTCTGAGCCACTTTACTTATTTTTCTAACTTATATCCTGTCTTTCCTGATTTGTTTGCATCAATATAAATACAGATGCTCCAGGAATTGATCTCTCTTTTACTGTACAAGGGAGAGTCAAACTTCTTTCTATAAATTAAACACTAATGATTTGGGGATATTTGTTATTAACCTCTCCCACAAAATAAGGGCATTATCATTGCCAGTGTTCATTTTCTTCCCATAATAAGGCAATTTCACCATTATTAAAACATACCACAATTTCTGCTGGGTCTGTTCCTGCTAATTGATGAAGTCTCATTTTTATTTGTAGAAAAATTCAGAAATCTTTTCTACATAGGTCTTTATTTTTTTACTTTGTTTATGTGCTAAAAGAACCATTCTAATATAAAATTTTCTCTCTGCAGATGAATTCCCATGAAAATATGAGTATAAGACAAAATAGCCAAAATAAAAGTTTCCATTCAAGTGATCCACATGTGCATAATGTTGTTTCTTTTTTACCAGAGCTTTTTCTTTCTGTCGGCCCCAGCTGATACTCATTATTACATTGTAAGGTTTGGAATAAATTACTCAGCTCTTGAGTAATTAAACCAATTGTGGGCCAAAGTCAGTTAACATCTCCCAGCAATTTTTGAAAATCCTCAAGACACTGAATTGATCTTTCTTTATTTATACTTTCTGTGGTCCAATTTTCTATAAGCCTATTGTATATCCTAGGTAATTTGTAGAATCTCTTCTTCATAATTTTTTTCAGTAACAATTGCAATCTCCAGCAAGGGGAAATTCTCTTTACTTCATCAAATATTTGTTCTAAAGTATCTGCATCTGAATCAACCAGTAAAACATCATCTGTATAATGGTAAATTTTACACTGAGGAATGTGTTTACAAATTATTTTTATTGCCTGTTTTACGAAATATTGGTATAAACTAGGGTTGTTTAACATTCCTTATAGTTATAACTTTCAATGATAGCTCTTTATGTGGCCACTATTGGTATAAATTGCCACTGGGAAAGCAAACCTTTCCCTATAATGTTCATGCAAAAGATTGTGAAAAAATTAAATAAAAAAAGTCATGACTTAGGTAGAAAAGAAGGCAACGGGATTCCAGGCTGCAAAAGAGCCCATTGGCTGAATCATCTTATTTATGGCTCTTAAATCTGTTAATATAGTCCATTTTCCTGCTTTCTCTTTTATAACAAACATAGGGAAATTCCATCGAGTAGTAGATTCCTTAATGTTTTGAGCATTTAGCTGCTTGTTTATTTTTACCAGCTGTTCTAGTATCTGTAATTTCTCCTTTTTCACAGGCCATTGATCCACCCATACAGGCTTGTTAATTAGCCATTTTAATGGTAGGATAGTTGGTATCTTTGAAAGACCAACATCTGTCATAATCTGCTTATGGACAACCTGGACAGTCTGTTTCTGTTCTTGATAACACCTTTTGATATTTTTCCCAGAAGCATTCTTTATTTTATTTTCTGTTTCTGAGATTGGAGGAATGTTAGTCTTTGTTTTCTATTGCTGTAACAAATCAAGTACCCATAAATTCATGGCTATATTAAGCAAAAAAGGCTTTAATTTTCATATTTATACTTCTGGCTTTATACACTGGACCATTTTCACTTTGTTTTACTTGAGATAAAATTCCAATCCCTAGGAACTGAATATTTACTTCTTGAAGAGAACAAACTGGATGCCAACATTTTGGTGAAATTATTGTTACATTTGCTCCTTATGTCTTCTAAACTTTCAATTCCAAAGCCATTAATTTTTTATTTTCAGCTTAGGTCTCTGATTATTTTTAGCAGTTTGACAAATTATTTGTTTCATACTCTTTCTTGAATTTTTTTGTTTTATCTATTGAAGCTGTTCTGTCTTTGAATACATCCAGAGCAGTGTTGTTTTTAAACAGGCACTAAATTGTTTAATTGCTCCGTGGGTGAGTTTTTCCTACACTGACAGGGAATGAGTGAATCAAATTTGATGTCAGGGCCTACAGGAGGCCCCTTTGGCATTTCCTGAAATTAAATGCTTACCTTGCCTATCTCCTGTTGATCTGTACTCTTTTTTGTTAAGGCTTACTTCTTTTTGTTTTTTTTTTAAATTTATTACTACATATTCACTTTCTATCCCAGCTGTGGCCCCCTCCCTCATCCCCTCCTAATCCTGCTCTCCCTCCCTCTTCTTCTCCACTGCCTCTCCCTCAGTCCACTAATAGGGGAGGTCCTCCCCTTTCATCTGACCCTATCTTATCAGGTCTCATCAGGACTGAATGCATTGTCTTTCTCTGGTGCCTATTACAGCCACTTCTCCCCTCAGGGAGAGGTGATCAAAGAGTCATCAACCAAGTATATGTCTGAAACAGGCCCTGTTCCCCTTACTAGGGTGCCAACTTGGAGACTAAGCTGCCATGGGCTACATCTATGCAGGGGTTCTAGGTTATCTTCATGCATGTTCTGTGGTTGGAGTATCAATATCAGAAAAGATCTCTGTGCCCAGAATTTTTGGTTCTGTTCCCATCCTCTCCAGGTCTTTCTATCTCCCCTTCTTTCATAAGTTTCCCTGCACTCTCCTCAAAGTTTGACTATGAGTATCACCATCTCCTTTAATACCCTCTTGGGTATACTCTTTCGAAGGGCCTCTGAAACTAGAAAATATCATCCTGAGTGAAGTATCCCAGAAGCAGAAAGACACACATGGTGTAAACTCACTTATAAGTGGATATTAGACATATCATATAGGATAAACACTAAAATCTGTCAACCTAAAGAAGCTAAGCAAGAAGGAGGACCCTGGGTAAAATGCTCAATCCTCATTCAGAAAGACAAAAGGAATAGACAGCAGAAGAAGAGAAAAAAAAAGGAATAGGACAGGAGCTTACTACAGAGGGTCCCTGATCTGTACTCTTTAGTCCAATTCCTGGTTTTGCTGCACCTTCTGCATATTCCAGAAGGTTGGGGCCTTCTTTTTAGATTATCTCCAGAAAAACCATTGTTTCTCATAAAGTCTTGCCTATAATTCTTTTTTAAATAGCTATGCTTACCACAATTAAATCATCTGCCATTTTGATTCCTGCATTTCTTAGAAATTATTTCCCCTATCAGATTAGCATCCTTAACACAAGATCCAATTTCATCTGTAACAGCAATCCGTCTTTTAATAGTGCTGATATTGCATTTAAAGGTTTATCACTACTGAATCTAATACAATTTTATTTTTAGCTGAAGTCAATCTTTGCACAAAATCACTTAAGTCTTCTTTTGGGTCTTGTATAAATTTAATATATTACCTAGACCTCTTTCCTTATTCTTCAACCTTATCCCAAGCATTTGACGCTGATAGAGGACATAGTGCCAAGGTGTGATCATCAAATTCAAACTGCCTTTGTAAATCAGCATATTGCCCTTTAGCTGGCAGTTGATCCTGGGAAATAATCAATACCTCTGGCATGTTTTCATTGTTCTATGCCCTTTACTTACCTTTTCCACCATGATTATTTTGACACTGAAGACCAAGTTTCAATATTGCTACTGTCATATCTTTCCAGGCCTGAGGGCCAATCCTGTTTTGAGTTGACCATGGATTTATCATTTGCTTAACATAGGGTGAATGCATACCATGGGAGACAACTTCTTCCTTGAATCTTCTCAAATCTAATATGTCTGTAGGATTCAATTTAAATTCCCTATAAACTTAGGGGTGCCTATCATCTCCTGGTAAGTCTTGTATAGTAGCTGGATTTACTAAGACTGCTTTCCTAACAACTTAGGTCTCCCCATTACAGTTTTATTATGCTCTGGCATGGTAGGCTTTTGTCTCAATTCTTCTGTGTCTGAGAATTTTCCTTATTCTCACTTAGATGTATTTCTAAGGCTTGTCCAAATTCCTCTGTCTGTATCTGACTCTTTTTCTTAGATTTTTCTATGGTTTGTCTCAATTCATGTATATGTATCTGGGTATTATTTTTTCTTAAACTCATATCTTTCTAAGGATTGTCTTAATCTCTCTGTCTGTGTCTGAGCATATTCATTCTCATTTATAAATATTTCTAATTTTCTTTATACTGCTTGTATCTTATGAATGTCCTTTTCATATTTTTTTTTCTTTTTCCTGTTTTTCTAAAGTTTTTTTTTTCCCTTAGAGCAAGTATAGAAAGCCATATTGGGTATTAAGAATAAATTAAAAGTAACCATATGATATTAATCATAATTGGTATTGACCTGATTTCAGTTATGTAACTGAGGTTTTCATTTAATGCTTCTATTTTTAGCCCCTCTGGAGAAGCACTAAACAGAATTCTAAAGTTTTCTGTTATGGTAGTTTTGATCCTTTACTGTCTCCTAGAGGACTTGCCAGATGATAACAAAACTGATGGAGTCTCAAATTTTTTTTTGCAGCTGGAATAATTGTTCCATCTGTGGTGTTGTGCCACCCATTGGACTGGGCAGAATATACTTTAAAACAAAGATGAAAATCTCAACCATTCTATTTTGCCAATAAAGACTCAGGAGCCACATCCTGAGGTAAAAAACCTGTTAGCTCAGAGAAACAGAGAAAGCACGGAACTGACTTTACTACTCAGCTCTGGTCCAGATGGAAAAAAAAAAAGGCTCACAAGCTCAACTGACAACCCAGGAGGAAAAATTTTTAAAAAGACAAAAAGCCCAAGGCCTATGCTTGCTAGCTCAAAGTGAAAAAAGTCAGGGAGCTAAGGAGCCGAAACCTAAGCTAAATTCAGAGCTTAAACTAAGAAGCTTTTATACAATTTCCTGCTGTTCTATATACCCTCAGCTAGAAGTACCTACTACTTTTTAATCACAGTCAGCTATTTTTTTATTCTAGTTCTTAACCTACGGTTAACTTTATTAAATCTGGTATACAGAGAGCTCTTGGATTAAAGGGGTATGCTAGGGCTAGCTGAACCAAACAATAATCACTTGATTACATTAAGCAGAAAGTTATTGAATTAAATGTATATGATAGGGCTCATACACATCAAACCAGTAACACGGTTTTTCAGTTCACAGTTTTTAGGGTCCTCAACAGGACCATATATCTTGTAAGAGCTCTACCTCAAGACCTAATATACCACTTCTGGGCATATGCCCAAAAGATGCTACAACGTACAAAAAGGGTATTTGCCCAACTATGTTCATAACAGCTTCATTGGTAATAGCCAGAAAATGCAAACTACTTAGATGTCCTTCAACCAAAGAACAGATAAAGAACCTGTGGTACATTTTATACAATGGAATGCTACTCAACTAATAAAAGCAAACACATCTTGAAACTTGCAAGCATGTGGATGGAACTAGAAAAAGATCATCCTATGTGAGGTAAACCAACCCCAAAAACTTGCATGGCAGGTACTCACTTATAAGAGGATTTTAGCCATACTGTACAGGATAACTGTAGTTATCCTATACAATTCAGAGACCCAAAGAAGATAAGTAGCAAGGCAGATCCAACAAAGGATTCTTAAATCTCATAAAAAAGAAAAAAAAAGAATAGATTAAAGAAGACATTAAAGAAAGAGAACATGGTAGGCAAGTAAGTGTGAACAGAAACGAGGGTAGAGATCAGACCCGGGGCTAGAGGGTTTGCAGAGAGAGAAGAAAATGTGGAGACCTAAGACAGGGTAGGCTTCTGGGAGTATATGTGGGTGACTTTAGTTGAGGTTCCTAGTAGCAGGGATCACAGAGCCTGAAGAAGGTACCCTTTAACTGGACAGGACTCCTTGTGGAGGGAGGAGAACACCAACCCACCCACAAAACTTTGACCTGCCTAAAAGATGTATAGGAATACATTTACCCTGCCTATAAGATGTATAGGAATAAAAATAGATCAGAGACTGAGGTAATGTCTAGCCAATGCCTGCCGAACCCCCCCCCCCCAAAAAAGACCTACCGCATGAGAGAAAGGGGTTCCTTTCACTACTAATGAAATTTTGTTTGCTTTCAGACAGGACCCTAGCATAAGTGTCCTCTAAGAGACTCCATCCAGCAGTGTTTCGAAACAGATACTGAGACTAACAGCCAAATATTAGGCAGAGTGCAGGGAGACTTGTGGAAGAGTGAAAGGAAGGATAGAAGACAAGGGGAGAAGCTTCACAAGAAGGCCAACAGAGCCTTGTAATCAGAGGTCAGGGGAGCTCGTGGAGACTGAAGCACCATCCAATGACCATGTATGGACTGGACCTAGCTCCCCTATACAAATATAGTCAGTGGACAGCTTGAGCTTCATGTATATTCCCTAGAAAGAGGAACAGGGACTGTCTCTAACATGGGCTCTGTTTCATGCTTTTCTTTGTTTCCCCTTGATTGGGATGCCTTATTAGGCCACAGGGTAAGAGGAAGTATTCAGTTCTTATATGACTTGATGTACTGTGGGATTTGGTCAGGGGGAAGCCTTTTCTGAGAAGCAGGGGTAGGAGGGGTTTCAGGTAAAGGAAGAAAGTGTGGGACCAGGAAGAGAGAAAGAACAGGGCTATGATCAAGATATAAAGTGAATAGATTAGATAGATAGATAGATAGATAGATAGATAGATAGATAGATAGATAGATAGACAGACAGACAGACAGACAGACAGATAAAATAAGCAATAACATGACTGCAGTCTCCCAGTTAGTGGTTTCTGAATTTCACGTTCTGTCTATATTTAGTATATAACTTAAAATTCAGATTTGTTGCAAGTCCCTTGTTCTCGTATATGAGAGGACATTTGCAAGAAACTGATAATTCTGTCAAACACCTGAGCTATCAATTTCGATAATACAAACAATGTAGACAATTTTTGTTAATCTCAGTGTCTCTGAGACAATTAACATAAGCCTTTATTGCTGCAGACACTGCACACTGAGTTCAGAGGACTCAGATTATTCAAGATGAATTTAAGTTGGAAAACATCTTCTTATAGTCCAGCTTCTGTAGCAGTTGAAAATAATATTCAAGCTGCGAAGATAAGGAAGCAAAAATCTTACCCAATCAACTGCAGTACCAATGAACAGTTATGCTCACTGTGGTAAGCTATCCGTAAATGTGCACTAGTGACACTTGTTGTATCTTGGTGTTAATCAGGAGCTGTTTAATCAATATTAAGCCCAACTTAGCAAGAGGGAAATCATCCAGTACAAGAAAGTAATAGAGAAACTGAAGAAAATATCAGAAGATGGAAATTGTTCTCATGCTCATGAATAGGTATGATTAACTGTGAAAACGGACATCCTATCAAAAGCAATGTACAGATTTAAATACCCATAAAAATACCAACACATTTTTTACAGACATTGAAAGAAAAATTCCCAATTTCATATGAAAACAAAACAAACAAAAAACAAAGGAATAGCTAAAACAAAACTGTACAATAAAACTTTTTCTAGAAGTATCTCCATCCTTGATCTCAAGTTGTACTATAGAGCAACAGTCATAAAACCAGCAAGGTACTGGCATAGAATCAGACTGTTGGATCAGTGGATTCATATCAAAGATCCAGAAATAAACCCAGACATCTACAGATACTTGATTTTTGACAAAGAAGCCAAAAACATGCAGTGGAAAAAAAAAGATAGCATCTTTAACAAATCGTGCTGGTCTAACAGAATGTCTGTACGTACAAAAAATCTGATAGATCCATAATTATCACCCTGACAAAAAATAAAGTTCAAGTGGATTAAAGGCCTTTGCTTCTGTAAATCAAAGGACACTGTCAATAGAACAAAATGACAACCTAGAGACTGAGAAAAGTTCTTCAACAATTGTACATCTGACAGTGGGCTAATATGCAGAATATATAAAGAAAACAAGAAGTTAAACACCAACCAACCAAGTAATTCAATTAAAAAATGGGGTAGAGAACTAAACGGAGAATCTTCAAAAGAGGAATATTGAATGGCAGAGAAACACATAAAGGAATTCTCATTGTGCTTAGTTATTTGATAAATGCAAATCAAAACCACCCTGAGATTCCAGCTTACACCTATTAGAATGGCTAAGATCAAAAACTCAAGGTTCACCATTTGCTGGAGAGGTTGTGGAAAAAGGAGAACTCTCCTCCATTGCTGGTGGAATATAAACTTGTATAACCACTTTGCAAATCAGTCTGGTGCTTTCTCAGAAAATTAGGAATAGTGCTCTATCAAGAAACAGGTATACCACTCCTGGTATCTGAAAGATGCTCAACCACACAACAAGGACATTTACTCGGTCATGTTCATAGCTGCTTTAGTTATAAAAGCCAGAATCTGGAAACACCCGAGATGGCCCACAACTGAAGATTGGATGCAGAATTTGTAGCACATTTACAGTGGAATACTAGTTAGCAATTAAAAAAAAAAAGAAAATCATGATATTTGTAGGAAAATGGATGGAACTAGAAAAGATCACCCTGAATGAGGCATCCCAGAAACAGAAAAAAACATATGGTGTATACGCACTTATAAGTAGATATTAGTTATATAATATAGCATAAACATACTAAAATCTATAGTCCTAAAGAAGGTAAACAATATGAAAGACCATTGAAGAGAAGCTTAAACCTCATTAAGAAACTGGATAGACATTGGATGTAGGAGAAGATAGGGAACAGAAAAGGCGCCTTCCACAGCGTGCCTCTGAAAGACTGTATCCATCAGGGAATCAAAGTAGATTCAGAGACTCATAGTCAAATGCTGGGCAAAGTGTAGGGAACTTTATGAAAGAAGGGGGTAATAGAAAGACCTGGAGGGGACAGGAGCTCCACAAGGAGACCAACAGATCCAAAAAACCTGAGCTTAGGTGGCCCTGCAGAGACTGATACTCAAACTGAGGACCATGTATGGAAAGGACTTAGACCCCCTGCTCTGATGAAGCTCATAGGCTGCTCTGTCTCCAAGTGGGTTTCCTAGTATTGGGATCAGGGGCTGTCTCTGACATGAACTTACTGGCTGGTTCTTTGATCACCTCTCCCTGTGGGGTGCAGCCTTGCTAGGCCACAGCAGAAAATGATGTAGCCAGACCTAATGAGACCTGATAGGCTAGCATCAGATAGGAAAGGAGGAGTTCCTCCCATATCAGTGAGTAGTGAAGCGGTATAGCGGGAGAAGAATGAGCATGTGTGGGACTGGGAGAACACAAGGGGGGGGGGGCTGGCTACAAAAGGTATATAAAGTGAATAAATAATAATAAATAAATAAATAAATGTAACAATAAGCTGTTTGCTCCATGAAGGTGGTGACCAGCTTGCACCTTATTTGAGAGGCAGAGTATCAGAAACTGTGCAACTGATAAGTGGAGGGGAGGCTGAAGCCAGAAGATCCTCTTTGAAATTTCCCAGGTTAGAGGTGAGAAACTGTGAGAATAGACAGTTTGGATCTAGGTCAGCCACGGAGGACTCCGGGATCTGAGACTGGAGAAATTTTGACCCCCTGAATTTTTCCTTGCCTTGGCAGCAGCCACTTTTTCTTCTAGTCTGTAGGTATGTGGGTATATTTCTGGATCTCTGGTTCCATTCCATTCCTCCAACAGTGTGCTTCTAGGCCAGTATCATGGCATTTCTATTATGTTGCTCTGTATTACAACTTGAGATCAGGTATGGATATACTTCCAGATGATCTGTTATCTTACAGTATTGTTTTTTCAATTCAGGTTTTTCTGTTTTTCCATAAGAAATTGAGAATTCCTTCAAGATCTATAAAGATTTTTGTTGGTATTTTGATGGGAATTGCATTGAATCTTTATATCGCTTTTGGCAGGATGGCCATTTTCACTATGTTAAACCTACCTAAGTAACAGATACTTGGTTTTTGACAAAGAAGCCAAAATCATACCGTGGGAAAAAAACCATAACATCTTCAACAAATGGTGCTGGTCTAACTGGATGTCTGCATGTAGAAAAATGCAAATAGATCCATATTTATCAGCCTGCACAAAACTAAAGTACAAGTGGATCAAATACCTGAACATAAAACCACACACAAAAAACCTCTTCAAAGTACAATTGGGGAAGAGCCTTGAACTCAATGGCACAGGAGAAAACTTCCTAAACAAAACAACAACAGCACAGGCTCTAAGATCAACAGTCAGTAAATGGGACTTCTTGAAACTGAAAAGCTTCTGTAAAGCAAAAGAAACTGCCAACAGAAGAAAATGACATCCTACAGATACAGATTCACAAACCCTGCATCTCACAGAGGGTTAATATCCAAAATATATAAAGAACACAAGTTAAATGGCAACAAATTAAGTAATCTAATTAAAAATGGGGTACAAAGCTAAAAAGAGAATTCTCGATAGAGGATTATCAAATGTCAGAGAAACACTTAAAACAATGCTCAACATCTTTAGTCATCAGGGAAATGCAAATGAAAATGACCATGAGATTTTACCTTAAACCCATCAGAATGGCTAAGATAAAAAACTCAAGTGAAAATATGCTGGAGAGAATGTGGAGAAGGGGGAACACTCCTCCATTGTGGTGGGAATGTCAACTTGTACAAACACTTTGGTAATAAATGTGGCACTTTATCAGACAATTAGGAATAATGCTGCCTCAAGATTCAGCTATACCAGTTCTAGGAACATATCCAAAATATGTTCAACTATACAGCAAAAACATTTGCTCAACTCTGTTTACAATTGCTTTGTTCATAATAGCCAGACTCTGGAAACAACCCAGATGTCCCTCAACTGAAGAATGGATAGAGAAATAGTGGTTCATTTATATAGTGGAATACTACTCAGCAATTAAAAACAAGGAAATCATGAAATATACAGGCAAATGGATTGAACTAGAAAACATCCTACTCAGTGAGGTTACCCAGAAACAAAAATACACACATGGTATAATCTCACTAATAAGTGGATATTAGCCATATACTATAGGCTAAACATATTAAAATCTTCAAACCCAAAGAAGCTAAGCAAGGAGATCCCTAGGAAAGTTGCTCAGTCTCTATTCTGAAAGACAAATGGAATAGACATTAGAAGCAGGAGAAAACATGGAACAGGTCAGGTGCCTTCCACAGAGGGCCTCTGATATATTCTACCCAGCAGGGTATCAAAGCAGATGCTGAGACTCATAACAAACTTTGGGAGGAGTAAAGGGAATCTTATAAAATAAGAGGCAGATAGACCTGGCGGAGACATTAGCTCCACAAAAAGACTGATGGAACCAAAAAAATCTGAGCCCAGGGGTCTTTGCAGACACTAATACTAGAACCAAGGACTATGTATGTAGACAACCTAGAACCCCTGTTCACATGAAGCCCGTGGCAACTCAGTCTCCAAGTGGGTTCCCTAATAAAGGGAGCAGGGGCTTTCTCTGATATGAAGTCAGTGGCTGCCTCATTCATCAACTTTCCCTGGTCGGGGCTAGCCCTACTGTGCCACAAAGGAGTACAATGCAACCAGTCCTGGTAAGACCTGAAAGGCTAGGGTCAGATAGTCAGGGGAGAGGACCTCCTCTATCAGTGGACTAGTGGAGATGAATAGGAGGAGCAGAGGGAGGGTGATTGGGACTAGGAGGACATAAGTGAGGGGGCTACAGTTGGGATACAAAGTAAATAAATTTTAATAAATAAATCAATAAATAATAACTTAAAACAAGACAAAAACAAAAATAAAATTACAAAAAGGAAATTTATAAGCATTCTGAGGTGAGCGAGGTCATGGATGTTACAAAATAAACTTCCACTTTCACTTCGCCAACCATCATAATTCCTACTACATTTTAAATCTTATTTTTATACACACCCACATCCCCCTCCATTCACACACAATTGTAACAAATACCCCCTCTCAAAGATGCTTCTTTATACAATAAATGAAGAACATTATAACAAACTGCATCTAGACAAATTCACAGATGATTGGATTATGGGGAGCCCAGCCCTTCTAGGTGCATCTGTTATAGTTAGTGCATCTTTAACTAAGGAAAAAATATCTGAAAAAAGAATGTAAACATTTTAGGAGCTAGAATACCAAAAAGTCTGTTGTGAAACAGTATCAATTAGAAATGGCTGCATAAAGAATGCTGGAACAATGGTAATACCAGTAGTTATGCTAAAGAAAAAGGTAAAAGGTCTCATTCCTAAACAAAGAATTACAGGTGCTGACAGAGAAATAATTAGCATCTTCCAGGGATGAGCACCTTAACTAGTTTTCCTATACAAGTCGGTCAGCTTTGAACTTCTATATACACACATGCAACAGAAGTGTACAGAGAAAGTTGTAAACAAATAACAATGAAAAAAGAGACTATCAATTTGATTATAGAGGGGCTTAGATGGGGAATGAAGTCAGGGAAACTTTGAGAATTAGGGAAGTGTAAAGTGGAGGGGTAAGTGTTGTAATGTTATTTTAATTAAAACTGTGCATAATCAATAAAAATAAAACATATTCTAAATAGTAGAAAGAAGCTATATTTGCTGTTAACTAGTATTTATTTATAACTCTAGGGAGTTTTCCAGTTACTGTATGATGCCTGAAGACATTTTACTAAGAAGCTAGTAGAATATATGCTTTTTTAAATGTAATTTATTTATTTTTATATTAATCAGAGGTTAGGTACTTTGGATTCCAGGCATAGCCCCATCCCTCATTCCCTCACACTCTCCTCATCCCTCCCTCATCTCCTCCCTGCCTCCTCCAAGTCCACTAATGGGGGAGGACCCCCTCCCCTTCCATCTGACCCTAGTTTATCTTGTTTCTTCAGGGCTGGCTGCAATGTCCGATTCTGGGATCTAGGAAGGCTGTTACTCTGAGGCATGGGGGGGTGGAGGGTCAAAGAGCCAGCCATTGAATTCATGACAGAAACAGTCCCTGTTCCCCTTATTATGGTCTCCAGTTGGATACTGAGCTACCATGGGCCAAATCTGAGCAGGAGTTCGAGGTTATATCCACACATGGCCCTTGGTTGTACAAAACATCTCGTAAAAGACCCCTGTGCCTTGATATATTGGGTCTTTGTGGAGCTCTTCTTCTCCCCAAGTCTTACTAACTTCCCCTATTTTCATTATTATTCCCTGCCCTCTGCTGAAGACTTGGTTGTGAGTCTTAATATCTGCTTTGATACATTGCTATATTGATTCTTTCAGAGGCTCTCTTTGGTATGCTCCTGTCCTGTTGCTTGTTTTCTCCTACATTCAATGTCTATCTCATTTGTCCATCTAAACGAGCACTGATCATAACAACTTGGGTCCTCCTTCTTTTTTATCATCAATAGCTGTATAGATTTCAGCATGACCTTCCTATCCTATAGGTCAATATAAGTGAGTATATACCCTATGTTTCTTTCTGCTTTGGGGATACCTCACTCAAGATGATCATTTCCAGGTACTACCATTTGCCTGTTAATTTCATGATTTCCTCATTTTTAATTGCTGAGTAGTATTCCATTGTGTAAAAATACCATAATTTCTGTATCCATTCCTCAACTGAGGGACATCTGAGTTGTTTCCAGGTTCTGGCTATTACAAATTAAGCAGCCACGAACATGGTTGAGCAAATGTCCTTGTTGTGTACTTGATCATCTTTTGGATATATGCCTAAGAGTGGTATAGCTGGGTCTTGAGGAATCACTATTCCTAATTATCTAAGAAAGTGGCAAATTGATTTCCAGAGTGGTTGTACAAGTTTGCATTCCCACCAGCAATGGAGGAGGGTTCCTCTTTCTCCACAGCCTCTCCAGCATGCATTGTCACTAGAGTTTTTGATCTTAGCCATTCTGGTTCTTGTAAGGTGAAATCTCAGTGTCGTTTTGATTTGCATCTCCCTGATGGCTAAGGACGTTGAGCATTTCTTTAAATGTTTTTCTGCCATTCTATAATCCCCTACAGTCAGTTCTCTTTTTAGCTTCATACCCCATATTTTAATTGGATTACTTGGTTTCTTGCTTTTTAACTTCTTGAGGTATTTATATATAGTGGATATTAGCCCTCTGTCAGAAGGAGGATTGGTAATGATCCATCCCAGTCTGTAGGCTGTCGTTTTCTTTTGATGACAGTGTCCTTTGCTTTACAGAAGATTTCAGTTTCATGAGGTCCCATTTATTGATTGTTGATCTTAGAGCCTGTGCTTTTGGTGTTCTGTTCAGGAAGTAGTCTCCAGTGCCAATGAGTTCTAGGGTCTTCCCCACTTTTTCTTCTAACCGAATTAGTGTGTCTGGTTTTATGTTGAGGTCTTTGATCCTCTTGGACTTTAGCTTTGTGCAAGGTGATAAATATGGATCTATTTTCATTTTTCTGCATACAGATATCCAGTTGGCCCAGCAACATTTGTTGAAGATGCTGTCATTTTTCCATTGAATGATTTTGGCTTCTTTGTCAAAAATAGTTTCCATAGGTGTGTGGGTTCATTTCTGGGTCTTCTATTCGGTTCCATTGATCCACTCTTCTGTTTCTATGCCAATACCATACAGTTTTTATTAATATTGCTCTGTAGTATAGCTTGAGGTCAGGGATAGAGATACCTCCAGATGAATTGTTGTTGTAGAGGAATGTTTTGGAGATTCTGGGTTATTTGTTTCTCCATATGAAGTTGAGAATTTTCCTTTCAAGGTCTGTGAAGAATTGTGTTGATATTTTGATGGGAATTGCATTGAATCTGTAGATTGCTTTGGCAGTATGGTCATTTTCACTATGTTAATCCTACCAATCCATGAGCACAGGAGGTCTTTCCACCTTCTAATACCTTCTTCAGTTTCTTTATTCAAAGATTTGAAGTTTTTTTCGAACAAGTCTTTCACTTGCTTGTTTAGAGTCACCCTAAGGTATTTTATGTTATTAGTGGCTATTGTAAAGAGTGTTGTTTCCCTAATTTCCTTCTCGGCCCTTTTGTCTTTGGTGTACAGGAGGGTTTCTGATTTTTTTGAGTTGATTTTTTATCCAACCACTTTGCTGAAGGTGTTTATCAGTTGAAGGAGTTCTCTGGTAGAATTTTTGCGGTCACTCGTGTATATTATCATATCTTCTGCAGGTAGTGATAATTTGACTTCTTTTCCAATTTATATCCCCTTGATCTCCTTTAGTTGTCTTATTGCTCTAGCTAGGACTTCAAGTACTATGTTGAAGAGATATGGAGACAATGGGCAGCCTTGCCTAGTCCCTGATTTCAGTGGGATTGATTAGAGTTTCTCTCCATTGAGTTTGATGTTAGCTATAGGCTTGCAGTATATTTCCTTTACTATGTTTAGGCATGTGCCTTGTATCCCTAGTCTCTCCAAGACTTTAAACATGAATGGATGTTGGATTTTGTCAAATGCTTTTTTGGCATTTAGGAAGATTTTCATGTGGTTTTTGTCCTTCAGTTTGTTTATATGGTGGATCACATTGATGGATTTGTGTATATTGAACCACCCTTGCATGCCTGGGATGAAATCTACTTGGTCATGGTGGATGATATCTTTTATATGTTTTTTAATTCTGTTTGCAAGTATTTTATTGAGTATTTTTGCGTCAATATTAATAAAAGAGATAGGTCTGAAGTTCTCTTTTTGTTGGATCTTTGTGTGGTTTAGGTATGAAGGTGACCTTGGCTTCATAGAAAGAGTTCAGTAATTTTCCTTCTATTTCTATTTTGTGGAAAACTTTATAGAGAATTGGTGTTAGGACTTCTTTGAAGTTCTGGTAGAATTCTGCAAACAAAACAAAACAAAACAAAAACAAACAAACAAAAAAACAATCATCTGGCCCAGCGCTTTTTTTGGTAGGGAGGCGGTTGATGAGTACATTTATTTCCTTGGGGGATATAGGAGTATTCAATCTTCCTCTCTGATCTTGGCTTAATTTAGGTAGGTGTAATCTCTCATGAAAATTGTCCATTTCATTTAGATTTTCAAATTCTGTGGCGTATAGGACCTAATGATTGTTTGGATTTCCTCATTTTCTGTTGTTATGTCCCCTTTTTCATTTCTGATTTTGTTTATTTGGGCAGTTTCTCTCTGCCTTTTTGTTAGTTTGGCTAAGTACTTGTCTATCTTGTTTTTCTCAAAGAACCAGCTCTTGATTTCATTGATTCTTTGAATAGTTTTATTCCTTTCTAATTGATTGATTTCAGCCCTGAGTGATTATTTCCAACTGTATGCTCCTCTTGGGTGTATCTGTTTTTTTCCCCTCCTTAGGGCTTTCAGTTGGGCCATTAAGTTGCTTGTATGAGATGTTTCAATTTTCTTCTTGAAGGCACTTAGTGCTATGAACTTTCCTCTTAGCACTGCCTTCATTGTGTCCCCTAAGTTTTGTTATGTTGTGCTTTCATTTTCATTTCCTTCTAGGAAGTCTTTAATTTTTTTTCTTTATTTCTTCCCTAACAAGCTGTCCTTGAGTAGCAATTTATTCAGTTTCCATATATGTGCAGGCCTTTTGCTATTTCTCTTGTTGTTGAGGTCCAGCTTTAGACTGTGATGATCTGATAGGATACAAGGGATTATTTCAATCTTCTTGTATCTGCTGAGGCTTGCTTTGTGACCAACTATATGGTCTATTTTGGAGAAGGTTCCATGAGGTGCTGAAAAGAAGGTATACTCTTTTGATCTGGGGTGAAAAGTTCTGTATACATCTATAAGGTCCATTTGGTTTAGGGTCTCTGTCAGTGCCCTTGTTTTTCTGTTTTGTTTCTTACCGGATGATCTGTCCCTTGGTGAGAGTGGAGTGTTGAAGTCTCCCACTGTTAGGTTGTTGGGATCAATGTGTGATTTCAGTTTTAATAATATTTGATTTACCTATGTAGGTGGTCTTGTTTGGGGGGCATAAATGTTCAAAATTGTGATGTCCTCCTTTTGGAATTTTCCTTTGATGAGAAGGAAGTGCCCCTCCTCATTTTTTTTTATTAACTTTGTTTGAAAATCTATTTTATTTGATACTAGGATTGCTACCCCAGCTTGTTTTCTACGTCCATTTGCTTGGAAAATGGTTTTCCAGCCCTTTACTCCGAGGTAGTGTCAATCTTTGTTGCATAGGTGTGTTTCTTGGATGAGGCAGAATGTTGGATCCTGTTTCTGCAACCATTCTGTTAGTCTGTGTCTTTTTATTGGAGAGTTGAGCCCATTGATGTTGATAGATAATAGTGACCAATGAGTGTTCCTTTTATTGTGGAGTTGGTGGTCCTTCTGTGATTCATTGCTCTTTTGTTGTTGTTGTCGTTGGGAAATTATCTGTATCCTTTATTTTCTTTGGTGTAGTTTTTTCCGTTGGACTGAAGTTTCCCTTCTATTATCTTTTGTAGGGCTGGCTTGCTGTGTAGATACTGCTTAAATTTTGTTTTGTCATGGAATATTTTGTTTTCTCCATCTATGTTGATTGAAAGCTTTGCTGGGTATAGTAGTCTCGGTTGCCATGTGTGTTCCCTTAAAGATTGCATGACTTCTGCCCAGGACCTTGTGGCTTTCATAGTTTCTGATGAGAAGTCTGGTGTGATTCTGATAGGTCTACCTTCATATGTTACTTGACCCTTTTCCCTTGCTACCTTTAATATTTTTTCTTTGTTTGTTTTAGGTTTAGTGTTTTGACTATGATGTGATGAGAGGTATTTCTTTTCTCATCTAGTCTATTTGGTGTTCTATAGGCTTCTTGTATGTTAATGGACAATTCTTTTTTTAAGTTGGGAAAATTTTCTTTTATGATTTTCTTAAAAATATTTTCCTGTCCTTGGAGCCTGGAGTCTTCTTTTTCATCTATTCCAATTATTCTTAGGTTTCGTCTTCTCATGGCATCCTGATTTCTTGGACATTTTGTGTTTGGGACTTTTCTGATGTTATTTTTTCCTTGAGTGAGGAATACATTTCAGCCAGCGTATCTTCAGCTCCGGAGATTCTCTCTTCCATCTTTTGTATTCTATTGGTGATGCTTACCTTTGTGGTTCCTGATCTTTTCTCTAAGTTCTCCAGTTCTAGGTTATTCTCCCTTTGTTTCTTCTTTATAAATTCTAATTCTGTTTTCATGCTTTGTATAGTTTCCTTCATCTGATTGACTGTGGCTCCTATTTTTTGTTTGTTTCTTTGTTTCCTCTCTGTATATCTTTAATTGTTCCTGTATGTGGGCAGTTATATTCTTCTGAATTTCTTTAAGGACCTAGTTCATTTCTGCTCTTTGTCCCTCTTTTTGTTCTAATATCTGCATAATCACAGCTTTAACATAATTTTCCTGTGTCTCCACTGAATTAAAATCTACATTGCTTATGGGTGTTTCTGGTGGGGCCATGGTGTCCTTATTTTTGTTGGGTGAGTTCTTATGTCTACCCTTGGCCATTTGTTTATATTTAATCAAGGAGCTGTTTGTGCTTTGAGGCTGAACTTTAGACTGGAACTGTCAGTCTCTTGTGTCAGGAGTATTCTTCAAGGAGATCAGGGAGTTCCAGTGGTTTGATAGTGTGTGTTGTGCCTCAGTTGAACTCTGTTGTGTGATCTGTGTGCCTGGCTTCATGCTTTGTGCTAGAAGCTGTGGGCACCCCTCTGGTCTGGATGCTTTGCTCCTCACTCTGTGCCAGAGGCTGATTGTCCGGGTTTGAGATGGTAGCTGGGGAGCCTCTCTGGTCTGTTGGCTCTGAGCTCTGACGTGGGCTTGCTGCTTAGTGCTCCCCTTTGGTCTGGAGACTTAGCTCCTCCTTCTGGGCCAGGGGCTGTGCACCACGATCTGAGATGGTATTTGGGGGCACCTCAATTTGGACCTGATACTGTGTGTCCCTGTCTGGGGTGGCGGTTAGCACCTCGAAGGGGAGTGTGCCAGCCCGATGCAGCCTGGTCTGGGGAATGGAATCTGGGGCCCTGTCAGTCTGGTCTGTGGACACACACACGGTCTGGGGTGGTTGCTGGCGGTGCCTGGTAGTGTTCTTCCACAGGATGCAGGCTGGTCTGGAATGCTACCAGGGGCCCTCTCAGTCAGGCCCAGAGACTGTGTGACCCAGTCTGGTATGGTGGCTGTTGGTGACCAGGGCAGCTGCTTGTTCAGATCAGGGCTGTGAGCCCCAGGTCACCCTGAGTTTTTCTGGGGAATAACTGGTTATCCTTAGGATTTTCCCACTCGATTTCCTCACCATAGGAATTCTGCTCACCTGGCAATCACAAATGCTGGTGTTTTAGGTCCCAGATTTCAGTCTCCTGGTTGCTGTGGTGTCACTACTGTCCTACTCCTCAGACACAGTATCTTCTCGTGGCAGCCATCTTGGATCTCCTTCAGTAATCAATGCAAGGCAGCTACCATGGCGCTCCTACTGTGCTTTGTGCTCCTGTGCAGGATCACTGTTAAGTCAGGGCACCCTTCTGTTCCCAATCCCTTAGCTTGCAGCCTGTGGCCTCCTGGGAACAACGGGGTGTGGGGGAAAGGGGTGGCATAGTTTGGGTGGGGGCGCTGCTATGACAGGGGCGGGTGGGCATTCATGCACAGTGGCGATCTGGCTGGGCCACGAGTACCCGCTGCGAGGATGCATCTTGAATATATACTTTTATATCCTTATATTTTATAACATATAAAGTGGAATTAACAAAATATTGTGACCTATTGTTACTTAATTATCTTGACCTAATAATTTTTCATGAAATCATAGACACTGTAACTTATTTGCATTTTAATGAGATGATTTGTTAGGATTTTCATTGAGGTAAAACATATATAACGTAAAATAGTATATTAAACCATCTAAGTGTGTAGTTTAATAGCAACAAGGACATTCAGAATATTATTTAATGATTACTGAAATCTATCTTTATTAATCTTTCATACTTAAAATCTCAATGTCCACCTCACAATAATTCAGTACTCACACATTTTTTCATTGTTCCTTGAAACTAATAACCTGATTTTTTCTGATTAAATATAATTTTATGAAGTTGGGTGTAGGTACCTCTAGTGAGCGGATAATGTTCCTTTACAGAAGTCATTAAATAAGAATTCTAATACTATGTACTGTAAAAGAATTTTAATCCAGTACCATGGGTGCTCTGGAAAGGGATCACCTCTAAAATCCTTCCATGTTTGTGTGATATAACTGTAATACAGACACACCCTTAGTACATATTTTTAATCCCTGTGGCTGGAATATTCATCCTAATCTCTCTGGCTTCAATATATAGACATAATGCACCTTTAATCCCTCTGGCTGGTACTTTAGTACACATCTTTATCACAAATGATTATGCTTAATGGTAGGGACAACTAAGTTATGAATCAGAGATAGATTTGGCAGAGTGAGTCAGAGATAATATATGTCTAACTCTGGGGAGGTTTCTGGGAGTCTAAGGTGGTGATCCTAGTGGAGACTCCTAGCAGTGAGAGTGGGGGTTCTGGGAGTTAAGTTGGATGAGTAATAGAGCCTGAAGTGGCCACTTCCAAAATCCAGGCAGGGATTCAAGTGTTGAGAGGGGGACACCAAACCAGACATAACACCTTTGACCTAGCCAAACAATGACTGATTGGCCCAACTTGGGTCCAATACCATGAGAGAGTGTCCACCACTGACACTGTTAATAATATTCTGCTATACTTGCAGATGGGAGGTTAGCATAACAGTCATCTGAGTGGCTTTACCAGAAGCTGATGAAAACAGATGCAGAGACCAACAGCCAAATGTTAGGCAGAACTCTGAGAATCTTATGAAAGAATTAGAGAAAGGATTGAAAGAGCCAAAGAGGTCATATGCCAAGGGGAGCTGATTCCAATAGGAAGTCTTCCCCTTTGGTTAGAGGGACAGGTAAGGTGAGGTAAGCTGAGAGAGAGGGAAGGGGAGGCAAAGAGAGAGAGGAAATTCCTACCAGGATATAAAGTAAATTAATTAAATAATTAAAAATATATACCCAGATCTCACAAGGATAAGAAGCAGAGTCTACCCAAGAGACAGCACAGGTACAGGAGGAGAGTACAGTATAAGAATAAAGGAGGGTCCCAGGAGACAGTAGAGCTCATCAGTTGAATTCAGTGCAGTTCAGTTGTATGCATTTGAATTTAGTAGTGTTCATGCAGTATTTTCCAGTTGGTATAGTCAGTTCTCAGTATTATAAGAGGCAGTTTTTCCAAGCAGATTAGTAATTCAATGAGAATGAGAGAGAAGCCAATTTCAATCAATCAGTTTGGAAAGGAGTTTGAGCCAGAACAGCTGAGCTGAACCAGCCACGTAGTGTGCAGAAATAGCTAAAAATTGTGAGCTGATTCAGCAGTAGCTCTGAAAGGCTAAAATCATTCTAGGCCTATGTTAGCAGGCAGAGGCTAGAAGGTGAAGCCTTCAAGGTCTAGAATTGAAGAAAATTACAATGTATGGAAGCTAGAAGCTTCTACATCTAGGTCTAAGAAGAGTGAGATAAAAATGTTTTAGCCTAACATCCAAGTACTAACGAGGCCCGACTTGCTTAGCTTCCGATATCAGATGAGATTGGGCACATTCAAAATGGTCAAAAACTCAAGTGACAACACATGCTGGAGAGGATGTGGAGAAAGAGGAACCCTCCTCCATTGCTGTTGGGAATATACACTTGTACAACCACTTTGGAAATCAATCTGGTGCTTTCTCATACAATCAGGAATAGTGCATCCTCAAGATCCAGCTATACAACTCCTAGGCCATATATTCAAAAGATGGACAAGTACACAATAAGAACATTTGTTTAACCATGTTTGTAGCAGCTTTATTTGTAATAGCCAGAAGCTGGAAAAACCCAGATGTCTCTCAGTTGAGGAATGGATACAGAAATTGTGGTGTATTTAAACAATGGAATACTATTCAGTAACTGAAAACAAAGAAATCATGAAATTTGCAGGCAAATGGTGGTATCTTGAAAAGATCATCCTGAGTGAGGTATCCCAGAAGCAGAAAGACACACACGGTATATACTCACTTATAAGTGGATATTAGACATGTAATAATGGATAATAATGCTAAAATCTGTACATCTAAATAAGTTAATCAAGAAGGAAGACCCTGAATAAGATGCTTATTCTTCAGTCAGGAAGGCAAACAGGGTGGACATCAAAACAGGGAGAAAACAGGGAACAGGACACGAGCCAACCACAGAGTGCCTCTGAAAGACTCTACACAGCATTGTATCAAAACATATGCTGAGACTCATAGCCAAACTTTGGGCAGAGTGCAGGGAATATTAAGAAAGAAAGGGGAGATAGAAAGACCTGGAGGGTACAGCTGCTCCACAAGGAGAGCAACAGAACCAAAAATCTGGGCACACAGATCTTTTGTTAAACTGATACTCCAACCAAAGACCATGTATGGAGATAACCTAGAATCCCTGCACCGATGTAGCCCATGGCAGGTCAGTATCCAAGTGGGTTTCCTACTAAGGGGAACACGGACTGTTTCTGACATGAATTCAGTAGCTGGCTCTTTGATCACCTCCCCCTGAGGGGAGAGCAGCCTTACCAATAGACAAAGGAAGACCATGAAGCCATTTTTTTTGAGACCTGATAGACTAGAGTCAGATGGAAGAGGAAGAGGACCTCTCCTATCATTGGATTGGAGGAGGGACATAGAAGAAGAGGGAGGGATGGTGGGATTCCCAGGGAATTGGAGAGGGGGGGGGCACAGATGAGATACAAAGTGAATAAACTGTAATTAATAAAAATAAACTAAAAATTAAAAATAAAATATCCTGAAATGCTGGCATCAAAAAAAGATCCCCCCATTTCTGAGAGTCTTCCTGAACAAGCTAAGATAAGGGAGTTCCTTCTGGGAAAAGAAGATTCCACTAGAAAACCATGTATCACTTTCATCCTCAACTGGTTTTGCATCCATTATGACAGCAAGGGGATGTTTGTCCATGATGGCAAGACTAAAATATCCTCCTTGGGATAAAGCAAAGTAAATGAAGCCTGTGGCTTAATTTCAATGTACTAATGCCTTCACTTTGCATAATTTTTAATTTTAAAATTTGCTATCTTATATCAGTGGCCTTAAAAATATTTTTCAACAAAAAATATTCTAACACTGGATGGAGACATGGTTCAAAGGCTACAAAGGACTCAGGTTCAAATCTCAGCAAACACATGGCAGTTCACAACTACCTGTATTTCCAATTCCTGGTGATCTGACACTTTCACACAGATGTAAATAAAGGCTGAACACCAATGTAAATAAAATAAAATATATTTTAAAAAATAGTCTAACTCTTCATTTTGATACATGAGTTTACAAGGCCTTCAGTGTTTTGTTTTTTTTTTTTACCAAAGTTAGGATACATTTTCTAATTTTTACCTCCATCTAGCTCAGGAATTGACTTTCCTAACAAATATAAACAACTGTATTTTTCCTCTGCTTACAAACACTCTGTGGTTCTCCTAAACTTGCAAGACAAAAGTCCAATATTTTGTTAATTCTGCCAGGACCTTGGTGACTTAGCATTTTTCTGCCTTTATCTGTTATTTAATCCTTAGGTTTTCAATATCACTTGATAACAAACAAGGCTCCATTTTTGTTCTTCCCTTAATAACCCTGCATTTTCCACACATAAATCGTAATAAATGCTATTTTTGTCATATGGCATATTCTTCCTGGAAATCTGAATCTTATCTAAATAATTTAGCTTACATTTTGTGTTTGCTGGAATTTTATATAGAGTTTATGATATAGTGAATGTTTCACAAATCTGTAACAAATTACTGAATACCTAGAAGGTGTTTACGAATAATTTATACAGGTATATTCTTGTATTTTTCTTACAAATATATACCTGTAATTTCAGTCAGTCATTCTAATTTTTTAAAATGGTATATATTCGTGTTGTTTGAGACAAAATAGTTTCTATGAGATCAAATATTTGAGAGCTTAGTCACCAGGGAATAGAATTGTTTGAGAAGGATCAGGTGGTATTTCATCTTTGGAGGAATTGTGTCACTGGGAGCAGGCTTTGTGCTTACTAAAGCCCACACATCTCAGATCTCTAGCTTTTCTCAGAGATTCCCTTCCCATTTGGTTTCCCTTCTCTCACCCAGCTCTCTTACCTCCCACACCAGTTCTCTACTCATCTGATCCCTGTCCTTGGTCTCCTCCACAACACCCTTTCCCACCTAGTTTCCTCTCTTCAACCAATTCTAATGTGTTCTACTTCCCCTTCTGAGTGAGATTCAAACATCCTCCTGTGGTCCCTCCTTGTTACTTTGCTTCTTTGGGTCTGTGAATTGTAGTATAGTTATCCTGTACTATAGGTCTAATATATGCTTATAAGTAAGAACATATCATGTGTGTCTTTCTGCTTCTGGGTTCCCTCACTGAGGATGATCTTTTGTAATTCTATTCATTTGTCTGTACATTGCCTGAGTTCCCTGTTCTTTAACAGCAGAGTAGTATTCCATTGTGTAAATGTACATTTTCATTATCCATTCTTTGGTTAAGGAATATCTGGGTTTTTTGTTTGTTTTTTAGCTTTTGGCTTTTTTCTCCAGTTTGTGGATATTACAAATAAAGCTGGAATGAGCATAGTTGAGGAAGCTAGACATCACCCTAAAAAACTTCAACCCCAAATGTACCTTACCTATAAGATATGACTACAAGTTTGAGCAGAGATTGGAGGAATTGTCAACCAACGAGGGGCCCAACATGAGATCCACTTCATAGGAGAGAGTCAGAACCTAACACTATTGATGATATTCTGCTATGCTTGCAGATGGGAGCTTAGTGTAACTGTCGTGAGAGGCTCCACTCAGCAGTGGGTTGAAACAAATCCTGAGACCCACAGCCAAATATGAAGCAGAGCTACAAGAGTCTTGTGGAAGAGTTGGATGGGGAAGGATAGATGGTACAGGAGAGGACAAGAACTTCTCAAGAAGACCAACAGAGTCAAATATCCTAGGCCCATATGTGCTTACAGAGACTGATGCCAACCAAAGAGCATGCATGGACTGGACCTGGGTCCCTACACATACATAACTGATGGACAGCTTGGTCTTAATATGAGTCCCCTAGGAAGTGCAGTGGTGGTTGTCTCTGACATGGACTCTGTTGCCTGCATTTAGATCGTTATACCTAGCAGGGACGCCTTGCCTGGATTCAGTGGAAGAGGATGAACTTAGTCCTGATGCAAGTTGATGAGCAGGGTTAAGTTTTTAAGGGGATGGGGGTGGGGGCTCTTCTCTTCTGAGGAGAAAGGGATAGGGGAAGGAGGATGAGTTGGGAGGGTAGGACAGGGTGGAGTATAGAGAGAGAGCTGTGATCAAAACGTAAAATGCCCAGATATAGCCCATCACAGCTCAGTATCCAAGCGGGTCCTAGTTAGGGGAACAGTGACTGTCTCAGACATTAAGTCAACAGCTGACTCTTTGACCTCCCCCCACACCGAGGGAGGAGCAGCCTTGCTAGGCCCCAAGAGAGGACATTGTAGCCAGCCCTGAAGAGATCTGATAAGCTAGGATCAGATGGAAAGGGAGGAGAACCTCCCCCATCAGTGGACTTAGAGAGGGGCAGGAAGGAGATGAGGGAGGGTGGGAATGGGAGGGAATGAGGGAGGGGGCTACAGCTGGGATACAAAGTAAATAAACTGTAATTAA
>CM053742.1:67549253-67564285 GCA_028658305.1 Pachyuromys duprasi
AAAAAAATGAAAACTGCTTGTTTAAATGCAGAAATTATCTATTATTTCCTCCACACGTATATTGTATACTTACCATGTGAACAGAATTTTTTTGTGTATTATAGGGAGAACATTGAAAAGACTATCGTTTCTATATGTCCTGTAGTAACTACACCTCATAGTAATTGCATTGCAATAGTATGGGGAAGACAGTGAAAAAATAAATGTCAAATTAAATAATTCAGAAAATATTTAGATAAATATCTTTAAGGTTCATAAACTGTTATGAAGGAAACATTGTAAGTTAAAATGATTGGATGTAAGCATGCTAGATTAGGAGAATTTTTACTAAGATTAATGCATTGTATATTTCAAAATGACCAGAAGAGAGGACTTGAAATGTTGTCATTGTTAATAAATGGTGAGATTTAACTTGGTAGATATGCTAATCTAGATTTGATTATTATGCAGTGTATACATGAATAGCAATGTCACAGTACATTCATAAGTATGTACAAATATTATTTGTCAATCAAAATTGCAGTTAATTAGCTTTATAAAGAGTGACTGGAAAATGCGATTCAATGAGGCATATTTGAAAGTTCTTTTCCAAAATATTTTTTTGTGACAAAATTTATAAAAAGAAATATCAGTGCCAACATTTAGAGGAAAATATTTCAAATACATAGCTTCAAGTTCAAAGACCAGTGAAGGTGATCACTTTAGCATATGAAAGACAGAGAGAATGAAAGTACGACAAGAGCATACTGAATATGAAGACAATTATTATGCAGACATTTCAAAGAATGATACATATACTATGCCACACTGGCTATGTAAGTCATAGTAAGGAAATTATAATGTTAATTTCAATGTAATGTGGTATACATAGTTTATAAAGGCAGTGATTTTGAATGCTTATATTTCAAATTCTTTCTATGGGTACTGTGCTAAGATGAAACTGCATGGTGGCAATTAAAGAGGTTGAGAACCACTGTTCTAAAGATTTCTGTAGGGTATCAATGATAGTTGTTTCAGTATCTGTTAAGCCAAATACAGGTTTCCAAGTTGGGAGGCCTTTTCTGTGTAAACCTGAGGCTGCACTCTCACATGCACATTTTGCTTTTCTAGGTACTTCCATATCTGATGTCCGACTTGGCCTTTATTACATTAAGAAACATGCATTGAACATCAACTCAAAGACAGAAGATATGATAGCAATGACTTTTCAAATATATCAAGGAAAACAGTTATAATGAACAAAGCCATAGAGCAGTAGTCCCTACTAAGTGCATCAGTCCAAAGCCATACACAGGGCTCTGTGTTTGGGGCACCCTAATCATGGCCCTGACCATAGTAATATGAAAGTAGTCTACTCTACATAGCTCTGGGCTTGTACAGTATATTAAATTTTAAAAATAGGAAGGAAAATTCAATTCTTCTCTGGTGCTAAGACAAATCAGCGTCTTCACACTAAGTGGCAAAAGATCATTAACACTGACTGTAATGTGGACTTCTTCTTCAGACTAGCATGGCTCCTGTTACAGCAAGGGTCTGCGTCTTGGGACACTTGCCAAAGTTTCTGTCTCATTCTGATCGAGGACAAAGAACTGAATCAAGGGCACATGATAAGTTAGTAGCAACAGGGACAGTTTTTCAAGAAAGGGAACTACTTCCAAGAACAGTAGTGAGATGACGAGTAAGGAAAAGCCTATACACTAAAGGTGCTAGATCGCCTGGTTCATGACCTCTTTTATGGCATCTAACACAGCAGCCATTCCTCTCCCCTTTATATATCGTGGATTTGCTTCAGCATGCTCCATATATCTATTGAGCTGGGTGGCGGTGAGTCTTCTGCCAAATAATCTTGATGTGGCTTTTTACACTTTGTTGTCTCCTCCCAGTCTCAAGTTCAGCCTTGTTTTGTTTAATCTGTTGATATGTCGCTTGAACTACTTAAACCTCAGTTTCCTCATTTACAATATAAAGTATTTTTTGCTTGTGTCGTTAATAAAATAAAAGGATTTCTGTGTTTTGTAAAGAAAAAGACTAGAACGTGTCAACTAATTTAATAAAATTTTTAGTTGTATAGATAAAATATGATGATGGGTTGGTTTGGATATGAATGGTAAACTGTAGGAGGGTTGCTCATACTATTCCCATAGTATAAAATGGACTACAAAGGAATAGTTACCTCAAGAATTATTGCATTAGTATGTTCTGAGATGGCTGCACAATTATCTGATCTGCTGGAATTTGAGATATCATTAGCTTTAAGAGAATAAAGAAGGAATAATAAATTTGACCGTTTGGGGTATGGTTACTTATAAGATGTTCATATTCTCATTTGATTTTTATTTATTTATTTTAATTTTGATTATGATAGAATAATTACATTTTTCTAGCATTCTTTTGATATATTTCTATGTATACATGCTGCATACACTGAATACAACCAGACTCTCTCTATCCATTTTTATTCAAATCTTCAGTTATTAAATAATTCAATCTTATTTTTTATTTTTTAAGTAATTTATATATTTTTATATTAATCACAAGTTATATATTTTGTATTCCAACCCTCCTTCATCTTCTCCCTGCCCCCAACCAAGTCCACTGATAGGAGAGGACCTCACCCCCTTCCATCTGACCATAGCTTATCTTGTCTCTTTGGGGCTGGCTGCAATGTCCTCTTCTGGGATCTAGTTAGGCTGCTCCTCCCTTGGGGGGGGGGCATTCGATAAGCCAGCCATTGAGTTCATGACAGAAATAGTCCCTGTACCCCTTACTAGGGTACCCAGTTAGGTACTGAGATACCATGGGCCACATTTGAGCAGGGGTTATAGTCTGTATCCATACATGGACCTTGGTTGGAGAAACAGTCTCTTAGAAGACCCCTGTGCCCTGATCTATTTGGTCTTTGTGGAGCTCTTGTCCTCTCCAAATCTTACTAACTCCCCATTTTTTTCATATGATTCCCTGCACTCTGGTGATGGCTTGGTTGTGAGTCTTAATATCAGCTTTGATTCATTGTTAGAGTCTTTCAGAGGCCCTCTGTGGTTGGCTCCTGTCCTGTTCTTGTGTTCTCCTACATTCAATGTCCATCCCATTTGTCCATCTAAATGATGATTGATCATCCCAACTTGGGTACTCCTTCTTGCTTATCTTCCCTAGGTGTATAGATTTCAGCATGTCCATCCTACCCTATAGGTCTATATAAGTGAGTATATAATAAGTGTTTCTTTCTACTTTTGGAATACCCCACTCAGGATGATCATTTCCTTGTCCTACCATTTGACTGCAAATTTCATGATTTCCTCAGTTTTAATTGCTGAGTAGTATTCCATTGTATAAAACTACCATAATTTCTGTAACCATTCCTTGACAGAGGAACATCTTGGTTGTTTCCAGGTTCTGGCTATTACGAATAAAGCTGCTACAAACATGGTTGAGCAAATGTCCTTGTTGTGTACTTGAGCATCTTTTGGATATATGCCTAAGAGAGGTATAGCTGTGTCTTGACAATTGTCT
The DNA here is from genome assembly GCA_028658305.1 of Pachyuromys duprasi. Classification (NCBI taxonomy): domain Eukaryota; kingdom Metazoa; phylum Chordata; class Mammalia; order Rodentia; family Muridae; genus Pachyuromys; species Pachyuromys duprasi. The sequence continues at coordinate 67,552,764 of CM053742.1, forward strand.
TGGACAATTCCTAATTGTCTAAGAAAGCACCAAATTCATTTCCAGTGTGATTGTACCAGTTTGCAATCTCACAAGCAAAGGAGGAGAGTTCCCTTTTCTCCACAACCTCTCCAGCATGTGTTGTCACTTGAGTTTTTGATCTTAGCCATTCTGATTGGTGTAAGGTGAAATCTCAGGGTCGTTTTGATTTGCATCTCCCTGATGGCTAAGGACTTTGAGCATTTCTTTAAGTGTTTTTGTTTGTTTGTTTGTTTTTGCATTGCCATTCTACAGTCCTCTACAGAGAGTTCTCTGTTTAGCACCATACCCCATTTTTTAATTGCATTACTTGATTTGTTCCTTTTAAGTTCTTGAGTCTCTCTCTATATATTGGATATTAGCCCTCTGTCAGACGTAGGATTGGTAAAGATTTTTTCTCAGTCTGTAGGCTGTCCTTTGGTTTTGATGACAGTGTCTTTTGCTTTACAGAAGCTTTCAGTTTCATGAGGTCCCATTTATTTATTGTTGATCTTAGAGCCTGTGCTGTTGGTGTTCTGTTCAGGAAGTAATCTCCTCTGCCAATGAGTTCTAGGGTCTTCCTACATTTTCTTCTAACCGGTTTATTGTGTCTGGTTTTATGTTGAGGTTTTTGATCCACTTGGACTTTAGTTTTGGCAGGGTGATGAATATGGATCTATTTTCATTTTTCAGCATATAGAAATCCAGTCAGACAAGCACCATTTGTTGAAGATGTTGTCTTTTTTTTCCATTGAATGGTTTTTGGCTTCTTTGTCAAAAATCAAGTTTCCATAGGTGCGGGGGTTTATTTCTGGGTCTTCTATTTGGTTCCATTGATCCACTATTCTGTTTCTATGCCAATACCATGCAGTTTTTATAACTATTGCTCTGTAGTATAGCTTGAGTTCAGGGATGGAGATACCTCCAGATGGTCTGTTGTTGTATAGGAACGTTTTGGAAATTCTGGGTTTTTTGTTTCTTCGTATTAAGTTGAGAATTTTTCTTTCAAGGTCTGTGAAGAACTGTGTTGTTATTTTAATGGGAATTGCATTGAATCTGTAGATTGCTTTTGGCAGAATGGCCATTTTCACTATGTTAATCCTACCAATCCACGAGCATGGGAGGTCTTTCCATCTTCTGAAAACTTCAATTTCTTTCTTCAGAGATTTGAAGGTTTTTTCAAACAAGTCTTTCACTTGCTTGGTTAGACTCACCCCAAGGTACTTTATATTATGAGTGGCTATTGTGAAGGTATTGTTTCCCTGATTCCTTTTTCGGCCCTTTTGTCTTTGGTGTAAAGGAGGGCTTCTGATTTCTGAGTTGATTTTTCATCCAGCCAATTTCTGAAAGTGTTTATCAGTTGAAGGAGTTCTCTGGTTGAATTTTTCGGGTCACTCATGTATATTATCATATCATCTGCAAATAGTGATACTTTGACTTCTTCCTTTCCAATTTGTATCCCCTTGATCTCCTTTAGTTGTTTTATTGCTCTAGCTAGTACTTCAAGTACTATATTGAAAAGATATGGAGACAATGGGCAGCCTTGCCTAGTCCCTGATTTCAGAGGGATTGATTTTAGTTTCTCTCCATTGAGTTTGATGTTAGCTATAGGCTTGCTGTATATCGCCTTTACTATGTTTAGGTATGTGCCTTGTATCCCTGATCTCTCCAAGGCTTTAACATGACTGGATGTTGGATTTTGTCGAATGTTTTTTTGGCATCTATGGAGATGATCATGTGTTTTTTCTCTTTCAGTTTGTTTATATGGTGGTTCACATTGATGGATTTCTGTATATTGAACCACCCTTGCATGCCTGGGATGAAGTCTACTTGGTCATGGTGGAGGATATCTTTTATGTGTTCTTGGATTTGATTTGGGAGTTTTTTATAGAGTATTTTTGTGTCAATGTTCATAAGAGAAATAGGTCTGAAGTTCTCTTTTCTTTGTTGGGTCTTAGTGTGGTTTAGATATCACAGTGACTGTGGCTTCATAGAATGAGTTTGGTAATTTTCCTTCTATTTCTATTTTGTGGAATAGTTTATAGAGAATTGGTGTTAGGACTTCTTTGAAGGTCTGGCAGAATTCTGCACTAAAACCATCTGGTCCAGGGATTTTTTTTTTTTTTTTTGGTAGGGAGGCTGTTGATGACTGCTTCTATTTCTTTGTGGTATATAGATTTTTCAGTCTTTCTACCTGATCTTGACTTAATTTAGGTCGATGGAATCTATCTAGAAAATTGTCCATTTAATTTAGATTTTCAAATTTTGTGGCATATAGGCTTTGTTAGTAAGACTTAATTATTGTTTGGATTTCCTCAATGTCTGTTGTTATGTCCCCTTTTTCATTTCTGATTTTGCTGATTTGGATAGTTTCTCTCTGCCTTTTTGTTAGTTTGGCTAGGGACTTGTCTATCTTGTTGATTTTCTCAAAGAACTGGCTCTTGATTTCATTGATTCTTGAATTGTTTTATTCATTTCTTAATTGATTGATTTCAACCCCGAGTTTGACTATTTCCCGCAGTCTGCTCCTCTTGGGTGTATCTGCTTCTTTTTTTTTTCCCCCTTAGGGTTTTCAGTTGGTCCATTAAGTTACTTGTATGAGATATTTCAAATTTCTTCTTGAAGGCACTTAGTGCTATGAATTTTCCTCTTAGCACTTCCTTCATTGTGTCTCATAAGTTTGGGTACGTTGTGCTTTCCTTTTCATTGAATTTTAGGAAGTCTTTCATTTCTTTCTTTATTTCTTCCTTAATCAAGCTGTTCTTGAATAGCAAGTTGTTAAGTTTCCAAGTATGTGCAGGCTTTTTGCTATTCCTATTGTTGTTGAGGTCCAGCTTTAGACCATGATTGTCAGATAGGATACAAGGGATTATTTCACTTTTCTTGTGTCTACTGAGATTTGCTTTGTGACCCACTATGTGGTCTATTTTGGAGAAGGTTCCATGAGGTGCTGAAAAGAAGGTATACTCTTTTGATCTAGGGTGAAAAGTTCTATAGACATCTATTAGGTCCATTTGATTTAGGGCCTCTATAAGTGCCCTTGTTTCCCTGTTTTTCTTCTGACTAGATGATCTCTACCTTGGTGAGAGTGGAGTGGTGAAGTTTCCCACTGTTAGGGTTTTGGGATCAATGTGTGATTTCAGCTTTAATTATTTTTCTTTTAAAAATGTGGGTGGTCTTGTATTTTAGTGCATAGATGTTCAAAATTGTGATGTGTTCCTGTTGGAATTTTCCTTTGATGAGAAGGAAGTGCCCCTCCTCATCTTTCTTGATTAGTTTTGGTTGAAAGTTTAATAAAATATTAGATACTAGGACTGTTAGTCCAGCATGTTTTCTGGGTCCATTTGCTTAAAACACATTTTTCTAGCCCTTTACTCTGAGGTAGTGTTTATCTTTATTGCATAGGTGTGTTTCTTGGATGCAGCGGAATATTGGATCCTGTTTCTGCCACCATTTTGTTAGTCTGTATCTCTTTATTAGAGAGTTGAGTCCATTGATGTTGATAGATAATAGTGACCAATGACTGTTAGTTCCTTTTATTGTGGAGTTAGTGGTCTTACTATGATTCATTGCTTTTCTTTTCTTTTTTTTTTCCTTTTTTGTTGGGAAGTTATCTGAATCCTATATTTTATTTGGTGTAGTTACATTCATTGGATTGGAGTTTTCCTTGTAGTACCTTCTGTAGGGCTGGGTTGCTGTATAGGTATTGCATGAATATTGTTTTACATGGAATATTTTGTCTTCTCCATCTATGTTGATTAAAGCTTTGCTGGGTATAGTAGTCTTGGTTGCCATCTGTGTTCCCTTAAAGCCTGCATGACTTCTGCCCAGGCCCTTCTGGCTTTCATAGTTTCTAATGAGAAGTCTGGTGTGATTCTGATTGGTCTACCTTCATATGTTACTTGACCCTTTTCCCTTGCTGCCTTTAATATTTTTTCTTTGTTTTGTAGGTTTAGTGTTTTGACTATGTTGTGACAAGAGGTATTTCTTTCCTAGTCTAGTCTATTTGGTGTTCTGTAGGCTTCTTGTATGTTTATGGACAATCCTTTTTTTAAGTTGGGAAAATTTTCTTCTATGATTTTCTTAAAAAAATATTTTCTGGACCTTGGAGCCTGGAGTCTTCTTTTTCATCTATTCCTATTATTCTTAGGTTTCTTCTTTTCATGGCATCCTTGATTTCTTGGATGTTTTGTGTTTGGGACTTTTCTGATTTTATTTTTTCTTTGAGTGAGGAATCCATTTCAGCAAGTGTATCTTCAGCTCCCGAGATTCTCTCTTCCATCTCTTGTGTTCAATTGGTGATGCTTACCTTTGTGGTTCCTGATATTTTCTCTAAGTTCTCCAGTTCCAGGTTTTTCTCTGTTTGTGTTTTCTTTATAGATTCTAATTCTGTTTTCATGCCTTGTACCATTTCCATCATCTGATTGAATGTGGCTCCTATTTTTTTGTTTGTGTCCTCTCTGTATGTCTTTAATTGTTCCTCTACCTATGTGGGCAGTTAAATTCTTCTGTATTTCTTTGAGGGCCTTGTTTATTTCCTGCTATTCTTCCTCTCGTAACTGCATAAGCATAGGTCTAATATTATTTTCCTGTTTCTCCGCTGAATTAAAATCTCCATTGCTTTTGGGTGTTTCTGGTGGTTCCATGGTGTCCTGATTTTTGTTGGGTGAGTTGTTATGTCGACTTCTGGGCATTTGTTTATATATACTCAAGGAGCTGTTTGTTCCTTGAAGCTGAACTTTAGACTGGAACTGTCAGTCTCTGTTGTCTGGATTATTCTTCAAGAAGATCCGGGAGTTCCAGTGGTTTGAAAGTGTGTGTATTTGCCTCAGTTGTCCCTGTGGGAGGAAAGGTCGCTGGAGCAGTTTTGTTGTTGGGGATGGGGAATGTGTGTGTGTGTGTGTGTGTGTGTGTGTGTGAGAGAGAGAGAGAGAGAGAGAGTGAGCTTGCGGGCGTGTGTGCGCTCTGAAGGTGTCTTAAAGAGTAGTGCTAGGGGAGTATATAAGGTTGAGCTATGGGGTTTGGGAGTAAGCTCAGGAGGGGATGAGGGTGCTAGTGCGTTTGGCAAGCACAGACTGTGGGCAAGGGCCTGAGCAGGTTTCCTGGATTCCCAGTGTTCTTCACACTGTGGTGGGTTTTGCAGGCTGGACTCTGAGGTCAGTGGGTGGCGCTGTGGTCGCCTCTTTCTGAGCTATGGGCTGTGCACCCCAGTCTGTGATGGTATCAGGGGACACCTTAGTGTGGACCAGTGGACCAGTGGACCAGTGTCCTATGTGTCCTTCTCAGGGGTGGCGGCTGGTTGCACCAGCACGGTGGAGGTGCGTGTTCTGCTCATGGCTAGCAGAGGTGCACCCACCATTTCTCCCAGGTTTGGGCTGGTATCTGAGGTGCCTCAGTCTGGACCAGAAACTATGTGTCCAGGTCAGTTGTGGTAACTGGCGGGCAGTGAGAGGCTGCACTTTCTGAACAGAGCTAGCGGATGTGTGCCCACTGTTTCTCCCAGGTCTGGACTGGTATCAATCTGGATCGGGAACTCTGAGCCCCTGTCAAAGATGGCATCTGGCAGAGTGGCGGGTGGCTGGTAGGGTGGTAGGAAACTGCACAGTCAGATCAGGGTTAGCCGATGTGCGCAGCTGATGCACCCTGACTGGAATGCCGGACTAGGGTGCCTTAGCCTGGCCGGGAGACTGTGTGTGTCCCGGTCCCTGGTGCTCGTGGCACCAAGGGAAGCTGCGTGTTCAGATCAGGGCTCTGCACAACCAGTCGCCCAGAGTTTTTCCAGGGATCAACTGGATGTCTCTAGGGCTTTCCCACTTGAATTCTGCTCACCTGACAATCACAAACGCTGGTGTTTTAGGTCCCAGATTTCAGTCTCCTGGTCGCTGAGCCGACACTGCTGTCCTGCTCCTCAGTCACAGTGTCCTCCCGGGGCTGCCATCTTGGACTCTCCTTCGAATTCAATCTTATATAATGGTAAATATTTGTTTTAATTTATCCACATATGAAAGATATCATGTATTGTTAGACTTTCTATGTATTTCTCCTATAACTCAAAGTAATGATTTCTGAAAATAATGAGTAGTCCAATTAAACTGCATAAATGCAAACTAGCCAATACACACACACACACACACACACACACATAAAGCACTCAATATTATTGGCCTCTACAAGGAGTTAGCTGCTTATGTTTCTTATAACAACTATTGCCAAAACAGGAAAGAAATTCAGATTTAAAAAATCAAATAAAAAAATTACAAAAGTTGCTTAAGAGTGTGTTCCAAGTCATGAAGAGTGTATTTATTTTCAGGTGTTCTAGGGCTTGTGTCTGGAGCCTCAAGCATGTCAAATGCATGCCCTACTAATTAATTATAACTGTATTCAAAAGTATTGGGCTTCTTAGAACACTTATGTGTATAAACTTGGCGATGAACCTAGAGATATATTTTGGACTATACACATGAAATCAATTTCTAAGTACATATGTATATTATAGAGAACAAATGTATCGGTATACAATATGGCTTGTAATACTTAGATACTGATTAGAAATGAAGAAAAGGTCCAAATTATAGTCAGTCATTTAGAGATTTTATAGTAGTTCAAGATTGGGAAAGTTTGATTGAAATGTAAGTCTCAGTGAGGAAAAAAAGTTTCATTGAGAATAAATTATCACAGAAATAACAGGGGGAATTAGTATAAAAATTCCTTTCCAGATTAAATGTTCTGATCAATTATGCAAGAAAATTGATTAGTGACATTAGTGAAATGTGTGCCTTTGGTCATTTTGACACACAAACTTTTTTAGTTATAGGAACACAGCCTCGTTTTATCATACTGATTTGAAAGAGAGTGCAGGGAAAAGAAACACTGAGTATATAATGTACATGGAAAACATTTCATTAGTGAATAGAAGAAAAACTGGGAAAATCTATAATATACTGTGAGGTATGATGATACCATAATATTAGAACATTTGGAAGAAAATAAATTCTAATATCATAAATTTTCATATGTGGAAGCTTCAGAGATGGTTTAGAGATCCAGAGTAATTGTTGATTTTGAAAAGGACATAAATTCACTTCCCAGAACCCACATTGAGTGGCTCAAAACCACCTTTAACTTCAGCACCACAAACTGATTCCCTCTTCTCTACTGTGCAGGCACACACACTGTTTTCTCATACCCAGACACAGACACATGATACACATAAAAATATTTTAAAAGAATTGCTTTTACATTTTAAATACAGTAGACAAATGCCAATTATCTATAGTAGCAATAAAGTAACATTGAGGTATCTATTTAAGAACTTATCACACTGGGTCATGAACACAATGGCTGGCTCTTCCACCCCCTCCCCCCCCGGAGGGAGGAGCAGCCTTGCTAGGCCACAGAAGAGGACATTGCAGCTAATCCTGAAGAGACCTGATAAGCTAGAGTTAGAAGGAACGGGAGGAGGACCTCCCCTATCAGTGGACTTGGAAATGGGCAGGGAAGAAATGAGGGAGTGATGGGAGGGATAGGGAGGGAATTTGGAAGAGGGCTACAGCTGGGATACAAAGTAAACAACCTGTGATTAACATAAAATAAAAATGTAAATAAAACATTACAAAAAAAGAATTTATCACACCCATAGGGAAATAGAAAATGAAACCAGCCTTCAGAGAGAAAAATCACTTATTCCTTCTGTTTTGTTTGTTTGTAAACCATATTTTCTTTATCCGTTCATCCACTGATCAGGACCTTAGCTAATTTCATAACTTGCCTATTGTGAATAGTGAATGTTGTGGCGATGAATGTTGATACACAGGTGTTCTGTAGCATATTGACTTTAATTCCTTTAACATATATACTTTTTCTGCATTTTATCCAACAAACTCATTGATATTTTATCAGAAACAAAGACAAATAAAGCTCTGTTGTGATAACTGACCTTATTTAATAACTTGACTCAGGAATAGAGGGAAAATCATTTTGAATAATATCTTCATTTAGAATGTCTTGTTGCCATATCTATTGGGCATTTTCTTAACTGTTTGCTAATGTGGGCAGGCCCAGATCACTTTGTCAGTACTATCCCTAGGCCGGTGATCCCAGATGGACCATGTAAGAAAGACAGCTTAGCAAAAATGAGTAAGGGTAACAGAAACAACAATTCCTTCATGGTCTCTGTTTTCACAGTTGCCTTGAGCCCCCCCCCCCCTTGGATTTTCACAATAAAGGACTGCAACCTTTATGCCATATACACTCTCTATTCTCCTAAGTTGGCATTGGTTGTTTATTCGGGCTCCCTCCCCCATGGCACAGCCTGCTCACCGGGATTCTCAGCTCACAGCCTGGGGACAGCAGCTGATGAGGCAGAGCTACTGGCCCCTTAGCCAGACCTGCCAGGTATACTGCCGTGGATTCCCGCAATCCCAGCACCAACCTCCCTGTGTCCCAATTTTACTAGCAGCCATACCACCTCTGCAGGGGCTCGCAGCTACTGACTGTACTGGCCAGTCCAAACCCTCAGTGACTGAAATTGCGCCACAACTATCAGCAGCACCTGCTACATTTACAGCACACGCACAAGAAACCACCTAGAAGCCTGCAAGGTAGAGCCCCTCTCACACACTCAAGGGTTCAGCATTCTCTATCATTCTGACCCTTGAGGCACACTTCCACACACATTTCCACAAACACACACCGCCTGCATCTGCCCTTCTGGGCCCACATCTGCCCTTTGGGGCCTGAAAATGCCTTCTTGCGCCCGCAGACTTTGCTAGTACAGGTACAGCTGAAGCACCAATACACACACTGAGGCCACAGGACCTCTCTCAGCTTCCTGAAGAACTCTCCAAATGCCAGAGAGGGACAGTACCAGCCTGGACTGCAGAATCCAGAAGCAAACGGGGATGATTATAGATAAGCCAATGGCAAGGGTTGGCAAAAGAACACATCCAACATCAATCAAAATATCATGGCTTCACCAGCAACCCCCAAAATTAATGGATATACCAATTCATCAGAAGCAAAGGAAAATGAATTTAAACTATGCTTACCCAATTACTTGAGGCAGATACAAAGGAAACAACCAAATCTCTCAATAATTATACAAATAAATATACAAATACAGACAGTTAAAGAAGAAATGAATAAGTCTGTCACTGATTAGGCCAATCAAATAGAGACTAACAAAGAGGAAATGAACAAAATCCTTAAGGAAACACAGGCAAATATAGCCAAACAAATAGTGTCATATAGAGGGGAAATGAACCAAAAAATAGAGACAATCGTAGAGAGACAGGAATCCACATTCAAACACATGAAGGAAATGGTACAAGACATGAAAAAAATAGAATCAATAAATAAAACACAAACTGAGAAAACTCTGTAGCTGGAGAAATTAGAGAAAAGATCAGGAACCACAGAGAATCATATCATGTCACATCATAGTCAAAACACTAAATCTACAGAACAAAGAAAAGATATTAAAAGCAGCAAGGGAAAAAAGGCCAAGTAACATATAAACGGAGACCTATCAGAATAACACCGGACTTCTCATCAGAAACTATGAAAGCCAGAAGGGCCTGGGTAGGTGTCATGCAAACTCTAAGAGACCACAGATGCCAACCCAGATTACTATACCCTGCAAAGCTCTCAATCAGCATAGATGGAGAAAACAAAATTTTCCATGACAAAGCTAAATTTATGCAATATTTGCACAGCAAACCAGCCCTACAAAAGATAATAGAAGGAAAACTCCAATCCAATGAAAACAACTTCACCCAAGAAAACATAGCATACAGATAATACCCCAACAAAAATTAAAAGAAAACAAGTAATGAATCACTGTAAGACCTCAACTCCACAATAAAAGGAACTAAGGTTCATTGGTCACTTTTATCTATCAACATCAATGGACTCAACTCTCCAATAAAATGACACAGACTAACAGAATGGGTACTGAAACAGGATCCAACATTCTACTGTATCCAAGAAATGTACCTCTGCAATAAAGATAAACACTACCTCAGAATAAAGGGCTGGAAAAATGTTTTTCAAGCAAATAGATTCAGAAAACAAGCTGGGGTAGCTATCCTAGTACCTAAGAAAATAGACTTTCAACCAAAAGTAATCAAAAAAAGATGAGGACAGATTCTACAGTCTCATCAAAAGAAAAATCCACCCAGAGGACATCACAATTTTGAACATCTATGCCCCAAATAAAAGAGCTCCTACATTCATAAATGAAAAATTATTAAAACTTAAATCACACAATGATCCCAACACCTTAATAGTGGGAGTCTTCAACACCCTACTTTCACTAAAGGACAGATCATTTAGACAGATACCAAATAGGGAAACAAATGCACTTACAGAGGTTCCAAATCAAATGGACCTAATAGATGTATATAAGACTATTCACCCAAACTCAAAAAAGTATACCTTCTTTTCAGCACCTCAGGGAAACTTCTCCAAAATACACCATATAGTTGGTCACAAAGGAAGCCTCAACAGATACAAGAAGATTGAAATAGTCCCCCGTATTTTATCTGACACCATGGACTAAAGCAGTACCTCAACAACAATGGAATCAGCAAAAAGCCTACATGCATATAGAAACTGAACAACTTGCTGCTCAATAACAGCTGGATTAAGGAAAAAAATTTAAAAAATGAAATAAAAGACTTCCTAGAATGAAATGAAAATGAAGGTACAATACACCCTAATTTATGGGACACAATGAAAGCAGTGCCCTGGGGAAAACTGATAACACTAAGTGCCTTCAAGAAGAAATTTGAGACATCTCATATAAGCAAATTAATGGCCCAAATAAAATCCCTAGGGAAAAATAAAAGAAAAAGAAAAAGAAAGAAAGAAACACATACAAAAAGAGCAGATGGCTGGAAGTAATCAAACTTAGAGCTAAAATCAATAAATTAGAAACAAATAGGTATTGGCATAGAAACAGAATAGCGGATCAATGGAACCGAATAGAAGACCCAGAAATAAACCCACACACCTATGGAAACTAGATTTTTGAAAAAGAAGCCAAAACCATTCAATGGAAAAAAGACAGTGTCTTCACAAATGGTGCTGGTCCAACTGGATATCTATTTGCAGAAAAATGCGATTACCCTGCATAAAACTAAATTCCAAGTGGATCAAAGACCTCAACATAAAATCAAACACACTAAACCGGTTTAAAGAAAAAGTAGGGAAGACCCTAGAACTCATTGGCATGGGAGACTACTTCCTGAACAGAACACCAACAGCAAGGCTCTAACAGAAACAATAAATAGGACCTCACGAAACTGAAAAGCTTCTGTAAAACAAAGGACACTGTCATCAAAACAAAACAACAGCCTACAGATTGGGAAAGGATCTTTCCAGTCCTACATCTGACAAAGGGCTAATATCCAGTATATATAAATACCTCAAGAAGTTAAAAAGCAACAAATCAAGTAATCCAATTAAAAAATGGGGTATGGAGCTTAATTGAGAAGTCTGTGTAGAGGACCGTAGAATGGCAAAAA
>CM053742.1:67564385-67591883 GCA_028658305.1 Pachyuromys duprasi
GAGGAACCCTCCTCCATTGCTGGTGGGAATGCAAACTTGTACAACCACTCTGGAAATCAATTTGGCACTTTCTTAGACAATTAGGAATTGTGATTCCTCAAGACCCAGCTATACCACACTTAGGCATATATCCAAAAGATGCTCAAGCACACAACAAGGACATTTTCTCAACTATGTTTGTAGCTGCTTTATTCTTAATAGCCAGAACCTGGAAACAACCCAGATGTCCTTCAGTTGAGGAATGGATACAGAAATTATGGTTCTTTTACACAATTGAACACTCCTCGCAATTAAAACAGAGGAAATCATAAAATTCACAGGCAAATGGTGGGACCTGGAAACAATCATCCTGAGTGAGGTATCCCCAAAACAGAAAGAAACATATGGCATATACCCACTTATACAGACCTATAGGATAGGATGGACATGCTGAAATCTATACATGTAGGGAAGATAAGCAGGAAGGAGGACCCAGGGTGTGATGATCAATCCTCACTTAGATGGACCAACAGGATGGACATTGAATGTAGGAGAAAACAAGCAACAGGACAGGAGCCTACCACAGAGGGCCTCTGAACGACTCTAACTAGCAATGTATAAAGGAGATATTAAGACTCACAACCAAGCCTTCGGCAGTGGGCAGGGAATCATATGAAAAAAGGGGGAATTGGTAAGACTTGGCGAGCACAAGAGCTCCAAAAAGACCAAATAGATCAGGGCACAGGGGTCTTTTATGAGACTGTTTCTCCAACCGTGTATGGATATAACCTAGAAACCCTGCTCATATGTGGCCCATGGTAGCTCAGTATCCAACCAGGTACCCTAGTAAGTTGATCAGGGACTATTTCTGTCATGTACTCAATGGCTGGCTCTTAGACCCTACCCCTGCCTCCAGGGAGGCACAGCCTTGCTAGACCCCAGAAGAGGACATTGCAGCCAGTCCTGAAGAGACCTGATAAGCAAGGGTCAGATGGATGGGGGAAGGTCCTCCCCTATCAGTGGACTTGGAGTGGTGCAGGGAGAAGATGAGGGAGGGATGGGGAGAGTGGGAGGCAGGGGGGTATGGCTGGGATGCAAAGTGCATAACCTGTGATTAATATAAAAATAAATAAATTACTTTAAAAAAGAAAAAATAAAACTGTTCAAAGAATCAATGAAACCAAGAGCTGGTTCTCTAAAAAAATCAATAAGATATTCAAACCATTAACCAAACTAACTAAAAGGCAGAGAGAAACTATCCAAATCAGCAAAATCAGGAATGAAAAAGGGGACATAACTACAGACACCAGGGAAATCCAAACAATCATTAGGTTGTACTACAAAAGCCTATATGCCACAAAATTTGAAAATCTAAAAGAAATGGACAATTTTCTTGGTAGATTCCATCTACCTAAATTAAGTCAAGATCAGGTAGAAAAATCGAGTAGACCTATATCCCCCAAGGAAATAGAAGCAGTAATTAACAGTCTCCCTTCCAAAAAAAATCCCTGGGTCAGATGGATTCAATGCAGAATTTAACCAGACCTTCAAAGAAGTGCTAACTCCAATTCTCTCTAAACTTTTCCACAAAATAGAAACAGTAGGAAAATTATCAAACACATTCTATGAAGCCACAGTCATCTTGATACCTAAACCACACAAAGTGCCCCACAAAAAAGAGAATTTCAGACCTATGTCTCTTATGAACATTGAGGCAAAACTACTCAATAAAGTACTTGCAAACCAAATCCAAGAATACATGAAAGAAATCATCCACCATGACCAAGTAGGCTTCATCCCAGGCATGCAAGTGTTGTTCAACATACTGAAATCCATCAATATAATCCACCACATAAACAAACTGAAGGAGAAGAACCACATGATCATCTCTTTAGATGCCAAAAAGCAATTGACAGAAGCCAACACTGATTAATGTGTAAAGTCTTGAAGAGATCAGGGATACAGGGCACATACCTAAACATAGTAAATGCAATATACAGCAAGCCTGTAGCCAATATCAAACTCAATGAAGATAAACTTAAATCAATCCCACTGAAATCAGGGACAAGGCAAGGGTGCCCACTTTCTCCATATCTCTTCAACATACTACTTGAAGTGCTAGCTAATGCAATAAGACAACTAAAGGAGATCAAGTGGGTACAAACCGGAAAGGAAGAGGTCAAAGTGTCACTATTGGCAGATGATATGATAGTATGCATGAGTGACCTCAAAAATTCAACCAGAGAACTCCTTGAGCTGATAAACACCTTCTGCAAATTGGCTCGATACAAAATCAACTCAAAAAATTAGAAGCCCTCCTGTACACCAAAGAAAGTAGGGCTGAGAAAGAAATCAGGGAATCATTACCCTTGGAATGAGCAAGAGGGATTCATCTGGGATACAGAGTTAAAAAATGTAACTAATAATATAATAGCTACTAATACCATGAAATTCCTCGGTGTGACTCTTACCAAGAAAAAAAAAATTCAAGGCTCTGAAGAAAGAAAATGAAGAAAACCGCAGAATATGGAAACATCTCCTGTGCTCATGGATTGGTAGGATTAACATAGTGAATATGGCCATCCTGCTAAAAGCAATCTACAGATTCAACACAATTCACATCAAAATACCAACACCATTCTTTACAGACCTTGAAAGAAAGATTCTCAACTTCATATCGAAAAGCAAAAAACCCAGAATCTTCAAAACGATCCTATACAACAAAAGATCCTCTTGAGGTATGTCCGCCCCTGACCTCAAGCTCTACTGCAGAGCAATAGTAATAAAAACCACATTGTATGGGCATAGAAACAGAAAGGAGTATCAACAGAACTGAATAGAAGACCCAGAAATAAACCCACATACCTATGAGTACTTGAATTTTGACAAAGAACAATTCAATGGAAAAAAGACAGCTTCTTCAACAAATAATGCTGGTCAAAGTGGATGTCTACATGCAGAAAATGAAAATAGATCCATATTTATCACCCTGCACAAAGCTAAAGTCCAAGTGGATCAAAGCCCTCAACATAAAACCAGATACTCTAAATACGTTAGAAGAAAAAGTGGGGAATTGCCTACAACTACAAAGGAGACAACTTCCTGAACAGAAAACAAACAGCACAGGCTCTAAGAGAAACAATCAATAAATGGGACCTCATGAAACTGAAAAGCTTCTGTAAAGCAAAAGACACTGTCATCAGGACAAAATAACAGCCTTTAGACTGGGAAAAGATCCTCACCAACCTTATATCTGACAGAGGGCTGATATCCAGGATATATAAAGAACTAAAGAAGTTAAAAAGTAATAAATCAAGCAATCCAATTTAAAAAATGGGATACGGAGCTAAACAGAGAATTCTCTGCAGAGGAATATAAAATGACAGACAAACACTTAAGAAGATGCTCAACATCCTTAGCCATCAGAGAGATGGAAATCAAAACGACCCTGAGATTTCACCTTACACCCATCAAAATGGCTAAAATAAAAAACTCAAATGACAACACATGCTAGAGAGGTTGCAGAGAAAGGGGAACCTTCCTCCATTGCTGGTGGGAATGTAAACTGGTACAACCACTTTGAAAATCAATCTGGTGCTTTCTCAGACAACTAGGAATAGTGCTTCCTCAAGTCCCAGGTGTACCACTCCTAGGCATATATCCAAAAGTTGCTCAAGTACACTAGAAGGACACTTGCTCACCCATGTTTGTAGCAGCTTTATTTATAATCACCAGAACCTGGAAACAACTCAGATGTCCATCAGCTGAGGAATGGATACAGAAATTGTGGTATTTTTACAGCAATTAAAAACGAGGAAATCATGAAATTTGCAGGCCAATGTTGGGATCTAGAAAATATCATTCTGAGTGAGGTATCCCAGATGGAAAAAGACACACATGGTGTATACTCACTTATTTAGACCTATAAGATTTGATAAACATACTGAAATCTATATATCTAAAGACGATAAACAAAAAAAGAGGACCCAGCGTAAGATGACCAACCCTCACTTAGAAAGACAAATGGGATGTAGGAGAAAAAAAGTAACAGGACAGGGTCCTACCACAGAAGGCCTCTGAAAGACTCTACCTAACAGTGTATCAAAGCAGAAACTGAGACTCATAACCAAACTTTCAGCAGATGGCAGGGAATCATATGAAAGAACGGGGAGTTAATATGATTTGGAGAGGATAGGGTCTCCACAAGGACCAAATATATCAGGGCACAAGTGTCTTATATGAGACTGTTTCTCCAACCAAGGATCATGGGTGGATATAAACTTAGAATTCTGCTCAACTGTAGCCCATGGTATCTCAGTATCCAAGTGGGTACCCAAGTAAGGAAAGAGGGACTATTTCTGAAATGAACTCACTGAAGGGCTCTTTGACCTCCCTACCCAACAAGGGAGGAGCAGCCCTTCTAGGCCACAGAGGAGGACTTTGCAGCCAGTCCTGAAGATACCTGATAAATCAGGGTCAGATGAAAGGGGAGGAGGTCCTCCCCTATCAGTGGACTTGGAAAGGGGCAGGGAGTAGATGAGGGAGGGAGGGTGGGATTGGCTTTGAATGAGGTAGTGGGATACACCTGGGATACAGAGTTAATAAAACATAACTAATAATAAAAATAACATTTTAAAAAATAAAAGAATTGAAATAGCCAAACAGGAGTAGTTAAATTGTTCAGAGTGAAAATTAACTCTCAGTATATATTGCCTTTCTACAATGTTAGAATTTATTGAACATTAATAAGTACAAATTGAAAACATTTTACCAAGAATTCCCCCTTCCTTTCATATCTTAGCCTGAGGCAAACACAGGTGCATTTATCCAAACTTTTATTTTTAATATCAAGTCCTGAGAATGCACAGAGTAAATATGTGTAATGTACATTACATGATATGTACATGTATGTTACCAAGGAGTTAAAGAGGCCACAGCATAGTCTATGGAGTTTCTAAAGAATGAATAAGCAGAAGCTGATAGGTATGCAAAAGAGAGTTTCTTTGGTAGCAAGATCAATCCAGATTAGAAGTCTGTTGGGGCCAATGCCCATGATGCTATTGTAGTCATGCAACCATGTTGGAAGTGAGCTACAAAAATGAAGCATAGTGAAAGTTGCAAGGGCAGAAGCAGGACTAGGTCTAGATAAAGGAATAGGCAAGTGTTATAAGTAGTGAAGGATGAAATGGTAAATGAACAGATAGCAATATTTGTAAATGTTGTTTATAGTTGCCTTGATGAGAAGATGAGAGTCATATCCCAGCTCTATGAATGAATACATGAGTTGGGCTGTGCCCAGAGCATTTCTGTCTAACTATACCTAGGCCTATGCTTAAACACTTCCAGCATTTGTTTAATTTAATCTTCTGCAAGTCCAGACCTTGAACTTCAGCTTCAAGCCTCTATCTGCTAACCTAGGCCTAGAATGTTTCAGCTTCAGAGATGTAAGTACTGAATAAAATCACCCTTTCTAGTTCTTTCTGAACTCTGGCTGATAGAACTCAGCGGTTGTGGCTCAAAGCTCCTGTCCAAGCTGACTGATTCAATCTGGCTTCTCTCTGCTTCTCACTGAATTAATTGCTTTGCTTGTAAAATTGCCACTGATCTCCATGAACTGAACCTCAGGAACTCAATTGTACTCAACTGAACCTTACTGAACTGCACTGAACCGTACTGAGGGAGGGGGTTACAGTCTGGATGCAATGTGAAAAAAGTAATAGTAAATAAATAAAAATTAAACAAACAAAACAAAACAGAACAAAAACCCACAAGGAAATTAAGACATGGTGATTCTATCCTGAACATATTTCCTCTGTTCTACTGTGGAATTCCATTACAAAAAATCTTGTTTCTCATGGCTCTCATAACATTTAGTGGTGAATTACATGACAATAATCATGAATGATGCTACCCTACTCCCAAAAGAGAAATAGTCCATGTTTCCTCTTGCATATGAATGGTAGATTTTAAGCCTTTATATTTGTTTTTCAATCCAATAACCAGAAAATTTGGGTAGCTAGTATAGAAACTGAATCAAAGAGGAGATCAACCAAGGGAGGAGAAAGAGTTTAGTGTTGCAATGATACAATGAATCTAGAATAGGAGAGGAGTGGGAGAATGCCTTCATCAAACCCTCCCTTTCAGAATTTGGGATCTATTTAGAAGTGGAAGGGGAAATATTACTGGGGCCACTAGTGGGCTCCTATAAATAAGAAACAAGCTTAATATTCTTTAACTTCAAGATGGAAGAATCATGTCAGAATTAAATTAAATCAAAGTAAAACCAAACTCTAAAAGTGTAAGCATTTCATGGTCGAACATCTGGGATTCACTCAGAATTCTGTGTCTGAAAAGGCTTGTGTAGGTCCATCTCTGCCATGAAGAGTAAATAGAGCTTGTTTTATAAGATCAGGCTTGGCTCACATCAAACCTGCTTCTGCACACAATGCTTATGGCCTGTTTTCGCAGTCTGAAATAATCTTGTGGTCTCCACTGCAACTGAGGCTGCACCTACATACTTAGACACTCTTGGTTTCACACAGTGTCAGGAATCACAGGATACCCATGACCCCTTCAATCATGCAATACCATGTGGGATACTCTTAAATGTTGCCAAGTTTGGCATGATATGTAGAATTGGCCTACTTTGGACTGTTTCTGTGTGCTCACTCTGTAAGAACATTTAACATAAGATTTTTCCATAATGATACTTCTCTTTTCCAAATCACAGCTGATTGTTCTACCCCATCAAATTAGCACCAATTGTTCCAATAAAGTAAACAGTTTGCCTTTACTAGTGCTGATCACTGATTACAAGTGATTTTTTATCCCCAGCTCACCAGGCCCAGATCAAAATGCACAGCTAGAGCATTGGTGTGCTTGGTGTAATCCCTCTTCCAGACCCAACTATATATTCCTAGATATAACACTGATGATGTAATTATTGCAGTGGCTTTCCTTATAAAGTAACAACATAACCATAGTACTTTTATTAAGTACATTTCTATCATTGTGGTAGGTGCAATGACCAGGGAAGCTTATTTTTTTAATTATTATTATTTTTATATTAGTTACAGTTTATTAACTTTGTATCCCAGCTATAGACCCCTCTATCATTCCCTCCCAATCCCACTCTCCCTCCCTCATCTCCTCCCTGCTCCTCTCTAAGTCCACTGATAGGGAAGGTCCTCCTCACCTTCCATCTGAACCTAGCTTATCAGGTCTCTTCAGGACTGGCTGCAATGCCCTCCTCTGCAACCTAGCAAGGCTGCTCCTCCCTCAGGGTGTAGGATGGGAGAGGTCAAAGAGCCAGCCATTAAGTTGATGTCAGAAACAGTCCCTGTTCCCCTTATTAAGATACCCACTTGGACACTGAGCTGCCATAGGCTACATCCAAGCAGGGTTCTATGTTATATACAAGCATGGTCCTTGGTTGGAGAAACAGTCTCAGAAAAGACTCATGTGCATAGATATATTTGGTCTTTGTGGAGGTCCTGTCCTCTACAGGTCATACTAACTCCCCCTTCTTTCATATAATTCCCTGCACTCTACCCAAAGTTTGGTTTTGAGTCTCAGCATGAGCTTTGATACACTGCTAGGTAGAGTCTTTCAGAGGCCCTCTATGTTAGGCTCCTGTCCTGTTACTTGTTTTATACTACTTCCAATGCCCATCCCAGTTATCTTTCTAAGTGAGGATTGATCATATTACCCCAGATCCTATTTCTTGTCTATCTTCTTTAGGTGTACAGATTTTAGTATGTTTACCTTACCTTATAGGTCTAGTACCCACTTATAAGTGAGGATATACCTTGTGTGTCTTTCTGCTTCTGAGATACCTCACTCAGGATGATCTTTTCTAGATCCCACCATTTGCCTGCAAATTTCATAATTTCTTTTTTTTAATTGCTAAGTAGTATTCCATTGTGTAAAAGTACCACAATTTCTATACCCATTCCTCTGCTGACAGACATCTGGGTTGTTTCCAGGTTTTGACTATTACGAATAAAGCTGCTACAAACACGATTGTCCTTATTGTGTACTTGAGCCTCTTTTGGATGTATGCCTAGGAGTGGTATTGCTGGATCTTGAGGAAGCAATATTCCTAATTGTCTGAGAGAGTGCCAGATTGATTTCCAAAGTAGTTGTGCATATTTACATTCCCACCAGCAATGGAGGAGGGTTCCCCTTTCTCCAGGACCTCTCCAGCATGTGTTGTCACTTGACTTTTTGAACTTAGTCATTCAGATATATGTAAGGTGAAACTCAGGGTCGTTTTGATTTGCATCTCCCTGATGGTTAAGGATATCAAGCATTTCTTTAAGTGTTTCTCTGCCATTCTATATTCCTCTACAGAGAATTCTCTGTTTAGCTCTGCACCCCATTTTTAATTGCATTGTTTAATTTGATGCTCTTTAACTTCTTCAATTCTATATATATAATGGATATCGGCCCTCTGTTAGCATTAGGGTTGATGAAGATCCTTTCCCAGTCTGTAGGCTGTTGTTTTGCTCTGGTGACAGTGTCTTTTGCTTTACAGAAGCTTTTTATTTTCATGAGGTCCCATTTATTGATTGATGATCTTAGAGGCTGTGCTATAGGTGTTCTGTTCAGGAAGTTGTCTCCTATGCCAATGAGTGCTATGCTCTTCCCCATTTTTTTTTCTAACTGATTTCATGTGTCTGGTTTTATGCTGAGGTCTTTGATCCATGTGTACTTTTATTTTGTGCAGGGTGATAAATATGGATCTATTTTCTTTTTTTTTTTTGTTCATGTAGACATCCAGTTGGACCAGTACCATTTATTGGAGATGCTGTCCTTTTTCCATTCAATGGTATTGACTTCTTTGTCAAAAATCAAGTATTCATAGGTGTGTAGGTTTGTTTTCGAGTCTTCTACTTGATTCCATTGATCCACTTTTCTGTTTCTATGCCAATACCATGTAGCTTTTGTTACTATTGTTCTGTAGTACAGCATGAGATCAGGGGTGGTCAGGGAAACTTGTATAAGAAAATTTTCAACTGGCCATTATTTTCCAGACTTCTAGAATCCAGGAAGATTCTGCGAAGGCATTGTAGAAGATACAGCTGGGAACCCACATCTAAAAGTGTTAGCCGGAGGGAGATTGCACGCTGAGAATGGAAATCTTTTGTAACTTTAAAGTCCATTCTCGATGACAAACCTCCAATAAGGACACACCCTCAGATTTTCCTGAAAGTATTCCAGCAAAGGGGTCTCAAGTATTAAAATATGTGTGTGCATGGGACCATTCTATTTTAAATTATCACACCTGCCCTTAGGACTTTCACAATTCCATACACAGATATGAAGGTATGGATATTGAATCAATTTTGCCTTGTAAGATTTCCAGAAACTCATTCTCCAGGATTATCCTCATACACTAGTGCTATTTTTGTACTCTATGTCCTAACACCAATCACATGATTCCTAGCCTGGGTTTCCCTCCTTCAAACTCCAGAATCAAGACAACAAATAAAGTCTTCACACTCCCACAAACAGTCCAACATATAGTCTGACTGATGAACATCAATGAACCTCAGTTTGCAGTGTCATCTTCGCTTTACGAGTTATATCTGGTCACTCAGATCTTGCACCAGCTTTTCCTAGAAGCAAGATCATATGTGCCATCTCCACACTACAAGGGTGAACTTTGAATGCAAAGCTCATACTTTCTTTCTTCCTGATGTTCATCCCCATAGCTTTTCCTGCCATGTTGGAAATTTCCTGCAACAATTCTCAATTTAAAACAAATATGATGGGCTTGATCATAGGCCAACCTGGTGGGGGGACTTACTCAACTAAGTTTTCCTCCTTCCAAATGATTCCGGTTTGTTTCAAGTTGAAAGAAATCCAGTCCAAATATTGATCATTGGCACTGACCATATCTTCAATTTATGACAGGAAAAAGCTACCCCCCCCCCAAACCACGAAAGTTATATCTATGCAGTACAGGAAGCACAAAGAACTAAAAGTGCAATCAGAAAAGAAATTTCACATGGCATATTATAAAGAAAATACTGAATATACAGAACAAAGAAAGAGTACTAAAAACTGAAGCAGAGAAATCTCAAGCCACACATAAAGAAAAAAATAAAAATTGATTAATAAATGGAAGCCTTAAAATCAAGAAGAGCCTGAAGTCATTTACATTAAGTTCTAAAAGATCATGAATGACAACTTAGAGTACTATATCCAGCTATATATATATCTCATAGTATACAGAACAAAGTAAAACTTTACATAATATAAGCATTTTAAAGATTTTGTGTCCAACAAACCAGCACTATGGAGATTTATAGAAACCATACTTTAGACCAAGAGCATGAAGAAGCATAGACACGAGTCTATAGAATGAAAACATTGTGTTACACTATTGAAACAAAAAATAGGGCTAAAAACACACAGAGCTTTTGCTAGAAAACACAGGGAGAAAGATGTGATTGTGGTCCATGAAGGATAGCTAGCAACATGGCTGGCTGAGACAAGGTAGATGAGTGAACTTAGTTGAGCTAGTAAAGAATCTGCCCAGCTAAGGCCTACACTTTCAAAAGTGTAAAGGTTTGGTGTCTTTATTTTTTATTTTATTTTTACTTTTAATTCATTTAATTTTTAAATCCCTCCTCTCCTCCCAGTCCTCCCCTCTCTCTTCCCCACCCTTATCCCTCTCCCAAACCACTGAAAAGGGAGGTCCTCCTCCCTTTCCCTCTGATCCTTCTCTATCAGGTCTCATCAGGAGTGGCTGCATTGTCTTCTTCTGTAGGCTGGCAAGGTTGCTCCCCCCACAGGGGGAGGTGATCAAACAGCAGGCCAATCAGTTCCTGTCAGAGACAGTCCCTGTCCCCATTACTATGGAGCCCACTTGGATATTGAACTGCCATAGGCTACCTATGGTTTCAGGCCATCTCCATGAGTGATCTCTGGCTGGTGTCTTTATTTTTATGGTCTAAAGGCTGCCCAGGGACTTAGGTTTTTCCCACCTGGAGACATAAGCAACCATTTTTCAACAAATGGCGCTCAATGTGGATGGCATGTTATCCATAACCTTAAAATTAATATTTAGGTATTAAGAGACCCGTTGAACATATATAGTTTTCTAGGACATACCGATCTCATCCATGCCTCACCTTGGTAGCTCTCTTAGCCACTCCACTCTCCCACTGGATGTGCAAAGGTATAAATCTTGAGCCAGATACAACAAGCTTCAAAAGAGATAAGAGTTCTGCCTTTTCTTTACTAAGAAGGTTAAAGGGTTGGGTATAAAACATTATAGCAGAAGAAACTTGGATTTCCTATGGTTTTGATTTAGTTGCTGCCATTTTTTAGCTAGTTACAATATATTCTGTAAGGGTCACAGTTTTCTATGTCCTCTCAAAGAAAGTTCAAAATAAAACAACTTAGGTAAGGGAAGAACTAAGAAGTTTAATGTGCTATTACAAGCCAAAAGAATAGAGAAGGGCTTGTTTCCAGGTTCTGGCTATTACAAATAAAGCTGCTACAAACATGGTTGAGCAAATATCCTAGTTGTGTACTTGAGCATCTTTTGGATATATGCCCAGGAGTGGTATAGCTGAGGTAGCATCATTCCTAATTGTCTGAGAAAGTGACAGATTGATTTCCAAAGTGGTTGTATAAATTCACATTCCCTCCAGCAGTGGAGAAGGGTTCCCCTTTCTCCACAGCCTCTCCAGCATGTGTTGTCACTTGAGCTTTTGATCTTAGCCATTCATACCACTGTTAGGTGAAATCTCAGGGTTATTTTCATTTGCATCTCTCTGATGGCTAATGACATTGAGCATTTCTTTAAGTATTTCTCTGCCATTCTATATTCCTCTGCAGAGAATTCTCTGTTTACCTCCATACCCCATTTTTCTTAATTAGATTGCTTGTCCATCAACGGACGAATATATACAGAAATTGTGGTATTTTTACACAATGGAATACTACTTAGCAATTAAAAAAAAGAAATCATGAAATTTGCAGGCAAATGGTGGGATCAAGAAAAGATCATCCTGAGTGAGGTATCCCAGAAGCAGAAAGACACACATGGTATATACTCACTTATAAGTGGGTACTAGACCTATAACACAGGATAAACATACTAAAATCTGTACAGCTAAAGGAGATAAACAAGAAAGAGAATCCTGGGTAAGATGATCAATCCTCACTCATAAAGACAAATGGGATGGACATTTGAAGTAGTATAAAACAAGTAAAAGGACAGGAGCCATCCAGAGAGGGCCTCTGAAAGACTCTACCTAGCAGTGTATCAAAGCTGATGCTGAGACTCATAACCAAACCTTGGACAGAGTGCAGGGAATCATATGAAATAAGGGGGAGTTAGTATGACCTTGAAAGGATAGGAGCTCCACATGGACCAAATATATCAGGGCACATGGGACTTTTATGAGACTGTTTCTCCATCCAAGGACCATGTATGGATATAACTTAGAACCCCTGCTCTGATGTAGCCCATGGTAGCTCAGTATCCAAGTGGGTACCATATAGGGTAAGGGGAACAAGGACTGTTTCTGACATGAACTCAATGGTTGGCCCTTTGACCTCCCCCGTCCACCGAGGGAGGCGCAGTTTTGCTAGGCAACAGAGGAAGACATTGCAGCCAGTCCTGAAGACCTGATAATCTTGGATCAGATGGAAGGGGACAAAAACCTTCCCTATCAGTGGACATGGAAAGGGGCAGGGAGGAGATGAGGGAGGGGGTTGGGTTTGGGAGGGAATGAGGGAGGGGTTATGGCTACGATACAAAGTAAATAACCTGTGATTAATATAAAAAATTAAAATTATGAAGACAAACAAATAAACACATAGAATAGAGGAAGGAAAAGGGCTTTTCCCAATAGTAAAAAGAAAAAAAAAAGAAAAAAATGATGGTAGATGGAACTCAGAGCTCTCTGTTTGCAAAATGTTTGTTAGCTCTTTCTGGTAAAGGTCTGTTAATACATTGCAACACCTAAATTCCAAGGAATAATAAACAAGGCTTTGCTGCTACAGTAAGTTATGACTCAAGTGGCCCCAAACTTAAAATGTTCTTTCCTTGCTTAATTTTTGTTTCAATTATTTTGTTTTTCCCTAGTTGCAGAAATTAGAAAGGGTATTTTATTATTTGGTATTAGTAAAACATCTCAGAATGTTAAAGTTTTAGGTAAATTTAAAATGTCACTGTAGTTAGAATTGGCTGTTTTATAACTTATAGGGTTACTATGATTTGGAATTATGGTGAAATATTTGATGAGGGTGCTGATAGCATATACCTTTAATCCCAGCACTCAGGAGAGAGAGACATGTGGATCTCTCTGAATTCTATATCAGCATGGTCTACACAATGAAGTCAGGATGGGATCCCTGCAAATAAGATAAAACCACTTTCAACAGAGTCTGAAATTTAAAATTACACATTTTCCCTTAAAGGTACTATGTATGTTTTTGCTTAGAAATACGTAATAATTTTCTTACTTATCTATCTATCTATCTATCTATCTATCTATCTATCTATCTATCTATCTACAGCAATCTTAAATTTATATAAAAGGAAAGGGCTAACATGCTTCTCTGGCTCTTCTCTATAGCCACCCAGTCTCCTTAAGATGTTAGACTCCCACAGGAGAACATGTGGCAAAAAGCATTTTTACACTAGAAAAGATATATTCTGTTAGTCAATGTAATGATCCAGACTTAGGCTGGGAGATGAATATGCAAAATGCATGCCTCCCAAGGCAAAGAGTCATTGAAAGGTAACAATAAGTTTTGTATGTCATCCTGCTCTGGGCAGGCAGTCAACCCCCATAGACATGACCCTCTGGTGCCTCAGCTGGCATGGTGGGACACTGAGGCCAATACAGGCAGTGAAATACACACCAACCTAAGTTAGGTCCCTAAATATAAACACTAAAATTACTATGTTTAAAGGCAGAACTCATTGTGAAGCTCCTATCCTCTCCAGGTCTTACTAACTCCCCCTTCTTTTATATGATTCCCTGAACACTGCCCAAAGTTTGGTTATGGGTCTTTTTCTGAGACTGATACTCCAACTAAGGTCCATTCATAAATATAAACTAGAACCTCTGTTCAGATGTAGCCCATTTCAGCTAGGTATCCAAGTGGGTTCCCTAGTAAAGGATCTATCTCTGACCTGAACTCAGTGGCTAGCTCTTTGACCACCCCCCAGAGGGAGGAGTAGCTTTGCCATTCCATAGAGGAGGACATTGCATCCAGTCCTGATGAGATCTGATAATCTAGGACCAGATGGAAGGGGAGGAAGACATCACTTTCAGGGGACTTAGAGAGGGGCATGGGAGGGGATGAAGGAGGGAGCTACATCTGGAATATAAAGCAAATAAAATGTAATTAATGTGAAAAATAAAAAAAATAATTTAAAGTAAATAAATAAAGGCAGAACTGCCTATATCCTTTTGGAAAAATGGACAGGGTAAGTATAGTTGGAGTACAAAATGTAGAAACCAAGACCCAACCCTTTAAATAGGTACAATATTATAAAGTTGTTTAATTACTAAAGTTAGAAAAGGGTTTAAATAAATTTGAATACAGGGAAGAATGTTAAATTAAAAGAGCAAAGGAAGGATAAATATATTCAATTAAAATTGAAACACATGCCTTTGATTACAATACTTGGGAAACAAAGACCAAAACAGATGGGTTCCTTGTGTATTCAAGGCCAGCATGATCCACAGAGACAATCCAGTATAGGAAGGCTACACAGAGAAACCCTGTTTCAATAAGAATAGATATATTCACATGGAAATTAAAACTTCAAGGAAAGGAGAAAAATTACACACACACACACACACACACACACAAACACAAGCCATTGATCACAACAGTTGTGAGACAAAGACAAAGTCATATAGATTCCTTGTGAGTTTGAGGTCAGGCCTAATCTACAGAGCTCTACAGAGGAAATCAAGGCAGCCAAGGCTTCACAGAGAAACCCTCTCTCAATTATATATATAATCCTCCCATTGAAGGAGGATATTTGGACTTCATACAGTCCTGTTTTGATTTGTCAAAAGGAAAGTGGTTACATGCTCAATGGTTATAGTAATATTATACAACTGCTTTGAGAGAGGAAAATTAAAGCCGACCTATATAAGAATTTGACTGTTAAATTAGAACAGTCTATGCTTACAATGATTTCAAATAAGAAGATGAAACCTATGCCATTTTGGGCGAGAAACTTTATGCCAAGAGGAAAGCTGAAAAGGCTTTGGATTCAACCCAAAGTAATCAAGATCAGATTTGATAGAGGGATATCTTCTGAAGTTCTTGGCTGCAGACAGGAAAAGTAGAAAAATCAGCCAGATCAAATGGGTAGTGTATAATGCTAAAACCCTAATAGAGCAACTCAAAAATTCACAGGGACATGTAAATGTCTCCAGCCACAATGTCAGCTATAAATCTATAGCCAATAAATCTTTGGGTACAAAAGTCCTCAGGACTTATGTTGTTTTCTTTTTATTTAATTTTTATTTTCATTTGTTTAAGTAATTTATTTACGCACTTTACATCCCAGCTGTAGCCTACTCCCTCATTCCCTCCCACTTTCCCCATTTTCCCCTCATCTCCTCCCTGCCCCCTTCCAAGTCCAATGATAGGGGAGGAACCCCTCCCCTTCCATCTAACCCTAGCTTATCATGTCTCTTCAGGGCTGCCTGCAATGTCTTCTTCTGGGATCTATCTAGGCTGCTCCTCCCTCAAGGGGGGGGGGGGTCAAAGAGCCAGCCATTGAGTTCATGACAGAAATAGTCCCTGTACCCCTTATTCTTGTACCCAGTTGGACACTAAGCTGGAGAGATGGCTCATAGGTTAAGAGCACTATCTGCTCTCCCAAGGGTCCTGAGTTCAATTCCCAGCAACCACATGGTGGCTCACAATCATCTATAATGAGATCTTGTGCCCTCTTCTGACATGTCATTTTATTAATTGGTATGAATGGAGGTATATATTGCAGTTCTGATTTATCCAAAGTAGCTTATAAGAAAGAGAGATATCTTTCACCTGCTTAAAAAAAGAGCAAAAAAATCATATTTCACTGTACTTCTTATACATTTATAATTACAAACTGTGTATTATTTGTGATAGTTTATATTCTTACAGAACAAAAGGAGCAAATATCAATAGAATGAAGATGGACCTGACAGACTCATCCTTAAGAATGCTCATAAGGATGCTGAGACACATTTATTCCACCATCCTACATGATCAAGCCTCAGATAGCTACACTTCTTATCCCTTCAAAGCTTGCTTGCAGAGCAGTTTTGAAGAATTCTCCTGATCCCAGTTGGTTCAAAACCACAGGCTGCCCAAACAGGATTTCATTTAAGCCTACATTTTCTCAGCATTTAGAGACTAGATGACAAATATTATCTTAGAGTTCTTAAGTATTTTTGCAATTTCATTTGGGGTCCCCAAAAGGAATCGTATGCCCCATATCTGCAGAAAGCAATTTTGAGAAGAATCACTTCCCATTCACCAACAGAATACAGGATATAAAAGAGACAATCACAGGGGTAGAAGATACTATTAAAGAAATTGATACATCAGTCAAAAACAATGCTAAATCTAAAAAGTTCCTGACAGAAAATATTCTAGAAATCTGAGACACTATGAAAAAAAACAAATCTAAGAATAGTAGGAATAGAAGAAGGATAATACTCCTATCTCCAAGGCCCTAAATATATTTTCAAAAAAAGAAATCATAAAAGAAAACTTTCCCAACCTAGAGAAAGAGAAGCTTCTAAATATACAAGAAGTTAACAGAATACCAAATAGATTGCACCAGAAAAGAAAATTATCTTGCCACATAATCAAAACACTAAATGTACAGAACAAAAAGATCATATTAAAAGCTGCAAAGGAAGAAGGCCAAGTCACATATGAAGGCAAACCTGTGTGAATTATACCAAACTTCTCATCAGAGACTCTAAAAGTCAGAAGGTCCCAGACAGATACCTTACAAATACTAAGAGATGACAAATGTCAGCCCACAGTACTTAACCCAGCAAAACTTTTAATCACCATAAAAGGAGAAAATAAGAAATTTCATGATCTATACAGATGTAGGATTCCTGAAGAGCTTTTCCCAATCTGTGGAGTATTGTTTCACTCTATTAACAGTGTGCTTTGTCTTAAAGAAGCTTTTCAGTTACATCAGGTACCATTCTTTTTTTTTTTTAGACGTTCTTTTTGTCAGTTTTTAATTTTATTTTTACTAGGTACATTTTATTAACTCTGTATACCAGGTGTATCCCACTCCCTCATTCCCTCCCACTCCCACCCTCCCTTCCTTGTCTGCTCCCTGCCCCTTTCCAAGTCCACTGATAGGGGAGGACTTCCTCCACTTTGCTCTGACCCTGGTTTATCAGGTGTCTTCAGGAATGGCTGTAAAGTCCTTCTCTGTGGCTTAGCAGGGTTGCTCCTCGCTTCCAGGGTGGGGAGGTCATTCTTTAACTGCAGATCTTAGAGCATGAGCTGTTGGTGCTCTGTACAGGAAGTTGTCGCTGTGCCAATTAGTTCAAGGCTCTTCCCTCCCCCCTTTCTCTTCTACTAGATTTAGTGTATCTGATTTTATGTTGAGGTCTTTCTTTGACACACTTGAACTTGAGTTTTGTGAAGGATGACGAATTGGGATCTATTTGCATTTTTCTGTAAGCACACATCCGGTTAGACCAGTACCATTTGTTGAAAATGCTATCTTTTTTCCATTGTATGATTTTGGCTTATTTGTCAAGAAATCAAGTGTCTGCTTTTGGGATAGCTCACTCAGGATGATCCATTTCAGTTCCCATGATTTACCTGCAAATTTCATGATACCCTTGTTTGTTTATTGCTGAGTAATATTCCATTTTGTATATGTACCACAATTTTTGTATCCATTCCTCAGTTGAGGGTCATCCGGGTTGCTTCATGACTCTGGCTATTACAAATAAAGTTGCTACAAACATGGTTGAGCAAATGTCGTTATTGTGTACTTGAGCCTCTTTTGGATATATGCCTAGGAGTGGTATAGCTAGATCTTGAGGAAGAGCTATTCCTAGTTGTCTGAGAAAGTGCCAGATTGACTTCCAGAATGGTTATACAAGTTTACATTCCCACCAGCAGTGGAGGAGGGTTTCCCTTTCTCCACAACCTCTGAGCATGTGTTGTTACTTGAGTTTTTGGTCTTAGCCATTCTGATGGGTGTGAGGTGAAATTTCAGGGTCGGTTAGATTTGCATTTCCCTGATGGCTAATGATGTTGATAGTTTCTTTAAGTGTTTCTCTTCCAGAAACACACACACAGTATATATTCACTCATATAGACATATAATATAGGGTTAACCTAATAAATCTGTACACCTAAAGAAACTAATCAAGAGGGAGGGCTCTGGCTATAATGCTCAATTCCCAACTAGAAAGGCAAAGCAGATGGACATCAGAAGAAGAAGAAAACAGGAAACAAGTTAGGAGCCTATCACAGAGGGCCTCTGAAAGGCTCTGCCCTGCAGAACATCAAAGCAGATGCTGAGACTTATGGCCAACTTTTGGGCAGAGTGCATGGAATCTTAGGAAAGATGTGGGAAATAGCAAGATATTGAGAGGACAGGAGCTCCACAGGGTGAGCAACAGAACCAAAAGAATCTGAGCAAAGGGGTCTTTCCTGAGACTGATACTACAACCAAGTACCATGCATGGAGATAACCTAGGACCCCTGCAGAGATGTAGCCCATGGAAGTTCAGTGTCCAAGTGGGTTCACTAGTAATGGGAAGAGGGACTGCCTCTGACATGAACTGATTGACCTGCTTTTTGATCACCTCATCCAGATGGGGGAGCAGCCTTACTAGGCCACAGAGGAAGATAATGCAGTCACTCCTGATGAGAGCCAATAGACCAAGATCAGAAGGAAGGAGAGGAAGACCTCCCCTATCAGTAGACATGGGGAGGGGCATGCATGGAGAAAGGGGAGGGAAAGTGGGATTTGGAGGGGAGGTGGAAGGGGTTTATGGGGGATACAAAGTAAATAAAGTGTAATTAATAAAAATATATCAAATATATATATAATATATATCAAAAATATATAAAAAAATCAAGTGTCTGAAGGTGTGTGGAGTTTTTATGGGTTTTGATTCAATTCCATTGTTTAACCAGTTTATTTTTATGTCATACCATGCAGTTTTTACTACTGTTGCTCTGTTGTATAGCTTGTCATCAGGGATGATGATACATCTGGAAATTCTTTCAATATTCAAGATTGTTTTTGCTATTCTGATATTTTCCCATATAAAGTTTAGATTTTTTTCTTTCAAGTTTTGTAAAAATTGTGTTGGAATTTTGATGGGGATTGTATTGAATCTGCATACTGCTTTTGGTAACATGTCTACTTTTCTATGTTAATCTTCCTGATTCATGCTCATGGGACATCTTTTCATCATCTGTTATCTTC
Organism: Pachyuromys duprasi; assembly: GCA_028658305.1. NCBI lineage: Eukaryota > Metazoa > Chordata > Mammalia > Rodentia > Muridae > Pachyuromys > Pachyuromys duprasi. Next base: position 67,583,836 of record CM053742.1, read on the forward strand.
TTCAATTTTTATTCAGAGACTTGAAGTTCTTGTCATAAAAGTCTTTCACTTGCTTGGTTAGCATTGCATCAAGCTACTTTATATTCATTGTGGCTATTGTGAAAGTGTAATTTCCCTGATTACTTTCTCAGCCCATTTGTTGCTTTTATACAGGAGGGCTGCTGTTTTTGTTTGTCTGTTTGTTTCATTTGGTTTTGAATTAACCTTGTGTCCAGCCACTTTGTTGAAGGAGTTTATCAACTGTAGTAGTACTCCTGTGGAATTCTTGGGTTCACTTATGTGTACTATCATATCATCTGTAATTTTATTGATACTTTGACTTTTTCCTTTCCAATTTTTATGCCCTTGATCTCCTTTAGTTGTCTGTTTTCTCACTTATTTATTTTATTCATTTTACATCCTTGTAGCTCCATTCCCTCCTCCCTCCCAGTCCTGTCCTCTCCCCTTCTTATTTTCCCTTCCCTGTTTATTCAGAAAAGGAGAACTCCCTTTTTCATCCACCTCATCTCATCAAATTGCATCAGAATTGAATGTGTCCTCTTCCTTTGTGGTCTGTTGAGGCAGTCCTTCTTAGGGAAAGTGATTTAAAGCTAGCAAGTGAGTCCATGCTTCTTTTCAGGAACCTTTTAGATTTAACAGTTTTTCCCAATCATATCTTCTACCATGCCTTGTAATTTGTTAGTGATGCTTGTGTTTGTAGTTCCTGCTCTCCCCCCTAGGTTTTCCATCCCTATGTTTGCTTCCTATTGAAGATTTTTGTTGTTGTTTTTTCTATTTCCATTTTTAGGTCTTAGGCAGTTTTATTCATTTAATCATATTCTCATTTGATTTTACTTTCCTGTATTTCTTTAAGGGAAATCTTGGATATGGAAATCTTAGAAAAGACAACAGGAACTACAGATGTTACCATCACCCACAAAATATAAGAAATAGACAAGAGAATCTCAGGCTTAGAAAATACAATTGAAGAAATCAATATATCTGTCAAAGAAAATACTAAATAAAAAAAATCCTGACACAAAACTTCCAAGAAATCTAGGACACCATGAAAAGAGAAAACCCAGGAATAATAGAAATAGAAGAAAGGGAAGATTCCAGGTTTCAAGGACCAAATTTTTTTTTTCCAACATAATATTTTGTTTATTTGAGAATTGCATACAATGCTCTCTGAGAGCATTCCCTTTCTTTTGCTCCCAAGCCCATCCTCCCATCTTTGTGCACCTTTCTCCTGCAAAAAAATTTAAAAAATACATCAAGTAATATTTGTGTTGTCCATATATGTACTCAGTAGAGCATGGTCAAACTTCCAGTTGCTAGACACTTAAAGACAACTGAGGCCAAAAGTTGTCAACTGTGAAAATCTATACTTCAGCATATTTATCATTGTTTTAAAAGGGCTATCTTCAATGGAGTAGAATGATTCATGGAATTCTGCATGGTTTTCTGGATTTATCTTTTTAAAAATTATTTTAACAACACACCTTCTTAAGTAAAAAAATGTTGAAAATATTACAGTACATTGAATAAGTCAAAACAGGCGTACATAAAGTCAAGTTTGTGAACAGCTTGCTTTCTGTACTTTATGCCATCTCTGATTGCATGTCAACGGAAAAATCCTGTCCATAATCAATATGGGTCTTCCCACGTCAAATAATAAACATACACGGGCATGTCCACAGGCCCATCACCTGTTGATTCTGGTGTCTCCCAGGTTGAGAGTTAACAATAAGTATAACAGCTTTTTAAAATCGATTAGTTTTGATATGTTGAAAGATCCTTGCTTCTTTGGAATGAAACCAACTGGGTCATAATGGATTATCTATTTTTAATTTTGATTTCTTTATACCAAAAACATGCATAATTAAAAAGTTGTGATGAGATGTTTCAACACAGACATACAATGTGTACTAATAAAATAACAATTAATTTTTCTTATCATTCCTTTATATTTCAAGCCCCTCAATTCAATTTTTTTTATAAAATACATAAAAGAATACAGGGAGCTATAGTGACCATATAGTGTTGAAAGGCAGACAGTAGAACTTTACCCTGATTACTGCTTTGGTACTTGTTATGTCACTGTTTTCTTCTTCACTTTGTATATGTATATGTAAATGTGTATGTTTATGTTTGTTTAATATATAGTTTATGTATATATCACATATATATTATTAATTTATACACTTTACATCCCAATCATAGCCCCTTTCCTCATATCCTCCCAGTCTCACCCTCATTTCCTCTTCTTCTTATCCCCTTCCTCTAGTCCTCAAAAAGGTGGTGGCCTCCTCCCTTAACAAGTGATCCCAGACAATCAAGTCTCTTTAAGACAGCCTGCATCTTTTTACTCTGTGGCCTGGCAAGGCCACTTCACCCTGGGGTAAGTAACCAAAGAGAAGGCAATAGAGTTCATGTCAGGTACAGCTCTTGGTCCCCTTACTAGATGATCTACATGGAGACAGAGCTGACTATTGGCTACATCTTAGCAGTAGTCCTGGGTTCTTGTCATGCAAGATCCTTGGTTGGTGCGTCAGACTTGGCAGGCAATCTTGGGGTGAAATTTGTTGGCCCTGTTGCTCTTCCAGTGAAGCTCCTGTTTCCTCTGGGTCGTTCTGTCTCCCCACTCACCAATATGATTCTCTATGCTCTGCCCAAAGTTTGGCTGTGAGTCTTAGCATGTGCTTCTTTCACCTGTTGGGTAGAGTTTTTTTCAGAGGACATTTATGAAAGGCTCCTGTCCTGTTCCCCTCAGTCTTTCAATAGACTCCCTATGCTATGCCCAATGTTTGGCTATGAGTCTTAGCATCTGTTTCAAACAGTTGCTGTGTGGAGCCTATCAGAGTTTCCTTTCTGCAAACATAGCAGAGCATCATTAATAATGTCAGTGGTTGGCTCTCTTCCATGGAATGTGTCTTGGGATGGACCAAACATTACCTCAATCTCTGCTCTCTTTGTTCTTTCTTTGTTTCTACCCATTTTGTAGGCAGTATAAGATTTGGATCAAAGTTTTTTTGAGTCGGTTGGTGTTCTCCTCCCTCAACTATGAGTCATGTCTAGTTAGAGGGAGTCCTCCTCAGTCCCAATGTCCTTGCTACTAGAAGTCTCAGCTAGAGCCTCCTTCATATCCTCCCTGAGGTCTCCTCTGATTGAGATCTCCAGCTTGTCACAGAGATAATCAAACTGACAGTTTCACTTTTCTATGCAGGTCATCTTCCTCCCACCCCTGTTCTTCCCATGTCTAATCTCCACTCTTATTTCTCTCTGTGCTCCCTCTCTTAAACCACTACCTCTGTCTACTATGTTTCCCCCTCTGAGAGAGATTTAAGCATACTGCCTTGAATCCACCTTGTTATTTATCTTCTTGGGCTCTGTGCATTGTAATATGTTTATCCTGTACTATCTGACTAAAATCTGCTTATATGTGAGTACATATCATGTGTATCTTTCCATGTTTGTGTCATTCTACAGAAATCCCAGGATTTCTTAACACAGATGAAGCACAAGAAAGTGAGCTTAAATTTAATCTTAGAAAAATGATAGAGGCCTTTAAAAACAAATGAATTTAAAAATACAGGGAACTGCTTCTCTCTTATCCCTGCTCGTCTCAGAGGCTCCAGACCAGAGTGGGTCCCATAAGTGGCGCAGCCCAGAGACCTAGAGTGTAGGATGTGCAGGGGAAGTGGAACACAGAGAGCCCTGGGCAGACCTGGCCATTGTTGCTGGCACATTGTGTTAGACCAGTAAATGGCGGCGGGGGGGGGGGTCTCTTACCTGCTACTCCCTGATCTGTGTTGGTGTCAAGGGCCACAGACTGGGGCAGAAATGGTGCAGACCAGGGAACTGGGGTGTGGGATGCACAGGGAAATGGAACACAGAGGGCCCTGGGTAGACCAGGCTACTCTTGCAGTCTTGCAGTGGCAGGCCAGTAGATGGAGTTTGGGGAGGCTCTTATCTAGACCTTCCTGATCTGGTCTCAGGGGCCTCAGATCAGGGTTGCTCCCTGGAAATGGCGCAGGTCAGGGAACTTGGGTGTGGGGTGCACCATATGATGAAGTTTTTAAAATAAAAAAACGAAATAAATTATTTTCTTAACCTTTCTCACACACGAGAATGACATTGACCACTCTGGTCTTCTCAGACTATATATATTGATTCTGGTTTATTACTCATAATATGTAATTTATCTCTGTTGGCCTTAGAAACATAAGAATGTTTAAAGTCACTCACACTTTGCAGTCACTAACATTTGGACTTCATAAAGAGATAAAGAGGCACATGCTTTTTCTACTTCTCATTCCTCTTCTCTCACATGGTCCCCTTTCCTTCTCCCTCCGCTTCCCCCTCTCCTGAGAGTCCCTGTGTCCTACAAGCCAATGCCTCAGCTAGAGCAGTTTTTCCCATTCCCTCCCCCTTGTCTCACTCATTCTCGCTGGCCACAACTGCTCTGAGAGAGGAGCAGTTGGAAAAGGAGGATGGCAGTGGCTACCGACAAGGACTACTCTGAGGAACCTGAGAGACCCAAGGTGGCCTTCATTTCACAGGGAGACTCAGTGGTAGAGGATGAGCATGAAGAGAGTCCATTGTTTCTGGCAGGCAGAAGTCCTGAAGGCTGGAATAACAGATTCTAAGCTGGGTCCACCTGTGCTCTGGACATCCAGGCATGCACTGTAGGACTTGTACCAGAAAATGCTAGTTATTGATCTGGAATATGCTTTAGACAAGAAAGTGAAACAGGATTTAAGGAATCATGCCTTTAAAAATCAAGGTCAGGCAAAGTACTGAGCAAACACAAATTGTTATGAAGTTCAGGCAAACCTTTCTCTGTTTCTAGAAATAGTTAGTGGTTTTATACTGACATGATACAGGAATTGTGTACGGTGTTTAAAGCAGATTTGCCATGAGTGTGAAGTCTTCTCAGTTGAGAATTAATAGCAGTAAACAGATGTTCACCAGTGCCATATTGAAGCCACAGTCTAGCTCCTGTTCCTACATTTGCCAGCACTGCCTCATCCACCTGGGAGACTGTTCGATAAAGAAACCAGACCAGCCAGGCAGAGTCCTACTATAGGCAGGGAGCTCAGCTTGCTGCTTCCAATGGTCAAACTTACAATCAGTTGGGTAGCTTAGTTTCTAACAAAGGAAAACACCTGACCACAATTTTCTATTACTGCAGAAGCATTGCTGTGACGTTCCCTTTCACGTTGCCTCCACTAATCTACAGAAAGCACTTTCTAAAGCACCAGAAATCCAGGATGAGTTGAAAATGAAGTGGGGTGTTTCTGACTTCATCAGTGTCTTTATTAAATTCTATGGTTATGTATACCTGAGGAAGAATTTGAAAAATTTGAGACCTATTCGAGAGAAGTTGGAAGAACAGTTTAAGAAGTTGCTGTTCCAACAAGCTTTCAACTCTCAGAAGTTAGCTCATGTCACTATCATTAACCTGTTTCAACTTCATCATCTTCATGAATTTAGCAATGAAACAGGGCAGCATAGTTACAGCCAAGATAAAAAGCTATGTCGGAAATAGTTGCTGACACTTTTCTTGTCTTTTCTTGGCATAGTGTGCAAATGTCCTCTCCAGATGACTTTCAGGAGTCCTACAATGCCTACCCCCTTCCTGCAGTCAAGATCCCCATAGACTGGCTAAGACTCGGACCTAGAGTCTTTCAAGAAGCAGTGGTAGATGAAAGACAGTACGTTTAGACCTGGCTCATTTCTCTTCTAAATAGTTTCCATTTCCATGAAGATCATCTCTCCAGTACTAATTCCATAGCACTTAGAGAGGAGTTTGCATTATATGGATTCTTGGCTTTAAGCCCTGCTTTCAGGAACATGGATTTTTTCCAAAGGCCATCAGGGTATTACAAGAAAAAAGAGGTTCAATAGATATGAATATGATAGCAATCTTTGATCTCTATAGGGAAATGGATCACTGACAATCAGCCACAATGAGGTAGGGAAATTGTTATTTATTACAGAAATTCCAGAAACAATAGTAGAAAATCCCACTGAAGCCAAAGAAAACCTCATCTTCAAAGAAATATATGTGACAGAGTCATTAACTACCTATGGGAGCCCAGAATTGAGTCAGAGCTGTCTACAGACCGAAATTCAAGCAACAGTTGTGACACCAGAGAAATATCAGTGATCACCTTCAAAGAGAACATTAAGCCATGAGAAGTGAACAGAAACCAAGGAAGAAGCTTTTCTACCAAAGAGGTAAAATCCCAGACAGAACTAAGAAGGACTCTGGTGTCTAAAGCCAGGAAAACACTTGCCACTCAAATTCCAAGTAAGACAAATAGTTCTCAATTCATCCCCATGTATCACCCTGGAAACTTCCCTCCTCTACCCAGATGACCAGAGTTTCCACCCCAGCATCAGCCTCTAGAGAAAACAAAAACAAAAACAAAAACAAACTTTCCCTATGGATCCATATAACCTCAGACCCTCAGAATTCAAAGTCCCAGAGTAGTACCGGGGTTCTTCCTAGAGCATGGCTGATAACAAAGTAGTAACGACACAGCAAGCAAATATGGAACACAGGAACAAAATGTCACCAAGAATCTTTGGTCCAGAGCAGGATCCTGTGCCCAGGATGCCATTTGAGAAATCATTATTGGAGAAGCATTCAGAGCTCATGTCATTTTTCCTGTCCCTCACTGGATTCTCTGTCAATTAGATAAGATATCTGATCAGCAATATATTCAATGAAGTATATGGGAACACCCTGACATCCAGCTCCAGAGCATAACTGAACCCTTCAGTCGCCTCCCAGGAAACATCACTGCACTCCATTTTTGAAGAGAATCCATGGTCTCTATCACTTCCTGACAGTCCAGATCATTCAATACCAGCTAGCCAGTCTCCTTATTCTTCTAATCCAACCAGCCCGCCCAGTTCTCCTCTAACACATGACTATAATTCTGCTCCATTTTCTAATTTTGGACCCACTGAGACTCAAGATAACAGTTATAGGGGGCTTGCAGATAGGTGGAAAACTGATAAACTTATTTTGCTTTCATTATTTCTTTTTTTAAAATGTAATTTATTTACTTTTATATCAATCACAGGTTAGGTACTTTGCATCCCAGGCATAGACCCCTCTCTCATTCCCTCCCACTCTCCCTAACCCTCCCTCATCTCCTTCCTGCCCCCTCCAAGTCTGCTGACAGGGGAGGATCTCCTCGCCTTCCATCAGACCCCAGTTCATCTTGTCTCCTCAGGGCTGGCTGCAAAGTCCTCCCCTGGGATCTAGCCAGGCTGTTACTCCCTGGCATGTATGGGGGGAGGGTCAAAGATCCAGTCATCGAGTTCATGACTGAAACAGTCCCTGTTCCCCTTACTAGGGTCTTTAGTTGGACACCAAGCTACCATAGGTCACATCTGAGCATGGGTTCTAGGCCATATCAATACATGGTCCTTGGTTGGAGAAACTGTCTTGTATAAGACCCCTGTGCCCTGCTCAGTTTGATCTTTGTGGAGCTCTTGTTCTCCCCAAGTATTACTAACTTCCCCTATTTTTATTATAACTTCTGGCCCTCTGCCAAAGGCTTGGTTTTGAGTCTTAATATCTGCTTTGATACATTGCTATATTGATTCTTTCAGAGGCCCTCTTTGGTATGCTCCTGTCCTGTGGCTTGTTTTTTTTCTCCATTCAATGTCCATCCCCTTTGTTCATCTAAAGGAGCATTGATCATACCAACCTAGGTCCTCCTTCTTGTATATCTTCCCTAGGTGTATAGATTTCAGCATGACCTTCCTATCCTATAGGTCTATATAAGTGAGTATATACCATATGTTTCTTTCTGCTTTTGGGATACCTCACTTAGGATGATCATTTCCAGGTCCCAGCATTTGCCTGTGAATTTCATTATTTCCTCCTTTTTAATTGCTGTGTAGTATTCCATTCTGTAAAAGTACCATAATTTCTGTATCCATTCCTCAACTGAGGGACATCTGGGTTGTTTCCAGGTTCTGGCTCTTACAAATAAAGCAGCTACAAACATAGTTGAGCAAATGTCCTTGTTGTGTACTTGAGCATC
>CM053742.1:67591983-67615345 GCA_028658305.1 Pachyuromys duprasi
TTTCCAGAGTGGTTGTACAAGTTTTCAATCCCACCAGCAGTGGAGGAGGGTTCCTCATTCTCCACAACCTCTCCAGCATGCGTTGTCACTAGAGTTTTTGATCTTAGCCACTCTGGTGGGTGTAAGGTGAAATCTCAGGGTCGTTTTGATTTGCATCTCCCTGATGGCTAAGGACGTTGAGCATTTCTTTAAGTGTTTTTCTGCCATTCTATAATCCTCTAAGGTCAGTTCTCGTTTTAGCTCCATACCCCATTTTTTAATTGGATTCTTTGGTTTCTTGCTTTTTAACTTCTTGAGTTCTTTATATATACTGGATATTAGCCCTCTGTCAGAAGTAGGATTGGTAATGTTCCTTTCCCAGTCTGTAGGCTGTCATTTTGTTTTGATGACAGTATCTTTTGCTTTATAGAAGCTTTTCAGTTTCATGAGGTCCCGTTTATTGATTGTTGATCTTAGAGCCTGTGCTGTTGGTGTTCTATTCAGGAAGTAGTCTTCTGTGCCAATGAGTTCTAGGGTCTTTCCCACTTTTTCTTCTTACCAGTTTAGTGTGTCTGGTTTTGGCAACATCATTTAAGGGCAGTTGGCATCAGGACAGCACTGCATGTGTCAACAAGGCATGCCATAGCCAATCCATGGAGGATACCTCTGCTGTCCTCACAGAAAGCCTAAAGTCTATCTGGTCCAATTTCATGATGCATCCTGGACCCTCTACTCTGGAGCAAATGTTAATGTAGCAAAAGCAGCAGCAGCAGCAGCAGCAGCAGGGACAAGTCACCACGTACCCTCTACGCTAAGGTCACATTAGTGACCCAGGTAACGACGGCTCCATAAACTATTGCATTTTGGTTTTGAAGTACTGGCCCAAACAGTCCCTGCAGGTGGCAGCCCTCTTGTATGTTTCTTGCTGTTAGGAGGGTTTACGTGTTCTAACAGCCCTCTGAGTGTACACAAAAGTTTTGCAGTGCAACAACAACAACAAAAAGACCATCAGGAACTCTCATTTCCCCAGGACTTTCCAGAGGTAGAGGGGAGCTGTTCTTTGTCCCACTCACTGACTGGCCCTGGGCTTTCCAGATGGAGAATGGAACTGTTCTTTATTTCACTCAGTTACTGATAGCACACCTCTCACCTTTTCCACTGCGCTTGTCCCCCGACGTGTGGGAAGTGAAAGCTGAGAAGGAAAGGCAGATGGGAGAAGCCAACAGGAAATTCTCAGTCTTTTTTTTTCCTTTGGTGGAATAAAATATGAATATATTATGAGTGCGTTGCTGACTGGGAGTGTAATTGAAATTACCCTTATGTAGGAGAAAACAAACAACAGAATAGGAGCCTACCACAGAGGGCCTCTGAAAGACTCTAACAATGAATCAAAGCTTATATTAAGACTCACAACCAAGTGATCGCCAGAGTGCAGGGAATCTTATGAAAAAGGGAAAGTGATTAAGATTTGGCGAGGACAAGAGCTCCACAGAGACCAAATAGACCAGGGCACAGGGTTCTTCTATGAGACTGTTTCTCCAACCAAGGACCATGTATGGATATAGACTATAACCCCTGCTCACATGTGGCCCACGGTAGCTCAGTACCCAACTGGGTACCCTAGTAAGGGGAACAGGGACTATTTCCGTCATGAACTCAAAGGCTGGCTTGTTGAGTGCCCCCTGCCCCCGAGGGAGGAGTAGCCTAACTAGATCCCAGAAGAGGATATTGCAGCCAACCCTGAAGAGACACGATAAGCTAGGGTCAGATGGAAGGGGGTGATGTCCTCCCCTATCAGTGGACTTGGAGGGGGGCAGGGAGAAGATGAGGGAAGGATGGGGAGAGTGGGAGGGAATGAGGGAGGTGGCTATGGCTGGGATACAAAATATATAACCTGTGATCAATATAAAAATAAATAAATTATTTTTAAAAAGAATTACTCTTAAACATCTTTTATTGTTATTATTCTCAGTAGTAAAATATCATACTGAATTCTTCAATACACAGGCATACTTCTAGTCAGTGTGGAACAAAGTGTTATTTGCTGCTCCTGTGATAGGTCTGTGGTGACAGGACAAGGAACTGGCCTCTTTAGCCAGTGGCAGTGTTACATAAGGAAGAGGACAAGGCCTTATAGAAGGTTCTGGTTTTGAGGCATTGCTGGGTAGAGCCTCTCAGAGGACAATTCTGATAGTCTGCAAGTTTATCAGAGAAATGTTCATAGTTTTGGGGGGTTTCTACTTTCCCATTGGGGGGATCCAATTTGGTTGGGCCAGGCATTGGTTGGTCATGCCCTCAATCTCTGCTCTACCTGCTCTATCTTTATTTTGTTGTTGTTATATTTTATTTTTTATAATTTTTATTTTTTATATTAATCACTGGTTATTTACTTTGTATCCCAACTATAACCCTCTCCCTCATTCCCTCCCAATTCCACCCTCCCTCCCTCATCTCCTCCCTGCCCCTTTCTAAGTCCAGTGATAGGGAAGGTCCTCCTCTCTTTCCATCTGACCCTAGCTTATCAGGTATCTTCAGGCCTGGCTGCAATGTCCTCCTCTGTGGCTTAGCAGGGCTGCTCCTCCCTCGAGGTGGGGCAAGAGGTAAAAGAGCCAGCCATTGAGTTCATGTCAGAAATTATTCCTTGTTCCCCTTACTAGGGAACCCACTTGGATATGGAACTACTATGGGCTACATCAGAGCAGGGGTTCTAGGTTATATCCATGAGCTCATATCTTGTAGGCAGGGTAAATTTTGAGTCAAAGTTTCTGTGGGTGGATTGGTGCTTCCTTCACTCTACTAGAAGACTTGTATAGTTTGGGGGTGTTCCCTTCTGTCTCTATGGCACCTGATACCAGGGGTCTTTGTTTGACTCCTACTCATATCCTCCCAGTAGCCTACTCTGACTGAGAATTCCAGCTTGTCACAGAGATACCACTAATTCTGATTTTTTTCTCTATAAGCCTTCTGTCCCTCTCACCCCTACTCTCCCAATGTTTGATCGCTGCCCTTATATTTCTCTATTTGCTTCTCCTGCCTTGTTCCCTCTCTTTGACTACTACCTCTATCTATTCTATTTCCCCTTTCCAGTGAGAATTTGCATTCTCCCTTGAATCTTCCTTGTTGCTTGTCTTCTTTGGATCTAAGAATTGCATGTTAAAAACCACTTATAAGTAAGTATATATAATGTGTGTCTTTCCGGGTCATGGATACTCACTCAAGATGATCTTATCTAGTTCCATCCATTTTCCAGCAAATTTCATGATTTCTTTGTTTTAAATATCTGAGTGTTAATGCATTGTATAAATGTACCACAGTGTCTTTATTCTTCAGTTAAGGGACATCTAGGTTGTTTGCAGATTCTGGCTATTCTGAATAAAGCTGCTATGAACACAGTTGATGAAATGTCTTTGTATGGTGGAGCATCGTTTGGGTACCTTGTGGTGTGGTGGAACATACCGAGGATTGGTATAGCTGTGTCTTGAGGAAGAGCTAATCCAGATTTTCTGAGAAGGGGCCAGATTGATTTCCAAGGTGATTGTATAACTTTGCACTCTCATCAGAAACAGAGGAATGCTCCCCTTCCTCCACATCCTCAACAGCATGTGCTGTCACTTGAGATTTTGATCTTAGCCATTCTGACTGGTGTGAGATGGAATCTCAGAGTCATTTTGATTTCCATTTTCCTGATGACTGAGGATGTTGAGCATTTCTTTAAGTGCTTCTAGGCAATTCACAATTCCTCTTTTGAGAACTCTCTGGTTCCTTGCCCCACTTTAAAAATTGTGGGTTTTGTTGTTGTTGTTGTTTCTTTATTGGTGGTTGATTTCCTCTGTTCATTATATATTTTGGATATTAGTCCTTTATCAAATGTATGATTGGTGCAGGGAGATGAATATGGATCTATTTGCATTTTTCTACATGTAGAAATCCAGTTAGATTAACACCATTTGGTGAAGATGATCTCTTTATTTCTTTTTTTTTTACTGTTGTATGATTTTGGCTCCACTGTCCAAAATCAAGTGTTCATAGGTGAGTGGGTTTATTTCTGGATCTTCAATTCCATTCCATTGATCAATCAGTCTATTTATATGCCAGTACCGTACTTTATTTTCACTTTTAAAAATTTATTTATATTTTTATAAAAGAGTTTATACACTTTGTATCCCCACTATAGCCCCCTCCCACACCCCCTCCCAATCCCACTCTCCCTTCCTCATCTTCTCCCTGCCCCTCCTCAATCCAACTGATAGGGGAGGTCCTCCTCCCCATCCTTCTGATCCTGGCCTATCAAGTTTCATCAGAACTGGTTGCGTTGTTTTCCTCTGTGGCCAAGTAAGGCTGCTCCCCCATCAGTGGGAGGTTATCAAAGAGCCAGCCACTGAGTTCATGTCAGAGACAGTTCCTGTTCCCATTACTAGGGAACCCACTTGGAGACTGAACTGCTATGGGCTACATCTGTGCAAGGGTTCTAGGGGTTCTAGGTACTCTCTAAACATTGTCCTTGGTTGGGGTATCAGTTTCAGAAAAGACCCCTCTACCCAGAATTTTTTGATATGTTGTTCTCCTTGTGGAGATCCTGTCCTGTCCCCTCCAGGTCTTTCTATCTCCTCCCCCACTTTTTTTTAACCATTGCTCTGTAGTGAAGCTTGAAGTCAGGGACGTAGATACCTAAATAAGTTCCTTAATTGTATTTTAAGTACTCTGTTTTTTTTTTTTGTCGTTCTTTTTTTATCCACATGAAATTTAAAAATGCTCTTTTAAGGTGTAAAAATAATTGTGTTGGTCTTTTAATAGGAATTGCACTGAATCTACAGATTGATTTTATTTAGATGGCCATTTTTACCATGTTAATTCTACCAATCTATTACCATGATAAAATTTTCCATCTTCTGAATCTACTTCAATTTCTTTCTTCAGAGACTTGAAGTTTTTGTTGTACAGGTCTTTCACTTGTTTGGTTAGTGTTACACAAAGATACTTTATATTATTTTGGATGTTGTTAGGGTGTCAGTTTCCCTAATTTCTTTCTCAGCCAGTTTGTCCTTTGTATACAGGAGAGCTCCTCTTTTTTTAAAAAATTAATGTTGTATCCAGCCACTTTGTTAAATGTGTTTATCAGCTGTAGGAGCCCTCCAGTGAAAAATTTGGGGTTACTTACATGTACTATCATATCATCTGCAAATAGTGATACTCTGATTTCTTCCATTCTGATTTGTATCCCCTTGATCTCTTAGTTGTCTTATTGCTCAAGGTAGATCTTTAAGTACTATATTGAAGAGATATGGAGAGAGTGGACAGCCTTGCCTTTCCCCCAATTTTAGTGTGATTGCTTTGAGTTTCTCTTAGTTGAGTTTGATGTTGTCTATGGGCTTGTTATATATAGCCTTTATTATGTTTAAGTTTGAGCCTTATATCCCTGATTTCTTCAAGATGTTCATCATGAAGGTGTTTTGGATTTATGAAAGGGTTTTTCTGCATCTAATGAGACTATTTTGTGGTTTTGTTCTTTGAACTGGTTTATAGGGTGGATTACATTGATGGATTTTCATATGTTGAACCATACTTGCATCCCTGGGATGAAGCCTACTTTATTATGGTGAATGATGTACTACTAATTATCAGTATATGATCTCTCCAATTTCTTTCTGAAGACACTCAGTGCTATGAACTTCCCTCTTACCACTGCTTTCATTGTGTCCCATGTTTGGATACATTGTGCCTTCATTTTCATTAAATACTACAAAGTCTTTAATTTGTATCTCTATTTCTTTCCTGATGCAGTGGTCATTGAACAGGGAATTGTTCAGTTTCCATGAGTTTGTAGGCTTTCTGTTGTTTCTGTTGTTGTTGAGTTCCAGTTTTAACCCACAGTGGTTGGATAAGATGCAGGGAGTTATTTCAATCTTCTTATATCTGTTGAGGCTTGCTTTGTGACTAAGTATGTGGTCAGTTTTGGAGAGTATTCCATAACGTGCTGAGAAAAAGATATATTCTTTGTATTTGGGTGAAATGTATTGTAGATATCTGTTAGGAGCATTTGATTCATGAGGTTTGGGGTGTTGAAATCTCCCACTGTTAATGTGTGAGGTTCAATGTGTAATTTTTTTCATTTTTTAATAAATTCATTATATATCTAAATGTAGCCCCTTCCCTCATCTCCTCCCTGTCCCACTCTCCCTCTCTCTTCCCCCATCCCCTTCCCTTAGTCCAAAGAAAGGAGGAGTTCTCCTCCAAAGACATCTGGCATAGTTTATCAAGTACCATCAGGACTGCCTGGATCTTCTTCCTCTGTGGCCTGGCTAGGTCACATCACTAGGGGAAAATGATCAAAAGCAGTTAACAGATTCCATGTCAGAAATAGTCCCTGCTCTCCTTACTAGGAACACACACAGAAATTGAGCTGCCTATCAGCTCTGTATGAGCATGGAGCCTATGTCCTCTCCATGCTTCATCCATGGCTGGTGCTTTAGTCTCTGCAAGGGCCCCTGAGCTCAGATTTTTTGTTTTGTTTTGTTGGTCTCCTTTTGAAGCTCCTGTCTCTTCCTAGTCCTTTTATCCCCCCTTCTTCCATAAGAGTATCTGTGCTCCATCCAAAGATTGGCTCTGAATCTCAGCATCTGCATTGATCTGCTGTTGGGTGGAGCCTTGCAAAGTACCTCTATTGTAGGCTCCCATCCTGTTTCTTCTCTTCTTCTGCTTCCAGTGTCTAGTCTATTTGTTTGCCATTCTGAAAGAGATTTAAGTATCCTCCCTAGAGTCTTAATTTTTATTTAGCTTCTAGTATGGTTATCCTATATTTTATGGCTCATATCCACTTATAAAAGAGTATTTACCATGTGTGTCTTTCTGGTTTTGGGTTACCTCCCTCAGGATGATCTTTTCTAGTTCTATCCATATGCCTGCACATTCTATGATTTCCCTGTTTTTAATAGCTGAATAGTATTCCATTATATAAATGTGCCACAATTTCTGTATCCATTCTTCTGTTGAGGGTCATTTAGATAGTTTGCAGATTCGGGCTATTACAATTATAGCAGCTATGAACATAGATGAATTGTTCTTGTTGAATGGTGGAACATATTTTGGTTATATACTCAGGAGTGGCACAGATGGATCTTGAGGTAGCGCTATTCACAACTTTCTGAGAAAGTGTCAGACTGATTTCCAAAGTGGTTGTAAAAGTTTACATTCCCACCAGTAAAAGAGTAGAGTTACCTTTTCTCCACATCCTCTCCAGTATGTATTGTCACTTGTGTTATTTGATCTTCCCTATTCTGATCAGTGTAAAATGGAATATCATAGTTCTTTTGATTTGCATTTTCTTGATGCCTAAAGATGTTGACCATTCTCTTAATGTGTCTCCACTATTCTTTATTCTTCTGTTGAGAATAGATACTGAAATTTATACACCTAAAGACAATAAACAAGAAAGAGGACCCGGGGTAAGAAAATCAGTCCTCACTTCAAAAGACAAATGGCATGGACATTTGATGTAGGAGAAAACAAGTAACAGGACAGGAGCCTACAACAGAGGACTTTTGAAGGACTCTACCTAGCAGAGTATCAAAGCAGATATTAAGACCCATAACTGAACCTTCGGCAGAGTGCAGGGAATCATATGAAAGAAGGGGGAGTTAGTCAAACTTGGAGAGGACAGGAGCTCCCCAAGGACCTAATATATCTGGGCCCAGGGGCCTTTTATGAGACTGTTTCTCCAATCAAGGACCATGTATGGATATAATCTAGAACTTCTGCTTGGACATAGCCCATGGTAGCTCAGTATCCAAATGGGTAGTCTATTAAGGGGAATAGGGACTGTCTCTGACATGAACTCAATAGTGGGCTCTTTGACCTCCTCCCTCCCCCAGGGAGGAGCAGCCCTGCCAGGCCAGAGAGGACATTGCAGCCAGACTTGAAGAGACCTGATAAGCTAGGGTCAGATGAAAGGGGAGGAGGTCCTCCCTTATCAGTGTACTTGGAAAGGGGCAGGGAGGAGATGAGGGAAGGAGGGTGGTATTGGGAGGGAATGAGGGAAAGGGATACAGCTGGGATATAAAGTTAATAAACTGTAAATAATATTTAAAATTTAATAAAAAAGAGAATTCTACCTTTAGCTCTGTATCCCATTTTTAGATTGGATTATTTAGTTTGTTGGTGTCTAATTTCTTGAATAATTTATATATTCTGGATATTAGCCCTCTGTTGGATCTACAGTAGGTGAAGACCTTTTCCCAGCCTGTAGGCTGTCATTTTGTTTTCTTGAGAGTGTCCTTTGCTTTTTGATACATAATTTAAGCTTCAGTAATGTTTCTTTTTCAAATGTGGGTACTCTTGCATTTGGGGTATAGATGTTCAGAATTGAGATGACATCTTGGTATATTTTTTCTTTTGATGAGTTTAAAGTGTCCCTCTGCATCTCTTTTGATTATTTACAGTTGAAAGTCTATTTTATTCGATACTAGAATTGCTATTTCAGCTTGCTTCTTGTGTCCTTTTGTTAGAAAACATTTTCCAGCCCTTTATTCTAAGGTAATATGTATCTTTCTTTCTCAGATGTCTTTCTAGTATGCAGCAGAATGATGGGTCCTATTTTCACGTCTATTCTGATAACCTATATCTTTTTATTGGGGAGTTGAGGCCATTGATGTTGAGAGATATTAATGACTAGCAGTTGTCATTCCCTGTTAGTTTGATGTTGGTGGTGGTAGAGTGTATGTATGTGCTTCTCTTCATTTGCTTTTACTGATGTGGAGTTAGTCATTCCTATGATTTCCTGGGTGTTGGCCTCCTTGGATTACTTCTTAGTATATTCTGTAGGGCTGGATTTTTGGTAGATATTGTTTAAATTTGTTTTTATCATAGAAAAGCTTGTTTGTATTCCCTCTGTGGTCCAGGCAGTCATGATGAGACTTGATAAACTATAGTCAGTTGGCAGGGGAGGAAACTCTCCACTTTCAGTGGACTAGGGGGAGAGAATAAGGGAGAAGAGGAAGGGATAGAGGGTGAGACTGTGAGGAGTTGAGAGAGGGGTCTAAAATAGTTATATACAATGAATAAATTGTTAAAATATAAATACTTAAAAACAAATAAATCTTCAAAAAATAATGAGATATGTTTGTCTGACCTTGAACAAGATCCTATAATTTTATCACTTAGGAAATGTAGTCCAAGGTAGATAATTTAGTTTAATGGTGGTGTGATTGCTTATCTTGTGCATAATATATCTTGCATTGTATTTCCTGGTTTAATTTGTATGTGTGCCTAATACCATATACCTAATACTGCAAAACAAAACAATACATTCTAGAGGATCCAAAATTTCAAAAGTGGTGAGTGGATGGGCAACTAAAGCCAGAAGATTAACTCTGAGGCTTCTTGAGCTTGAGGGGACAACCCTACAATGGGATAGATTAAATCCCAGCCCACCATGGATGTCTCCTGAGTCAAAGAATGGAGATCAATCTACCTTGCACTTTCAGCTGTACCTTTGCTTTCTCTGGTGCTCTGGTGTCATCTGCAGCAGAGGCAGACCGTGCATAAGCCCAGGTATGGGGCCTCCTCTTTCTAATGGCCAAACAGAGGACACAAATCTAAGAGTAGAAGACTGTGGGTTAGCTGAGCTTACCACTAACGCATGCAAGTGAGTTTGTGGGCCCTCTGTACATTCAACACATATACAAATGAGTGCATGTGGGACCTCAGCTCTTTCCACACATGCCTGCCAGTGAATATATGTATGAGAGGATGCTTATAGAGCCCAAGATACAGGGTCCTTCTACACTAGCAGCTAGAAATCAGATACCACCCACCCACACCCCTACTCTAAGCAACATACGGATTCCTGGGAAAATATTCTTGACATTGAAGCCCTTATTTTGTGGGTCTCCTAGTGGAGTATAGCAAAGTATTTCCTGGAAACAATTCCTGGAGCCAAGATGGTGCAGCCCAGACAAATCTGAGCACTTGGAACACAATACCTGTGTGCCAATGAGCCATTCAGGGCACCTGCTCAAACACACTGAACCCTGGAATCATTCCAGCAATGATACCTGCTCTTAAGCTCCTCCTTATACTCCACCCTTCCAGGCAGGCATACTCCTGTTCCTGCTCACATGCGCCAGCAACCTGTCTCCCTTAACTGCATCTGAAACACTGAAATCCACTATCAAACCTGTGGACATCTCTAATCTTGTTGAAGAATACTCCAGATTCCAGAGATGAATGGACCCAGTTTGCAATATGGCCTCCAGGAACAAACAGCAAAGGCTACAGATCATCAGATGGCAAGGCCGGCATAAGATCACAGCCAACAAAAATCAGGACATCATAGCTTCACCTTCAAACCCTCAAATCAATGAATATTCTAATTTGTCAAAAACACGGGAAAATGATTTTAAATCCATGGCTACCCAGTTATTAGAGGCACACAAAAAAAAAAGAATCAAACAAATCTCTCAAATAATATAGGCAAACATAGCCACACAAATAGAGACACATAAAGAGGAAATGAGCAAAAAAAAAAATAGATAACATTATGGAAAGACAGGAATCCAAATGCAAAGGGATGAAGGAAATGGTGGGAGACATGAAAACAGAATTGAAATCAATAAAGAAAACACAAAAGTAGAAAATCCTGAAGCTGGAGAACTTAGAGAAAAGATCAGGAAACACAAAGTTAAGCATCACCAACAGGATTCAAGATATGGAAGAGAGAATCACAGGCAGTGAAGATACAATTACAGAAAATGATATATCTCTCAAAGACAAAAATAGAGAACTACATGAAAAGATGAAAACAAAGAATAATAGGAAGAGATGGAAGAGAAGATTCCAAGCTCAAATATCCAGAAAATGTTTTCAAGAAAATCATAGAAGAAAATTTTCCCAACTGAGAAAAGAAAGATATCCATCAACATTCAAGAGGCTTATAGAACACCAAATAGAGTAGACCAGAAAAGAAATTCCTCATGACACATCATAGTCAAATCACTAAATCCACAGAACAAAGAAAAAATATGAAAAGTAGCAAGGGATAAAGGCCAAGTAACATTCAATGGTAGATGTTCAATCTTCATTCAGAAAGGCAAAAGGGACAGACATCGGAAGAGGAAAAAAATAGGGAACAGGCAAGACAGGAGCCTATCACACAAGGCTTCTGAAAGACTCTACCCATCAGGATTTCAAAACATATGCTGAAACTCATAGCCAAACATTGGGCAAAGTGCAGGGAATCTTACAAAAGAAGGGGTTGATGGAAAGACCTAGAAGGGAGAGGAGCTCCACAATGAGAGGAAAAAAAAAAAAAAACCTAAAATCTGGGCACAGTGGTCTTTTGTGAGACTAATTCTCCAAACAAGGACAATATATATCTGGGCATAGGGCTTGTCTGAGACTGATTCTCCAACCAGGGACCATGCATGGATATAACCTAGAACCCCTGCACTGATGTAGCCCATGGCAGCTCAGTGTTCAAGATATTTCCCCAGTAATCGGAACAGGAACTTTCTCTGACATGAACTCATGGACTCGTTCTTTGATAACCACCATCTGAGGAGGGGAGCAGGCTTACCAGTCTACAGAGGAAGAAAATGAAGCCAGTCCTGATAAACCTGATAGACTAGGGTCAGATGAAAGGGAACAACCCTATCATTGGAGTTGGGGAGGGGCATAGGAGAAGAAGAGGGAGAGAGGGTGGGATTGGAAGGGAATGAGGGAGGGGACTACAGTTGGGATACAAAATGAATAAACTGTAATTAATATAAAAATAAAAATATAACATCAATTCTCTGCAGATAGAAATGGAAAATATATCAAAAGATAGAAAGATCTCCAATGCTCTTGGATAGGTAGAATTAATATTGTGAAAATGACCATCCTTCTAAAAACAATTTACATATTCAATGAACTTCCCACTAGAATACCAACACAATTTTCTACAGAACTTGAAAGAACAAGTCTGAACTTCTTATGGAAAAACAAAAAAGAACGAGAAATGCTAAAACAATCCTGTACAATGAAATATCTGGAGGTATCTCCATACCTGTTCTCAAGCTGTACTATAGAGCAATAGTGATAAAAACTGAATGGGACTGGCAGAAAAACTGTCTGGAGGATCAATGAAATCACAGAAAAGACCCAGAAATAAACCCACACACTTATGGATGTTTGATTTTTGACAAAGAAGCCTAAACCATACAATTTTAAAAGGCAGCATCTACAGCCAGTGGTACTGTACTAACTTGATGTGTACATGTAGAAAAAATGCAAATAGATTCATAGTTAATACCCTGCACAATGTTCAATCCAAGTGGATCAAAGACCTCAACATAAAACCAGACACACTAAACCTGTTAGAAGAAAAATTGAGAAAGAGCCTGGAACTCATTGGCACAGGAGACAACTTCCTGAATAGAACACCAAAAGCACAGATTCTAAGATTAACAGTAGATCCAGCTATATCATTCCTAGGGATATACCCAAAATATGCTCAGCTATAGAACAAGGACACTTACACAACCATGTTTGTAGCAGCTCTATTCAAAATAGCCAGAATCTGGAATCAACCTAAATATCCTTAAACGTAGGAATGGATAGAAAAATTGTGGCACATTTACACATTGGAGTACTATTCAGCTATTAAAAACAAGGATATCATGAAATCTGCAGGCAAATGGAAAGTAGAGGAGATCATTTTGAATGAGGTAACCAAGAAGCAGAAAAACACACATTGTATATATTCACTCATAAGTGGTTATTAGACATATAATTTAGGATAAACATAGTAAAATCAACACTCTTAGAGGAACTAATCAACAAGGACTGTAGGGAAGAAACTCGATCCTCATCGGGTAAACTCTACAGACATTAGAAGCAGAAGACAAGGAACAGGACAGCAGCCTGCCACAGAGGGCATCTGAAGGACTCTATTTATCAAGGTATGGATGAAAATGCTGAGACTCATTGCCAAACTTTGGGCAGAGGGCACGGAATTTTGTAAAAGAAGAGGGAGACAGAAAGATCTGGAGGGTACAGAAGATCCAAAAGGTGGGCAACAGAGAGAGAGAGAAACAAAACTGGGCCCTAAGAGGCCTGTAGAAACTGATACCCCAACCAAAGACAATGCATGGAGAGGACCTAAAACCCCTGCCCTGATTGTAGCCTATAGACTTAGTCTCCATCTGGGTTTCCTAGTAAGCTTAGCATGGGCTGTGTCTGGTATAAACTCAGTGGCATGCTCTGTTCACCTCCCTCTGGGAGGTGCACCCTTTCCAAGGCATAGGGGAAGATAATGCAGCCAGTCCTGATGAGACCTGATAGGTTAGGATCAGAAGGAGAAGAGGAGGACCTCCTCTGTCAGTGGACTAGGGGAGCACCATAGGGGAGAAGAGAGTGGAGGGTTAGGATTGGGAGGAGACAAGTGAGTGTGCTACAGCTGGGGTATAAATTGAACAAATTGTAATAAATAATAATAAAAACAAAAATAAAAAGGCACAGAAAATGCTACTTTAGAAGGAGCAAAAACTGATTTTAAATGCTAAAAATAGGGCAAATGGCTGGGAATTTGGTCTTTTGACTATGACAGTTTCATTATTTGTTGAATCCTTTAGCATCAATCAAGAGATATTATGTTGAACTAATGAGAAATTATATTGATACATGAAACTGAAAGTATCTTTAACAAATTAAGAAACTTAATATTGTTATCTCTCAATAACATAAAGAATAAAGATGTTAAACACTTTGCAAATATTGAGAACAGTTTAGCCCAAGAACTCATACAAAGTTAGGATTTTGTTTTTCTTTAGGAAAGCACAGATAAAACCCTGATGAGTATATAATGCACCATTTTGTTGTGACTAATTAAAGCAAATACTAGGCTCTAAAGCGCTGCAGTAAAAATTTTAAACATAACAACAGTAACAGAGACACCCTTCTTTATCCTACCCTGTGTCTAGAATGCTGGCAGCCATGTTCATTATTTCTAAACAGTAGACTACAAAATTCTTTTGGGTGGAAGTAGGGATATCTAGAGGAATTCCATGATCTGAATGTGTACCTTCATGTCCACATCTTCAAGATTTCAAGGTGTACCTCATCACATAACACATATGGAAGCACCAAAAGACACATACAACATGGGGTCTAAGAGTATCCATGGAACAAAATATCACATAGATTTTAGAGGACATGTGAAGACCACCTAATGATTGAGTAAATGTATGAAGCAAAAATGGTGAGTAAAACAAAGACAGAAAATATTATGAGAAAATATAGGAAAATATAATATATATATGTATAGCTTTAATATAACATTAATTAGTAGAAATATATCTCTAAGCATATCATTTAACTCCAGAAGTAAATAAACAAATTATCTTCATTTTTCTCAGTGGCTATTAAGAATGGTAAAAGTATAGTTCTGTTACTTATGATTATTCATATTATAGCATCAGAAAAAAATAACTAAAATAATTACTAACAATCTTTATTCCTACACTGGACATATTTAAAAATTATAATGCGTTAATATATATCAAAGTAATAACTATTAGTTATGTAAACGAATAATATCTCACAGTCTATTCTCTTGATGAATACAGTTTGATGAAGATTCCATATTTCTCCCTAAAGAACAGTTTTCTTTTCATTACAGATGAGGGAATCTAAACTCTTAAGAGAAACCTTTTCATTTATTGATGATTCAGTAAATGTGCTATTCTTTGGATTTGGAAGATTGAATTATGCAGAAAATGATCACCGTGTGTATCATATGAAAGAAAAGGGACTCCACTAGGAGGAGAAAGATGGCTTAGAAAACTCAAATGGAGTCGAGATGTATGAATAAGCCTGACATCTTAAGAGATCTGGGTCGTCAAAAGCACCAGTGTCTTGGCTCTTTAACTTCTGGCAGTTTTGACAAGGAAATATTGTGTTTAGTGATTCTCATAAACTTTTCTAGGAGGTTAAACATTATTTATTGTTTATTTTTCTATTTTGAAATTTGAAACTTCCTTTTCTTCATGATATATTTAATGACACTTTATCTTGCCTAGTGGTAATGTTGTCAGTGATTTGGAATTTATCTTCAATCAGTGGACTTAGAGAGGGACTTGGGAAGAGATGAGGGAGGGAGGGTGGGATTGGGATAGAATGAGGGTGGGGAATACAGCTTGGATACAAAGCAAGTAAAATGTACTTAATGTAAAAATTTAAATTAATTAAAATATTTCTTCAGGATATTTAAAATTCGTGTAAGCACTCAGCCTATTCAACATGTCTAAGTAGAGTAAAAGCCAAAGTAGTACAAGAAAAATGGAGACAAAGTCACGATAAGATGAAGACATGTATCTATTTTTGTGAGATAAATCGCAGTTGTAAAGTGAGTAATGAAGCTACATGACTGGTGAAGAATTAAATGCTCACGGAATTTATTGTTATTATTATCATTATTATTACTTTGCCAAGGAATGAGCCAAATCCAGTTCCCAGAACATTGTAACATCTCAATGACCAGAAATGAAGTTCTATAACCCCAACTCCAGCAGCCAAAAATATAAAAAGAAAAGCCCAATTATTTTTTAACCCACTCACCAACTGGCATTCTGACTCTGAAATGGTATACTCATATAATATGTGTATACATGGGGTAGTGGAGAAAAATCAAATGTCTTTCTTTATAATACTGCCTAATCATATTTTATAACTGCTTGCATTAACAAAAATAAAAAAATATTGAAACGTGCCAACCTTCAGTATGTGCCTTGTTTGTTTTTAAAATCAAACTTCTGCACAGTATCTCATAAATCTAATAATGTACCATCAATATTGATAGCACAGAAATGTTTCCCTTATACTGTCATTGAATATATTGCAACCTTCATCACCCAGAGTTATTGTTTAGGTTATCTAATAACTTATCAATTTGGCAACATGTTGAACTGCATAAAGTGAAATGAATCCTAATTTACACTTTGATGTTTTCATTTAAAATCAAAATATCATTTTTGAGAACCTTTCAAATTTTAAACTTGTGAATAAGCAGCTGACTCTGTTTATGAAGCTGAATGATTTGATTTGTCTGAAATTAGAAAATGTTCTTCCAGTTTCTTGATGATCATTTTGGGTGGCTTCCCATCTGGAGTACTATAAATAAAAATGTTATCTTTATCCATGTGCATGCTATTTTTAAACATATGTGTTTTTATTCATCTTGAGTGACTACGTGGAGGTAAGAATACTGAATAGGTGGGTGCTAGGTATATTTTTTTAGAACGTTCATCACGACCTTGCCTGGCCAGAGAATGAAGATATGCTCAGTCCTGATATGATATGATGTGCTGAGGAAGGTTAATAGGGGGAGAGGGGACTCCCATTTTATGGGGGGAAAGGGAGAGGCGAAGGGGCAAGAAGGGAATTTAGAGAGTTCGAGTGAAGGGAAAGGAGGGGGTACCCTCTGGATATAATATAAGTAAACTAATCTATAAAAAGAAAGTTCATTGAGTTATATTATACATATCATAAAATTCAACAGAAATTGATGATGTGCAATAAAATATCCCTGCAATGCTTTGTTTCAGATTACTCAACAGAACCCATTATCCATGGGTTAACTTTCTAGGGATATCCTTGAAAAAGACTGATTAGGAAAATGAGGATGTGGATCAGATGGGGAGAAAGCAGTAGCAGGAGGCTAGAAGGCTTGGAAAGAGAAGAGAAACCAGGGGCTGAGACATCTCTGAGACAAACTGGAGATCTATAAGGTGTTAGACTCCTGGGAGGATATGTGAGACTGAAGGGGCCACTTTCTAGCCAGAAAAGACTTCGAGTGGAGGAGAGGAGGAATACCAAACCACCAACAAAATTTCAACCGAAAATTTACCCTGCCTACAAGATGTGTAGGGAAAAAGACAGCAGAGTTTAAGGGAATGTCCAACGAATGCCTGGCCCAACCTGAGAACCACTCCATGGGAGAGAGCCAACCCCTGACACTATTAGTGATACTCTGCCATGCGTGCAGACAAGAAGCTAGCATAGTTGTCCTCTGTGATGCTCCACCTAGCCTCAGATCAATACAGATGCTGGTAACTATTAAGCAGACCATGGACAGCCTTGTGGAAATATGGGGGGTGGTAAAGAAGGGCCTGAAGAGAACAAGAACTCCATAAGAAGGCCAAGAGAGTCAACTAACCTGGCCCCAGTGTAACATGGAGAGACAGAAGCACCAACCAAGGACCATGCATGGACTGGCCCCAAACACACCACCTGTATGTATCCAATAGGCAACTCAGTCTACATGTGAGTTCCTTAGTAAGGGGAGCAGGGTCTCTCTCTGACATGGACTCTGTTATCTGCTTTTTGATCACTTCCTCCTGGTTGCCTTGTCTGACCACAGATGAAAAGAATACATTAAATCCTGATGTGACCTGATGTTCTGGGGTGGGTTGCTGCGGGCGGGGAGCATTTCCTATTTTCTGCTATTTTGTTGGTTGTGTAATTTTTGGTGTTTTTACAATTTTTAATTTGTTTAAGAATTATTCTAACATCTGTTCTTCCAAGTAGTTGCTTCAATATGTTTACCCTTTTCTGTCCAATGGATTATTTCTAGAACCACCTTGTACATCTGACTTACTTATAATAAATTGCTTTAACCTGCATTTAACAAGGAAAAATTTTTCTTCTTTGTCAATTATTAGATACAGGTTTCATAGGTATTGTATCTTGTGTTGGCACCTGTAATTCTTAATTCAAAATACATAATATCATATCCTTCTGGTTTCAGATTACTGTTCTGATGGGTCTGATTTTATGTAT
Source organism: Pachyuromys duprasi (assembly GCA_028658305.1). Lineage (NCBI taxonomy): Eukaryota > Metazoa > Chordata > Mammalia > Rodentia > Muridae > Pachyuromys > Pachyuromys duprasi. The sequence goes on from CM053742.1 coordinate 67,609,774, forward strand.
GACTACATATTTCTTTCTTAGAGCTACTAGTGCACTGTTTTCACCTTCTATTATTGGTGTTTAAATTATAATGTGATATTCAGATGGTATTTTCTGGTTCTATCTATGTGTTGTTCTACATGTCATGTATATTAAGTTGTGTAGTGTCCTAGATAAGGAAAACTTTTTGTGATGGATTTAAAATTGTTTTTTTTTTAACTTAGAAATTGAGGGGAGATTTTCTGTCTTATATTGCCAGAATTTATAGATTTGGATTATTTATGGTGTTTTAAAGATGTTCTTTTTGAATGCTAAAAAGATCACTGCCTGTAAGTCTCAGCATATGTTTTGATACCCTGTTGGATAGTCTTACAGAGGCCTTCTATGATAGTTTCCAGTCCTGTTTCCTATTTTCTCCCTCTTCAGATGTCCACCTTGTTTGCCTTTCTGAATGAAGATTGAGCATCTTACCTAGGGTCCTCCTTCTTGTTTGCGTTCCTTAAGTGTACAGATTTTACTATGATTGTCCTATATTATACCTCTAATATCCACATATAAGTGAGTATATACAATATCTGTCTTTCTCCTTCTGGGATACCTCACTCAGGATGATATTTTTGAGATCACACCATTTTCCTGGAAATTTCATGATTTCCTTGTTTTTAATAGCTGAGTAGTATTCCATTGTGTAAATGTACCACAATTTCAGTATCCATTCCTCATCTGAGGGTCATCTGGGTTGTTTCCAGTTTATAGCTATTACAAATAAAGCTGCTATGAAAATGGTTGAACAAATATCTTTGTTGCATATGTGAGCATCTTTGGATATCTGCCAAGGAGTGATGTAGCTGGATCTTGAGGTAGCACTATTCCTAATTTTCTGAGAAAGCATAAGACAGAACATATGCTGACAATCATAGCAAAACATTGGGCAGAGTGCAGGTAATCTTATGAAAGAAGGGGGAGATAGAAAGATCTGGACAGGACAGGAGCTCCACAAAGAGAGCAACAGAGCCAAAAAATCTGGGCACAAGTGTCTTTTCTGAGACTGATATTCCAAACAAGGATCATGCATGAAGATAACCTAGAACCCCTGCACAGTTGTAGCCCGTGGCAACTCAATGTCCAAGAAGGTTCCCCAGTAATAAAAATAGGAACTTTCTCTGACATGAACTCATGGGCTGACTCTTTGATCACCTCCATCTGAGGGGGGAGCAGCCTTACCAGCCCACAGAGGAAGACAATGCATCCAGCCCTGATGAGACCTGATAGACTAGGATCAGATGGAAGGGGAGGAGGACCTCCCCTATCATTGGACTGGGGGAGGGCCATAGGAGAAGAAGTAGTAGGAAGGGTCGGATTGGGAGGGAATGGGAAAAGGGGCTACAGATGGGATAAAGCGTTTATAAATTGTAATTAATAAAATTAAAATGAAAAATATAAAAAGCATAAAATAGATCACTGCCATAAAAGAATATATAAATTCTTATACCATGTTTTATGTTTTAAAAATTTGAATTTAATTATTTGTTTATTCATGTTGTAGCCCTGCTCTAGCTCCCTCCCTCCTAACCTCTGAATCCCACTCTCCCTCCCTCATCTCTTCCCATGCCACTCCCAAGTCCACTGATATCGTAAGTCCTCCTCCTCTTCTCTCTGACCTTAGCCTATCAGGTCTCATCAGGACTGGTTGCATTGTCCTCCTCTGTGGGCTGGTAAGGTTGGTCCTCATCAGGGGGAGGTGATCAAAGAGGCAGCCATCGAGTTCATGTCAGTGATAGTCCCTGTTCCAATTATTAGGTAACCCACTTGGATAGTGAGCTGTCATGGGCTAAGTCTCTGCAGAGGTTCTACGTTATCTCCATGCATGGCCCTTGGATGGATTATCAGTTCCAGAGAAGACCAATTTGCCGGAATATTTTTGTTCTGTTGCTCTCCTTGTGGAGCTGTGTCACCTCCAGGTCCTTCTATCTCTACCTCCTTTCTTAGGATTCCCTGAACACTACCCTAAGTTTGCCTATGAGTCTCAGCATCTGCTATGATACTCTGCAGGGTAGAGTCTTTCAGAGGCCCTGGGTGGTAGATGCCTAAAATGTTCCAAGTTTTCTCCCTCTTCCAATGTCCTTCCTCTTTAACTTTCTAAGTGAGGATTGATCAGATCCTCCTCCTTACTCAGCTTCTTTAGTTGTACAGGTTTTAGTATGTTTATCCTATATTATTTGTGTAATATCCACTTATAAGTGAGTATATTCCATGTGTGTCTTTTTTGCTTCTGGGATACCTCACTCAGGATGATCTTTTATAGTTCCATCATTTGCCTGCAAATGTCATTATTTCCTTGTTTTTAATTGCTCAGTAGTATTTCATTGTGAAAATGTACCACAATTTCTATATTTATTCCTCAACATAGGGGCAACTGGGTTGTTTCCAGGTTCTGGCTCTTAGGAATAAAGTTGCTAAGAACATGGTTGAGCAAATATCCGTATTGTATATTTGAGCATATGTTGGATACATGCCTAGGAGTGGTATAGCTGGATCTTGAGGAATCACTTTTCCTAATTGTCTGAGAAAGTGCCAGATTTTCCAAAGTGGTTATACAAGTTTATATTACCACCAGCAATGAAGGGTGGGGTTCCCTTTTCTTTACATCCTCTCCAGCACGTATTGCTATTTGAGTTTTTAATCTTAGCCATTCTGATGGGTATAAGGTGAAATCTCATGGTCGTTTTGATTTGTATTTTTTGATGACTAAGGATAGTGAGCATTTATTTAAGGGTTTCTCTGCAATTCTATATTCCTCTACTGATAATTATCTATTTAACTCTCTACCCAATTTTTTAATTGGATTACTTGATTTGTTACATTTTAACTTCTTGAGTTCTTAATGGAGCCTGGATATTAGCCCTATGTCAGATATAGCGTTGATTAAGAGCCTTTCCCAGTTTGTAGACTGTTGCTTTGCTCTGATGACAGTGTGTTTTGCTTTACTGAAGTTTTTCAGTTCCATGAATTCGAACATAAAGACTGTTGATCTTAGAGTTTGTGCTGTCAGTATTCTGTTCAGGAAGTTTTCTCCTTTGCCAATAAGTTCATGACTCTTCCCCACATTTTATTCTAACATATTTAGTGTTTCTGGTTTTAAGTTGCAGTCTTTGATACACTTGGAATTTAGTTTTGTGCAGTGTTATAAAAACGGGTCTACTTGCATTTTTCTACATGTAGACATCCAGTTAGACCAACACCATTTGTTGAAGATGCTGTCTTTTGTCCATTGTATGATTTTGCCTTCTTTGTCAAAAATCAAGTATCCATAGTTCTGTGAGTTTATTTCTGGGTCTTCTATTTGATTATATTGATCCACTCTTCTTTTTCTATGCCGGTTTCGTGAAATTTTTATTAGTATTTCTCTGTAGTATTGATTGAGATCAGTGATAGGGCTACCTCCAGATGATCTGTTGTTGTACAGGGTTGTTATAACAATTCTGGGTTCATTATATTTTAATATGTAATGGGGAATTTTTCTTTCAAGGAGTGTAAAGAATTTTGTTTGTATTTTGATTGGAATTGCATTGAATTTGTAGATTGCTTTTGAAAGTTTTTTTTTTTTGTATGAGTTTTCACTAGCTTGGTTTGAGTCACAGCATGGTACTTTATTTTATTAGTGGCTATTATGAAGAGTTTAGTTTTCTAATTTTTTTCATATACAGTAGGGCAGGTGCAATTTTCATTTAATTTTGTTTCTAGTCAGTTTGTTGAAGGTGTTAATCAGCTGAAAGGGTTCTGTGTTTGAGTTTTTGTGGTCACTCATGTATGCTCGCATATGATCTGTGAATAGTGATACTGTGCTTCCTTTCTGGTTTATATCCCTTTGATCTCAGTTAGTTGTCCTATTGCTCTAGCTAGTACATTAAGTACTATGTTTAACACATACAGAGATTGGGAAAATTTGCTTTGTCTATGATTTCAGTGGGATTAATTTAAGTTTATCTCCACTTAGATTGATTTTGACTATAGGCTTGCTGTATGTTGTATTTACTATGTTTAAGTATGTGCCTTTTATTAATGTTCTTCCCAAAACTTTAGTAAGGAATGGGTATTAGAATTTGCAAATTATTTTTCTGACATCTAAGAGATGATCATGTTGTTTTTCTCCTTCAGTTTGTTAATATAGTGGAACACCTTGATATATTTCCATCTATTAAACCACCCCTCCATGCCTGGGATAAAGCCTACTTGGTCATGTTGGATTCAGTTTGCAAGGATATTATTGAGTATTTTTGCTTCAAAGTTCATAAGAGAGAGTGGTCTGAAGTTCCCTTTTTTCTTGGGCCATTATGTGCTTTTAGTATCAAGGTGAATGTGAGTACATAGAATAAGCTTGGTAATATTACTTCTGTTCCTATTTTGTGGAATAGATTGAAAAGTACTGAAGTTAACTCTTTTTTGAAGGTCTGGTAGGATTTTGTGTTGAAATTTTCTGACCCTGGGCTTTTTTTGAAAGAGAGCCTCGGTAACTAGTTCTATTTCCTTGGTGGATATAGAAGGACTATTTAATCTATTTACCCAATCTTGGTTTAGCTTTGGTAAATGAAATATATCAAGAAAATTGTCCATTTCATTTAGATTTTCAAATTTTGTGGCATAGAGACTTTTGAAGTAAAATCTAATGATTCTTAGAATATCCTTTGTGTCTGTCTTTATGTTCCCCCTTTTGTTTCTGATTTTGTTTATTTGGATAGTTTCTCTCTGCCTTTTAGTTAGTTTCCTAAGGATTTGTCTCTCCTGTTGATTTTCTCAAAGAACCAGATCTTGGTCTCATTGCTTCTTTGAATTGTTTTCTTTGTTTCAAATTTATGGATTTCAGCCCTGAGTTTATTTCCCAGTGTCTACTCCTATAGTATCTGTGTGTGCTTCCTTTTTTCTTAGGGTTTTTAGCTTTCCCATTAAGTTGCTTGTATGTAATGTCTACAACTTCTTTTTGGAGCACTTAGTGCTATGTACTTTCCTCTTAGCACTGCTTTCATTCTGTCCCATATTTTTGGGTATGTTGTGCCTTCATTTTCATTGAATATTAGGTAGTCTGTAATTGCTTTTTTTATTTCTTTCCCAAATAAGCTGTCATTGAGCAGAAAGTTGTTTAATTGCCATGTGTATGTAGGATTTTTGTTCTTTCTATTATTGTTGAGGTCTAGTTTTAGGCCATAGTGGTCTGATAGTAGTGTGAGGCCCTGAAAGTTTAAAGTCTTGTGTTCCCAGGGCACAGTAACTAGGGTTCTGGAATCAGGGTCATAGGCAAAGAATCAGAGAAGATAAAGAAGACACACCCAGTCACAGAGAGGTCACCAGACCTCATTCTTTCAGGATTTAGGAAACACTGTTGCTTAGTAACCAGACCAGATGGTCAGCAGTCCCCCACCCAGATAAATCTCATGGGTTGACTGGAGTCAAATATCCTTGCCACTAAGAAAATCCACAGGATGACTACAGTCTAATCTGCATGTAACAGGACACTTCAGGTGTTTCTCAAGATCAGATGTCACCCAAGTATCCAGGCCTGACTATTTGCAATCTTGGTGCCTAAAACAGAAAAAAA
>CM053742.1:67615845-67646607 GCA_028658305.1 Pachyuromys duprasi
ACAGACTGGTTAGATCCCAGGGGAGGACATTGCAGCCAGCCCTGAGGAGACAGGATAAGCTGGGGTTGGATGGAAGGGAAGGAGGTCCTCCCCTGTTGGTGGACTTGGAGGGGGTTGGGAGGAGGGAGATGAGGGAGGGAGTGGGAGGGTAGGAGGGCATGAGGGAGGGGGCTACGCCTGGGATTCAAAGATCCTAACCTGTGATTGAGATAAAAAAAAAAAATCCTGGTCTCCTGGAGCAAGGGCTTTCTTGCCTCTCTGTTCCCAAAGGTGGCTTGAAGCCCAGGCTCTAGCTTGTATTTAAATCCTTGTCTGTTTCACAATGGAGTTGATTCCTGGTAGTCTTCCGGGGTCTTGTGAATTGGGTATTACAATAGGATACAATGATTATTTCTATCTTCTTGTATCTGTTGAGGCTTGCTTTGTACCTGACTATATGGTCAGTTTGAGAAGGTTCTATGAGGAGCTGAAAAGAAGGTGTACCTTTTTGAGTTTGGGTGAAAAGTTCTGTAGACATCTATTAGGTCCATTTGATTTAAAACCTCTGTAAATATCATTATTTTCCTATTTATCTTCTGTCTAGATTATCTGTCCCTTGTTGAGAGTGGAGTGTTGAATTCTCCCACTAATAACATGTTGTGATCTATATTTGATTTAAGCTTTAATAAAGTAACATTTACAAATGTAGGTGCTCTTGTATTTGGGACATAGTTGTTCAGGATTGTGATGTCCTCCTGGTGGATTTTTCCTTTGACAAGAATGAAGTGCTCATCCTCATTTTTTTAAATTAATTTTGGTTGAAAGTCTATTTCATTAGATATTAGGATAGCTACCCCTGCTTGTTTTCTGGGTCCTTTTGCTTCAAAAACATTTCTCTGGTTCTTTAGTCTGATGTAGTGTCTATGTTTGTTGCAGAGGTGTGTTTCTTGTATGCAGCAGAATGTTGGAACCTGTTTCCCTAAGCAATCTGTTAGTCTGCATCTTTTCATTGGAGGTTTGAATCCGTTGATATTGATAGATAATTGTAAAAAAGGAATGCTTGTTCCTTTTATTTTAGGGTTGGTGGTGTTACTGTGTTTCTATGTTTGTTTTCTTTCAATTTTTGTTGTGAACTCATATATATTCTGTGTTTTCTTGGGTTTAGTTGATTTCATTGGATTGGGGTTTTCCTTCTAGTATCTTCTCTAGGTCTGTGATACTGTGTAGATATTGTTAAAGTTTACTTTTACATGGAATATTTTCTTTTCTCCATCTGTGTTGATTGAAAGTTTTCCTGTATATAGTAGTCTGGATTGGCATCTGTGGTCTCTTACAGTCTGCATGATATCTGCCAAGATACTTTTGGCTGTCATAGTTTCTGTTGAGAAGTCTGGTGTGATTCTCATAGGTCTACATTTTTATATTACTTGGCATTATTCCCTTGTTGTTTTTAATATATTTTCTTTGTTCTGTTGATTCAGTGTTTTGACTATTATGTAATGCGAGGAATTTCTTTTCTTTTCTAGCCTATTTGCTGTTCCGTAGGCCTTTCATACATTAATGGACATATTTTTTCTTTAAGTTGGGAAATTTTTCTTCTGTGATTTTCTTGAAAATATTTTCTGGACTGTAGATTCTCAAGTCTTCTCTTTTGTTTATTTCTATTATTCTTAGATTTCATCTTTTCATGGAGTTCTCTATTTCTTGTGTGTTTTGTGTTTGTACCTTTTCTAATTTTTTTTTTCTTTTGAGAGATGTATAAGTTTCTCAAATTGTATCTTCAGTTTCTGAGATACTCTCTACCATATCTTGTATTCTGTTGGTGATGCTTACCTTTGTGGTTCCTACTCTTTTCTCTAAGTTCTCCAGCTCCAGGGTTTTCTTTATTTGTGTTTAGTACGTTTATGTTCAAGAATGAACTTTGGTGTTTTTGTTGTAGCTAAGGGAGGAAGGTCGTAGTTGCTTGTGTACAAGCAGAGTGTGTGTGTGAAAGTGTGCCTTGAGGGACAGGGTGATAGAGCAGGACACTGCTTGGAAGGGTGAGACTTATGGGATGGATGGAATGTTGGTGCTGTTCAAGTACACAGTGTGCATGTTCAAGTGCTCTGAACACCTCGGTGGCCTACATATTTCTCAAAGTGTCCTCCTTGTATTCAGATCTCTCTGGGCTCTAGAAATTGTTTGCTTGGACTCCACCAGGGTATTCACAGAACAGAGCCTTCAGTGTTGAGACCACTGACCCAAGGATCCCTATGTTGGACACCCTGGGGGTGTGGGTGATAGGGATCCAATGTCTGGCTGCTAGTGTAGAGGGACACTGGATCTGGTGCTCTATATGCACTCACTTGAAGGCACGTCCACTCGCTAGCAGGCCTTATCAGAAAGCACAGGGTTTTCCCATGTTCTCTACTCTCAGATCTGCGCCTACAGAGGCAATTGAGAGTGAGGAGTATATGTCAGCTCAGTAGTGTCCACTGTTTGGCCACAGGGCAGGAAGACCTGTACTTGGGGCAGCTGCCTCTGCTGTCTCTATCACCTTGCATAGAGGATCCTGCTTGGGAAAACTGCCTCTGCTGTCTCAGTCACATACTAGCTGAGTGGTGCTTGGGGCAACCTCTGATGCCTCTGCCCAGCAGGGAGGCCTTGCCTGGGGTAAAGGGAAGTGCAGGAGGGTTGAATATTTGCCATTTTCAGTCACCAGAGAGGTCGACAAGTGACCTGGATCCAAACTGTCTCAGCTCATTAGTTGTCAACTCTGGCCCAGGAAGCCTCAATATCAATGTTTTGGCTTCAGCTGCCCCTCCACTCTACAATTTCGGAGTTTCAAATCCTGTGCCTCTCTTATATGGCACATGCTGGTCAACGCCATCTTGGACTCCTTATAACATGTTTTAAAGAATTCTTTATTCTCCTAACAGTACATTGAATGAATAATTCCTCTGTGCTTTCTTGTTATTGAGTTTTTTTTTTTAATTTCAAGCATTAGCTTTTCCCTCATTATTTTAATCTCTAATTGTCTTCTTCTAATAGCTTTTTAATTTCAAATTTTAAATTCAAAAACCAAGTGTACCCTCTCCTTCCTCTCAACTTAGTCCGTCTTTCCACTTCTATCCCCTTCCCTTGTATCTACCTTCCCCATCACACCAATGCACATCAGAACTGAGCATATCCTCATCCCCTAATGTAAGGGAAGGCATTGCTGCCATCTGGAAGTAATCCAAAAGGAGGCAGTAGGGTCCATGTTAAAAACACCCCCCTCCACTAGCCAGGTGCCCCATATGAAGACCAAGCCACCATTGAACACACATGTGCAGGTATCCTACCATTCATGCTTCCTAGCTGATGTCCCAATCTCTGTAAGCCCCCATGGGAGTGGGTTAGTTGTCTCAGTTGGTTTTCTTGTGTGGTTTCCATCCGCCTCCTAGGTCCCTACATCTTTCTCCCAATAATTACTCTGGCCCCCTGGATCTCTGCCTCATGCTTAGCTGCAAGTCCTAGGATCTGTCTCAATCCTCTGCTGTCTGGGGTCTTCCAGATGACAGTCAAGTTAGGCTCTTATCTGCAAGCATAGCAGAGAATCATTAAGAGTGCCAAGGCTTGGTTCTCTACCATGAGGTGTGTCTCAAGTTGGGACAATTATTGGTCAGACATTTCCTCAGTCTTGTTTCCTTTTTTTTTGTACCTGAATTTTTTATAGGCAGGGTAATTTTTAGTTCAAAGGTTTTGTGGGTGGGTTTTTGCTCCCTTCCTCCCACCAGTCATGCATGGGTAGGAAGTAGTCACTTCTATCTTCATGTCCCCCTCCTCCCCTCTGTTAATAGTCTCAGCTAGAGTCACACTCATATCCTCCCAGAATCCTCCTCTGTCATAGATATTCAGAAGTCAAAGAGATGCCCCCACAGTTTCCCATCTTGTTCTTAGCCCTCACACCTCCCACAAATCTCCTCACATCAGATCCCCACCCCATTCCATCTCATGACCATTTCTCTCTCTTCATCCACTTTTAATGTCTTTAATTTAATTCTTTATTTACTCCCTAACCCAGTGGCTATTAAGTAAAGAGTTGTTGATTATCCATGGGTTTTTAGGCATTTCATTGTTTCTGTTGTTGTTGAAGTACAGCTTTCATCCAGGTAGTCTGAAAGAATACAATGCATTATTTCAATTTTCTTGTATTTGTTGAGACTTGCTTTTTATCTGATTATGTGATTAGTTTTGGAGATGGTTCCGTGAGGTGCTAAGAAGAAGGCATATTCTTCAATGTTTAAATGGAATGTTCTGTAGATACATGTTAGGACCAATTGACTCATAATATGGGTTAGTTTCATTACTTCTGTGTTTAGTTTCTTTCTCAATGATCTGTCCATGGGTGAGGGAGGTGTGTTGAAGATTCCTACTATTAGCATGTGGGGTTCCATCTGTGATTTAAGCTTAGAAATGTTTATTTTAAAAATGTTGATGCCCATGCATTTGGTGTGTATATGTACAGAACTGAGATAACATCTTGGTCGATTTTTCCTTTGATGAGTATGACGTACTTTTCCCGATCTCTTTTGATTAATTTTTGTTGAAAGTCTATTGTAAAAGATATTAGAATAGCTAATCCAGCTTCTTTCTTCTGTCCACTTGCTTGGAAAGTATTTTCCAAGCATTTATTCTCAGATAATGCCGATCATTATTGCTGAGGTATGTTTCTTGTATGTAGCAGAATGATGGTACCTTGTTACACTGAAATTTATTTTTATATATTATATTCATTTCAGAATTCATTGAGATTTTTTCATTAACTTGGAAATTATTTTGTTTTTTCTGATTTAATTTTTTTAATTTTTTGTATTAATTGCAGTTTATTTACCTGTGTCCCAGCAGTAGACCCCTCCCTCATTCCCTCTAAATCCAACCCTCACTCCCTCTTCTCACACTTGCCACTCTCTAAATCCACTTATAGGGGAGGTCCTCGTCCCCTTCCATCTGACCTTAGCTTATCAGGTACCACCAGGGCTGGCTGCAATGTCTTCCTTTGTGGCCTAGCTTAGCTGCTCCCCCCAAGGAGGGCTAGGGAGGTCAAAGAGATAGCCATAGAGCTTATGGCAGGGACAGTCCCTGTTCCCCTTACTAGGGAAGCCATTTGGATACTGAGCTGCCATGGGCTACGTCTGAGCAGAGATTCTAGGTTATATCAATGAATGGTCCCTGGTTGGAGAATCAGTCTCACACAAGCTCCTATGCCCAGCTATATTTGGTCTTTGTGGAGCTTCTGTTCTGTCCAGATCTTACTAACTCTCTCTTCTTTCATATGATTTTCTGCACTCTGCCCAAAGTTTGGTTATGAGTCTCAGCATCTGCTTTGATACACTGCTAGGTAGAGTCGTTAGAGGCCATCTATGGTAGGCTCCTCTCCTGCTTCTCGTTTTCTCCTACTTCCAATGTAAATCCTATTTGTCTCTCTAAGTAAGGATTGATCTTCTTACCGTAGGTTCTCCTTCTTTAGCTTCTTTAAGTGTACAGATTTTAGTATGTTTATGTTGTCTTTTCTTATAGGTCTAGTATCTACTTTTAAGTGAGTATATACCATTTGTGTCTTTCTACTTCTGAGATACCTCACTCAGGATGATCTTTTCGAGGTTCCACCATTTGCCTGCAGATTTCATGATTTCTTCGTTTTTAATTGCTGAGTAGTATTAACAAATCAAGTAATCCAATTAAAAATGGGGTATGGAGCTAAATAGAACTCTCTGTAGAAGAATGTAGAATGAGGGAAAAACACTTAAAGAAATGCTCAATGTACTTAGCCATCAGGGAGATGCAAATCAAAACAACCCTGAGATTTTACCTCACACCCATCACAATTGGCTAAGATCAAAAACTAAGTGATATCACATGCTGGAGAGGTTGTGGAGAAAGAGGAACCCTTCTCCATTGCTGGTTGGAATGAAAACTTGTACAACCACTTTGGAAATCAATCTGGAGCTTTCTCAGACAACTAGGAATAGTGATTCCTCAAGATCCAGCTATACCACTCCTAGGCATATACTCAAAAGATGCTCACGTACACAACAAGGACAATCATGTTGTAGCAGCTTTATTCATAGTAGCCAGAACCTGGAAACAACCCAGATGCCCCTAAGTTGAAGAATAAATATAGAAATTGTGGTTCATTTACACAATGAAATACTACTCAACAATTTTTTAAAAAGGAAATTATGAAATTTGTTTTTTAAATGATTTCCATTTGATTTTATTGAGATAAGCTTGGCAAATAAACACATATTTAAGGCAGACAGCGCAATTGCTCAAAATAAGGCATAAGTACATTATAAAAATAATATCCCAAATCAAACTAGTTAAATATATATATCACCTCAAAGAATTATCACTTGGGTATAATGAAAGTTTGAAAATCTACATGGTACAGTATTATCAACTAGACTCAGCATATTAGAGCTAGGGACCTTTTCTTTCCCTCATAATTGAAATCATGGAATATTCATATGAATGGACCTGGATTGTTTTACTTAAGACATTTTACGCAAGAGTCATCCATGTGGACATAAAAAAGAAATTGAGGAAAATACAAATAATAATTATTTCCACTTTACTAATTCTGTACTTCCAGCAGGTAAATGCAGGCAGCAGTGCAGCATGCTCTCTGCTTTCTGTAATGACTGTTTAATATAAAAGTCTACCCTTTTACATATCATGAGCATATTTATCACCATTATTTTGAATTTTTAGTACATTATTTATTTATTTATATTAATTACAGTTTATTCATTTTGTATCCCAGTTTTAGCCTTCTCCATCATTCCCTCCAAATCCCACCCTCCTTCCCTCATCTTCTTCCATGTCCCTCTCCAAGGCAAGGGAAAGGAGAGGTACTCTTCCTCTTCCATCTGATCCTAGCTTATGAGGTCTCCTCAGGTCTTGCTGCATTGTCTTCCTCTGTGGCCTGGTAAGACAACTCCCCAATCACAGGAGGTGTTTAAAGAGAAGCCACTGAGTCCATGTCAGAGACAGTAACTGTTCCCTTCACTAGGAAACCCATTTGAATACTGAGCTGCCATAGACTACATCTGTGCAGGGGTTCTAAGTTACCTCCATGCACAGTCCTTGGTTGGATCATCCATCTCACGAAAGACTCCTGTGCCCAGATTTTTTGTTTCTGTTGCTCTCCTTGTGGTGCTCCTGTTTCTTCTAGGTCTTTCTATCTCCCCTTCTTTCATAAGTTTTCTTTCACAAAGTTTGGTTATGAGCTTCAGCATCTGTTTTGATACCCTGCTGGGTAGAGTATTTCAGAGGCAAGCTGTCCTGTTTCCCCGTTTTCTCTCTCTTCCAAAGTCACCATCATTTGTCTTTCTGAGGGAGGACTGATCATCTATACCCAGAGTCCTCCTTCTTGCTTAGATTCTTTAGGTGTACATATTTTAGTATGTTTATCTTATGTTACATATCTAAATATCCACTTATAAGTGAGTATATACTTATGTGTGTTGTTCTGCTTCTGGAATCCTCACTCAAGATAATCTTTTCTAGATCCCATCATTTGCCTGCAAATTTAATAATTTCCTTGTTTTTAATTGCTAAGTAGTATTTTACTGTGTAAATGTACCACAATTTCTGTAGCCATTCCTCAGTTGAGCGACATCTGGATTGTTTCCAGGTACTGGCTATTACAAATAAAACAGCTATTGACATGGTCAAGCAAATGTTCTTGTTCAGCACTTGAGCATATTTTGGATATATGCCTAAGAGTGGTATAGCTGTATCTAAAGTAAGCTCTATTCCTAATTGTCTGAGAAATCATCAGATTTATTTCCAAAGTGATTGTACAAGTTTACATTTCTACCAGCAATGGAGGAGGGTTCCCTTTCTCCACATCCTCTCCAGCATGCATTGCCAGTTGAGGGTTATTATTATTATTATTATTATTATTATTATAGCCATTCTGATACGTGTAAGGTGAATTATCAGGGTTGTTTTGATTTGAATTTCCTTGATGAGTAAGTACATTGAACATTTCTTTAAGGGTTTCTCTCCCATTCAATATTACTCCACAGAGAGTTCTCTGTTTAACTCCATAACCCATTTTTAATTGGATTACGTGATTTGTTGCTTTTTAACTTCTTGAGTTCTCTCTCTCTCTCTGTCTTTCTCTCTCTCTCTCTCTCTCTCTATATATATATACATATATCATATATATATCATATATATATATATCATATATATATGATATTAGCCCTCTGTCAGATAAAGGGTTGGTGAAGGATCTTTCCCAATCTGTGGGCTGTTGTTTTGTTCTGATAACAGTGTCCTTTGCTTTGCAGAAGCTCTTCAGTTTCATAAGGTCCCATTTGTTGATTGTTTATCTTAAAGCCTGTGCTACTGATATTCTGTTCAGAAAGTTGTCTTCTGTGCCGATGAGCTCTGGGATCTTTCCCCTTTTTCTTCTCACCAATTTAGTGTGTCTGGCTTTATGTTGAGATCTTTGATCCACTTGGAGTTTATTTTTGAGCATGGTGAAAATATGGATCTATGCTTATTTTTCTTCATGTAGACATCCAGTTAGACCAGCACCATTTATAGAAGATGCTGTGTTTTTTCCATTGTATCATTTTTGTTTCTTTTCAAAAATCAAGTATAGGTGTGTGGGTTTATTTCTGGGTCTCCTATTAAATTATATTGATCTACCATTCATTCTGTTTCTATGCCAGTCCCATGTAGTTTTTATAACCATTGCTCTGTATTACAACTTGAGATCATTGATGGTGATAACTCCAGATGGTTTTTTGTGGTACAGGATCATTTTGGTTTTTTGTTTTTCCATATGAAGTTTAGAAGTTTTCTTTCAAGGTCTGTAAGAACTGTGTTGGTATTTTTATGGGATTTGCATTAAATCTGTAGATTGTTTTTTGGCAGGATTGCCATTTTCATTATGTTAATTCTACTGATCCATGAGCACAGAGATCTTTGCTTCTTCTGATATCTTCTTCAATTCCTTTCTTCAGAGGCTTGAAGTTAGTTTTGAACAGGTCTTTCACTTGCTTGGTTAGAGTCACATTAAGGTATTTTATGTTATTATTGGCTATTATGAAGGGTATTGTTTCTGTAATTACTTTCTCAGCCCTTCTGTCGTTGGTATAATGGAGGGTTTCCGTTTTTGTTGTTGTTTTTGTTTTTGTTTTTGTTTTTTAGGTAATTTTGTATCCAGCCACTTTGCTTAAGGTGTTTATCAGCAGAAGGAATTCTCTGGTTATATTTTTCAGGTAGCTCATGTATACTATCATATCATCTGCAAATAGTGATACTTTGGCTTCTTCCTTATTGATATGTATCCCTATGATCTCCTTTAGTAGTCTTATTGCTCTAGGTAGGGCTTCAAGTACTTTGTTGAAGACCTATGGAGAGAGTGGGCAGCCTTGCCTTTTCACAGATTTCAGTGAGAATGATTTAAGTTTCTTTCCATTTAGTTTGATGTTGGCTATAGGCTTGCTTTAGATTGTCTTTACTGTGTTTAGGTATGTACCTTGTATCTTTTATCTCCCCAATACTTTAAACATGAATGGCTGTTGGATTTTGTCAAATAATTTTTCAGCATCTAAAGAGATGTTCTTATGTTTTTTCTCCTTCAGTTAGATTATACGGTGGATTACATTGGTGGATTTCTGTATATTGAACCAACACTGCATGCCTGAGGTGAAGCCTACTTTGTCATGGCCTACTTTTGTGTGTTCTTGGATTCGGTTTGCAAGTATTTTATGGAGTATTTTTGCATCAATGTTCACAAGAGAGATATGTCTAAAGTTCTCTCTCTCTCTCTCTCTTTTACTTTTGCTGTGTCTTTGTGTGGTTTAGGTATCCAGGTGATTGTGGCTTCGTTGCATAAGTTTGGTAATGTTCTTCCTGTTTTCATTTTGTGAAATAGTTTGAAAAGAATTGAAGTTAGCTGCTCTTTGAAGGTCTGATACATTATTAAATTTTAAATCACATATTCATCCCAAAATCTTAATACTGGGAAACTTCAAATATCCACTCTCACCAAGGGACAGATCATATAGACAGAAGCTTAATAGGGAAATAAAGACACTAACAGATGTCCTAAATCAAATGGACCTAATACTTTTTTATAATTTTTTATATTAATCACAGGTTATTTACTTTGTATCCCAGCCTTAGCCCCTTCCTTCATTCCCTCCCAGTTCCACCCTCATTTCCTCCCTGCCCCTTTCCAAGTACACTGATAGGGGAGGTCCTCCTCCCCTTCCATCTGACCCTAGCTTAACAGGTATCTTCAGGACTGTCTGCAATGTCCTCCTCTGTCACTTAGCAAGGCTGCTCATTTGTTGGTGTAGCAGGCAACAAAGAGCCAGCACCTATTCTGACTATTTCTTCTCAGAAATAGTTTCTGTTCCCCTTACTTGTCTTCAGAATTTTTCTCCCAAATTCAAAAGAGTATAAGTTCTTTTCAGCACCTCGTGCAACCTTCTCCAAAATATACCATATATTTGTTCACAAAGCAAGCCTCAGTAGATAAAAGAAGATTTAAATAATCCCTTGCATCCTATCTGACCACCATGGACTAAAGCTGTATCTCAACAAATAGAAATAGCAAAATGCCTACACACACATGGAAACTGAACATCTCCATAAGGAAGAAATTTGAAACATCTCATACAAGCAACTTAATGGCTCACCTGATAGCCCTGAAAGCAAGGAAAAGATTTTGCTCAGCTTCTTCTGCTATCCCTGCATTACCCTGAGTATTTTTTAAAGCTTTCAGGGTAGTGTTTTTACCACCTTCTCTGAAAATATTTTCTTTTTTTTATACAATTTATTCATTATATATTCCAATCGAAGCACCCTTCCTCAGTTACTCCCAGTCCCCCCTTCCCTCCATCTCCTTTCCCTAGTCTACTGAAAGGGAGAGTTGTCCTCTTCCATTTTGGCTACATCTAAACAGGGTTCTAGGTACTCTCCATGCATGCTCTTGGTTGGCACATCTGTCTCTGCAGGGCCCCCTGGGCTTAGATATTTTAGCTTTGTTAGTCTGCTTGTGGGGCTCCTGTTCCCTCCATGTCCTTATATCTGCTGCCCCTCTTCTTCCTTAAGACTCTCTGTGCCTTGCACAAAGTTTGGTTTTGAGTCTCAGCATTTCTTTCAATCCCCAGTTGGGTGGAGCATTTCAGAAGACCTTCTATAGTAGGCTCCCACCTTGTTTCCTCTCTTCCAGTGCTTCTGGTGTCTAAAGATGCCCTATCATTAAACATGACATTTACTCAACTATGGTCATAGCAGCTTTATTTATAATAGCCAGAATCTAGAGACACCTAGATGTCCCTCAGTGGAGGAATGGATGAAGAAATTGTGGTACATTTATGCAATGGAATACTACCCAGCTATTACAAACAAGGAAATCATAAAATTTACAAGTAAATGGACATCACTACAAAAGACCATCCTGAGTGAGATAAACCAGAAACAGAAAAAACAGGCATGGTATACACTCACTTATAAACAAATATTTAGCAGTAAAATATAGAATAGCCTTAATAAAATCTATAGGCCTAAATAAGCTAAACACTAAGCAGAACCCTAGGGAGGAGGCTTAAATCTTACTCAGAATGTGAAACAGGGTAGACAACAGAAACAGTAGAAAATATTTTCTTGAAACAGTAGCTCACAATCCCTGAATGTTGTTCTGCCATCTTTGGTCCTTCCTGTCTTCACTAAGATTTAAAATTTTATTCAGCATTACAAATGAATCTTAGCTGTGTCTTTTCTGTTGCGAAAAGTGAATAGATTAGGCTGAAATCTTTAAAGGATTTAGGATTCATATTCTACAGGAGAATTAAATGATTCTCATTATACAAATAGTGAAGGAATAAAAAAACCTTAACACAAGCTGATTTGCTTAGGTAGTGATTTTACTGTATGTCTGACATCAAACAGAATAAAACAACTTATTTTGGGGAATTAAGTTGAATATTTCAGATATCTTAAGAGAATGTAATCTAAAGCTCTGAGTTAATTTTCTTTTTTTGAAAAATATACTAAACTTTTAGTGGAAATAAAGCAGAGAAACAATGGTAATATGAGGAGTTTTATGTGAAGAATTAATTTTTCTCTAGCATTTAAGAAAATAACCAGAAACAAGATTTTAATAATGAAATGAATAATGCATACTTTCTTAAACTACAAAGCTTTCTTTACAAATTTTGGATTTACGAAAGGGTTGTTATTATCTTATGTCTTATATTTGTTATTATATTATGTCATACAGCTTTACTAGAGGCCAATTTATCCTTTCCTCAGTAGTCATAGACTTTCCTTAACTGTACCAAATGAATTATCAAAGACATATCTGTAGCTGTTTCCATAGTATTAATCATTATTTTATTTATTAAATTTATTCACTTTGTATCCTAGCTGTAGCCACTTCCCTTGTCCCTCCCAATCCTAGCCTTCTTCCTTTTTTTCCTACCATGGCCCTTCCCCAGTCCACTGATAGGAGAGGTCCTCCTCCCGTTCTGTCTGACCCTAGCCTTAAGGTCTCATCAGGACTGGCTGCAATGTCTTCCAATGTGGGCTGGTAAGGCTGCTCCCTCCTCAGCGGTAGGTGATCAAATAGCCAGCCATTGAGTCATGGCAGAGACAGCCCCTGTTCACCTTACCAGGGCTCCTTCTAGGAGACTGAGCTGCCATTGGCTATATCTGTGAAGGGGTTCTAGGTTTTTTCCATGAACTATCATGGTTGGAGTATCAGTTTCAGAAAAGGCCCCAAGATTCAGATGTTTTTTAGTTCTGTTGCTCTCCTTGTGGAATTCCAGTCCTCTTTCGGTCTTCCTATCTCCCCTTCTTCCATAAGATCCCCTGCACTCTTCCAAAGTTTGGCTATGAGTCTCAGCATCTGCTTTCATACCCTGCTAGGTAGTCTTTCAGAGGCCCTCTGTGATAAGCTCCTGTCCTGTTTCCAGTTTTCTCCCTCTTTCAATGTCCTGCCCATTTGACTTTTTGAATGAGAATTGATCATCTTTCCCAGGTTCCTCCTTCTTGCTTAGTTACTTTAGGTGTAGAGATTTCAGTATGTTTATCACATATTATATGGCTAATTGCCACTTATAGGTGAGTATATACCATGTATGTCTTTCTGCTTCTGGGATACCTCACTCAGGATGATCTTTTCTAGGTTCCACCATTTGCCTGCAAATTTCATGCT
This sequence comes from Pachyuromys duprasi, assembly GCA_028658305.1. Taxonomy (NCBI): domain Eukaryota; kingdom Metazoa; phylum Chordata; class Mammalia; order Rodentia; family Muridae; genus Pachyuromys; species Pachyuromys duprasi. The sequence goes on from CM053742.1 coordinate 67,629,038, forward strand.
TTCCTTGTTTTTAATTGCTGAGTAGTATTTTGTTGTGAAAATGTACCACAATTTCTATATCCATTTCTCAATTGAGGGACACCAGGGTTATTTCCAGATTCTCATTATTATGAATAAAGCTGCTATAAACATGATTGAGCAAAAATCCCTGTTGTGTATTTGAGCATCTTTTGTATATATGCCTAGGAGTGTTATAGCTGGATATGAGGAATCACTATTCCTAATTTTCTGAGAAAGGATCAGATTGATTCCCTGAGTGGTTGTACAAGTTTACATTCCCACCAGCAATGGAGTAGGTTTCCCTTTCTCCACATCCTCTCCAGCATGCATTGTCTGTTGAGTTGTTTTTTTTTTTTTTTTTTTTTAGCCATTCTGATGTGTGTGAGGTGAATTCTTAGGATTGTTTTGATTTGCATTTCTCTGATGAACATTTCTTTAAGGGTTTCTCTGATATTAAATATTACTCTACAGTGAATTTTCTATTTAAGTCTGTATTCAATTTTTAAATTGTATTATTTGATTTGTTGCTTTTAATTTCTTTTTATTAATGATGCACTATAGTACAGCTTGAGATCTGCGATGGGGTTACCTCCAGATGATATTTATTGTGCCATATTGTTTTAGGTATTCTGGGTTTTTTTTCCATATGAAATTGAGAATTATTCTTTAAAGTTATGTAAAAAGTGTGTTAGTATTTTGATGGAAATTGCATTTAATCTGTAGATTGCTTTTGGTAGGATGGTCCTTTTCACTGTGTTAATTCTACTGATCCATGAGCATGGGATATCTTTTCATCTTGTGATATCTTCTATTTCTTTCTTCAGAAACTTGAAGTTCTTTTCATACAGGCCGTTGACTTGCTTAGTTAGATTTACACCAAGGTACTTTAGGTTATCTCTGGCTATTATAAAAGGAGTTATTTCCCTAATTTTTTCTCAGCCCATTTTTCTCTTGTATAGAGGAGGGTTTCAATTTTTTTTTGAGTTAGTTTTGTATCCAGCCACTTTGTTGAAGGTGTTTATTTGCTAAAGGAGTTCTCTGGTAGAACTTTTGTGGTGACTCTTCCATATTACAATATGATATACAAACAGTGATAGTTTGACTTCTTCATTTCTGATTTGTATCCTTTTGATACCCTTTAGTTTTTATCTTTTTCTAGCTCTGACTTCAAGAATTATGCTGAAAAGAAAAGGAGAGAGTGGGTCTTGATGCCTTGTTCCTGATTTCAGTGGATTGATTTAAATTTCTGTCCATTTAGTTTGCTGTTGGCTATAGGATTGCTTTATATTATTTTTAGTATGTTTAGGTATATGCCTCATGTCCCTTCCTTCTCCAAATCTTTATGATCCGGTGTTGAATTTTGTCAAAATCTTTTTCGGCATCTAAGGAGATGATTATGTGTATTATTATTTTCTATCAGTTTGTTTATTTGCTGGATAACATTGATGGATTTTCATATGTTTAACCACTCCTGCAAGCCTCCAATGAAGCCTACTTGGTAGTGGTGGATGAGATCTTTAATGTGTTCTTGGCTTCTGTTTGCGAGTATTTTATTGAGCAATTTTACATCCGTGTTCATAAGTGAGATTGGTCTGAAGTGGTCTTTCATTTTTGGGTCTTTGTGAGGTTTAGTTATAAAGGTGACTGTGGCTACATAGAATGATGTTAATATTCCTTCTGTCTCTATTTTGTAAAATAGTATGAAAAAGCAAAATAAATCAAATAATCAACAACAACAGAACTCTTGGAACTACTAAATTAACACAATCAATAATTTCCTGATTAAAAAAATGAAGATGTGAAAGTCTGTAATGTTTTTATGTTTCTAGTGAAATACCATGTTTAATTTTTATCTCATTCTATTATTTGATTTTGTTGGTTTCTTTTTGATTAAGACATAGCATATGTTGGGTATGGAGGGGTAAAGAGGATCTGGTAGGACATGGTGAGAAAAATAATATGATAAAATAAAAAAAATAAAAAAAGTAATAACAAAGAAAATTATAACAATAAATTGACAAACAACTTCAAATAGCACCAAAATATACATTTTGATAGATTTAACAGAGTAAAGGTTAAAAAACAAACAAAAAAAAAGAACTCTATACCAAAGACTATAAATGTTGATGATAGAATTTGAAGAAGTTGTAACATATGGTAAAAATTTAAGTTTAAATAGATTGAAAGGACTAATATCATTTCACTTTTTATTTGATTTATTTACTAACGAGTGCACTGTGTTTATTTAATCTATTTCGTACCAAAATTTCAATGATAATTTTTATGTGAAATTTAGAATACTTTAGTAAATTCCCCATGAAATGATGAAATTCTCTGAATAAATGAAACAATCTTGAGGCAGAAACAACAAATTTTAGTCATTATACTATTTGATTTCAAAATCAACTAGAAAGCTCTAAAGAGATTTTGGCATGTTGACTTTGTAGGTTTTGTGGTTCAATGTAGACAAAACAGATGGGGTAGAACAAAGGACATACAGGATGAATTTGATCTAAAGTTCAGATATGCATAAATGAAATTAAGTCATGTGCTCACAATGGACAGAACTGATGTGTAGGATATGCATTCTGGTCCAAGCCTGGAATTTGAGGTATATTTAGGCATCATTGTGAGTAGATATGGTAGAAGAACAGGCAGATTGGCATGGCTAGAAGTTAGCAAAGGTTGTTTCAGGTCTGGCTAGTTGGCGAGGCTTGACGGCAGAAATATATGATTTTTTTGAATACTAAACAAATGAGGAATAGAGTGTTAAAAATACAGCTTTTGATACAGTAACTCATGTTGAGTTGTCCATAGATGGATTTACATATGTTAGAAAATATAGGTGTACAATAATGCTCAATTCAGTATTGATTACGTGTTAAAAGAAATCATACACATTTCACAATATGAGAATGGTCTGTCAATTTTAGCAATGAATACAATAGGAAAATATGGACTTGCTAAAATAATTGTATAGATTTATAGATTTATTAGTTTGAAATGTTTAAGTTTTATATCCAAAATGTATTTTCATGAAAATCGTTTCCTCAAAATTATTGTAAAAATAATACAATAATTATTTTTTTATTTTATTTTTTACTTTTTATTTTTATTAATTACAGTTTATTCATTTTGTATCCCCTCTGTAGCTCCCTCCCCCTCCCAATCTCACCCTCCCTCCACCTTTCTCACCTGTGCCCCTCCCCCAGTCCGCTGATAGGGGAAATACTCTTCTCCTTGCCTCTGATCCTAGTCTATTAGATCTCATCAGGAGTGGCTGCATTGCCTTTCTCTGTGGCCTGGTAAGGCTGCCCCCACCCTTAAGGGGAGGTGATCAAAGAGCCAGCCACTGAGTTCATGTCAGAGACAGTCCCTGTTCCCATTATTATGGAACCCACTTGGACACTGAACTGCCATTGGCTACCTCAGTGCTGGGGTTGCAGGCCATCTCTATGAGTGCTAGTTGGCTGCAGTATCAGTCTCAGAAAAGACCCCAGTGCCCAAACTTTTTGGAAACATTATTAGGCTTGATCAATGGAAATGTCTATCAATTTCTATGAATGAACTCAGTACTGCATAATTTTGCATTTGCTCTATTTTGTCTTGACACAAAATCTAACATTATAGAAATAGTCAAACTAAATAATATGAGCATACAGGATTTCTCCAGTGGCCTCCAGTACAGAATACTGAGTCACATGGATACAAGAAATTGCTCTCTACTATTAATCATTAACATTTCTTCAACTGGAGTAAAAATTGTCATTAAAATTTCCCATAGATCTTACTTAATCCAATTGGCTGCAGCTGGCTGCAGCTTCTTAGTGATCTCTATACATATAAATGATGGTACTTTTCAGTATATACAAAATGATCGATAGAGTACTTAATCTAATTTCATATAAAAGAAACAAACTTAAAATAAAAGTATTACCAAACCATACCGATGAGTAGGGAAGATTTGGGAACAGAGAGGAAAAATATGACCAAAATATATCATATGAAACATAAATAATTAAAATATTTTAGAGTTATGAATTACTGACCTGTGCATAAACAATAAGGAATGCTGCTCAAGTTTCCAGTGAATGTTTTTTTTTATCTTTTTTAATTTTAAGATTTTTATTTTATATTAATCACAGGTTATGTACTTTGTATCCCAGCTGTAGCCCCTTCTCGCATTCCCTCCATATTCTCCTCTTAATTCATTTGTGTCATTTTCATAGGTGTAACAATAATATTTAATTATGAATTTTTGAAATAACTATTTAATCTCCAAAGAAATGGTTGTGTCTTTTATTATTACCAAAACATTCTTATGTATGTATTGTCCAGTATGAAAACAGTTACAATTTGTTGTACTTCAAATAAAAGTACTTTAACACATTGCCATATGTAACTGTTGTGATTTGAAATGTAAGACACAACATTATTCTACTTATCAGATGGTAGTTTTCTAAGACAGTTTATACTGGCAATTTGAGGGTCTGGAGAGATGGCTCAGTGGTTAAGCTCACCTCTTGCTTTTCAAGAAGAGCCAGTTTCAGTTGCCAAAACTCATATCAGACCTCTTACAATTGCCTGTAACTCCAGCACCAGAAAATCAGACAATTTCTTATATCTATTATGGGTACCTGCACACATGTAGCAAATAATCAGAGAGAAAAGCTGCTCCTCCCCCCACAGACACACACTTGCACACTCAAACACACTAACACACACAGAGTAATAAAAGTAAAAAATTTAAAAACAACTTTAAATAATATTAAGCAAAAGCTAAAAAGTTAGAACTAACATAAAAGCAAATGTAAATGTGTTCTAGCAAAATATGTTTTAGATTTTTAGTGTACTATTATCATTGTTTATATAAGAACTATTAATAAATTAATGTATTTATTGCCACATAATGAAAATATTTTGGAATGAATTAAATTTATTTTAACACTTTTCATTGTTTATATAGTAATGTTAGCATAATGAATGTCAGATGACATGCCTTATATGTCATTACTTTACCCTTGAATGATATTGACTTTAAATTTTTTCTTTAATTTTTTCTTTATTATTTATTACAATTTATTCATTTTGTATCCCTGCTGTGGCCCCCTCCCTCATTTGCTTCCAATCCTTCCCTCCTTCCCTCTTCTATCCCTGTGCCCACCCCCTAGTCCACTGATAGAGGAGGACCTCCTGCCCTTCTAGCTGATTCCAGCCTATCAGGTCTCATCAGGACTGGCTGCATTGTCTTCCTCTGTGGCCTTGGAAGGCTGCACACCACAAGGGTAAGTGATCAGAGAGACTGCCTCTGAGTTCATGCCAGAGAAAGCTCCTCTTCCCCTTATTAGAGACCCCACATGGATACTGAGTCTATGGGCTACATCTGAGGTGGGGAATTAGGTCTTCTCCATGCAAGGTCCTTGGTTGTAGTATCAGTCTCTGCACGGCCCCAAGGCCCAGATAATTTTTGGCACTGTTGTTCTCCTCTGGGACCTCCTGTCCCCAACAGGTCTTTGCATCTCCGCCTTCTTTCATAAAATTACATGGTCTCTGCCAAAATTTGTCTATGAGTTTTAGCCTCTGCTTCGATAATTTGATCTTTCAGAGGCCAAAAGTGGTCGGTTCCTATCCTGTTCCCTGATTTCTCCTGCTTCCATTGTGTATCACATTTGTCCTTGTGAATGAAGATTGAGCAAATTTCTTAGGGTCTTTCTCGTTGTTTAGCTTTTGGGCATTATATCATTTGATATGTTTATCCTATATTATATATGTAATAGCCACTTATGAGTGAGCATATGCCATATGTGTCTTCATGCTTCTGGGTTACCTCACTCAAGATGATCTTTTCTATTTCGTGTCAATTGCCTGCAAATTTGGATGATTTCCTTGTTTTTAATTGCTGAGAAGTATTGCATTGTGTACATGTACTACAATTTCTGTATCCATTCCTCTGTTGAGGAACATCTAGGTTGTTTCCAGAGTCTAGCTGTTAGGAATAAACCTGATAAAAAGATGGTTGAGCAAATGTCTTTGTTGTATACTTGAGCTTAATTTGAATATATGCCTGGGAGTAGTATGGCTGGATCTTGAGGTAGCACTATTCCTAATTTTCTTAATAAGCACCAGATTGATTTCCAAAGTGGTTGTACAAGGTTATATTACCACCAGCAATGGAGGAGGTTTCCCCATTCTCCATATCTTCTTTAGCATGTGTTGTCACTTGAGTTTTTGATCTTAGCCATTCTGATGGGTGTAAGGTAAAATCTCACGGTCGTTTTGATTTGCATCTTCCTGATGACTAAGGAAGTTCAGCATCTCTTTAAATGTTTCTCTGCTATTCGATATTCCTCTCTTGAAAATTCTCTATTTAGCTCTCTACCCCATGTTTTAATTGGATCATTTGGTTTGTCGGTGTTCAATTTCTTAAGTTCTTTATATGTTTTGATATTAGGCCTCTTCAGACATAGGCTTGGGGAAGATTTTTCCCAGTCTATGAATTTTTGATTTCTTGGGATGATATTGTCCTTTGCTTTACAGAAGGTTTTTCAATTTCATGAGGTCCCATTTATTAGTTGTTGGCCTAAGATCCTGTCTGTCAGTGTTCTATTCAAAGAGTTGTCTTCTGTGCCATTGAGTACCAAGCTCTTCCACACTTTTTTTTTCTAACAGGGTTAGTGTATCTGGTTTTATGTTGATTTATTTGATCCACTTGGACTTTAATTTTGTGCAGGGTGATAAATATGGATCTATTTGCATTTTTCTACATGTAGTCATCCAGTTACACCAACATTATTTGTTGAAGATGCTGTTCTCCCCCCCCCCCCGATGTATGATTTGAGATTCTTTGTCAAAAATCAAATACCCATGGCTGTGTGGGTTTATTTCTGGGTCTTCTATTCAATTCCACTCATCCACCATTCTGTTTTTATGCCAGTACCGTGAAGTTTTTATTATGGTTGTTCTGTAGTACTGCTGGAGATCAGGGATGGACATAATTCCAGAAGATCTGTTATTGTACAGAATTATTTTAGCAATTCTGGAATTTTTGTTTTTCCATATCAAATTGAAAATTGTTCTGTCAAGTTCTGTAAAGAATGAGGTTATTTTGATGGGAATTGCTTTGAATCTGTAGGTTGCTGGCAGCAGGATCCCATTTTCATTTTGATAATCCTAATGATAAATGAGCATGGGATATCTTTCCAACTTCTGATATCTTCTTCACTTTCTTTCTTCAAAGATTTCAAGTTTGTTTTTTTTTTTTTTTCACACAGGTCTTTGACTTGCTTCATTAAAGTCACACCCAAGTACTTTATGTTATTAGTGGTTATTGTGAATGGTGTTGTTCACCTAATTTCTTTCTCAGCTCTTTTGTCTTTTGTATACAAGAGGGCCACTGGGTTTTTTGATTTATTTTTGTACCAAGCCACTTTGCTCAAGGCATTTATCAGCTGAAGGAATCCTCTGGTAGAATTTTGGGGTCACTCATCTATAATATCGTATCATCTGTGGATATTGATACTTTGATTTTTTCCTTTCTGCTTTGTATCCCCTTTATCTCTTTTAGTTATCTTATTGTTTTAGCTAGGACTTGAAGTACTATGTTGAAGAGATACGGAGAAAGTGTGCAGCCTTGCGATGTCCCTGATTTCAGTGGGATTGATTTAAGTTTTTCTCTACTCACTTTGATGTTGGCTATAGGCTTGCTGTATATTGCCTTTACTGTATTTCAAAATAATACTGAGAGATGTACAAGCACTTGCAGAGTTCTTACTATTGCTTATATTTGTCCACTTATAGTATCAAAAATGGGATTCCGTCTGATGCAAACTGGTGCAGCCATGTGAATACTGTCCCAGTCTTTATTCATTCAAATGTGCATCAGTCATCCTGTGTCTAAAAGGCCTCATTCCCATGGTGTTCTCCATGTCTTGTTCCTAAAATCTCTCGATCTCTTCTTCCACAGGGTATCCTGAGCCTTGAAAAGATGGATTTAAAGAAGAGACACTGTTTTGTAATGAGTGTTCTAAGGTCTCTTACACTCTGAACTTTTGTTTTTGGTTCTCTATATTTGTTTCTATCTGCTGTAGGAAGAAGCTTCTCTGACGATAGCAAAGGAGTAAATGATCTATGGCTATAGCAGAATTTCATTAGGAGTAATTACAAGTGGTCTCATGGATGTATCTCATACCATAGAATGGGCTTTAAATCCAATCAAATACTGGTTGGTTGCTCCCACAAATTTTGTGCCACTATTCAACAAGCACATTTTGCAGTGAAATCATAACTCTACATTTAAGGGTTTGTATTATGATATGTTTGTTACCTTTTTTTCCTTGATATCATATGGTAATCATGTTCTATTCAGAAAGTCTTTTCCTGGGACAATGAGCTCAAGGCTATTTCTTAATTTCTCTTTTGCCAAGTTCACTATATATAAATACATGTTGGTGAAGATCCTGTATTTCCTCCAGTCTTTACTTCTGGCATTTTTATTGAAAAATATCAGTTGTTTATATGTGTGTGTACTGATTTCTAGGTATTCATTTCTATTTCATTGGTCAATGTTTCAGTTTTTATGGAAACACCAAGCAGTGTTTATTATTTGAGCTGTTATTACTAAAGTACAATTTGAAATTAGGGATGGTAATACATCTATCAGTTCTCATGTTGTTCAGAGACATTTTAGTTATTAGTGATTTTTAGTGTTTCCTTTAAAAAAACCTAGAAATTATCCTTTCATGTTCTGTTAATAATCTATGGGGATTGCACTGAATCTGTACATTCCTTTTGGTGTGATGATCATTTTAACCATATTAATCTTACTGATCCATTAGCAATTGGAGATTTTTCTATCTTCTGATATCTTCTTAAATTTATTTTTAATATCTAAAGGTTTGTTTTGTTTTAATTATAGAAATCTTTCAATATTGTGGTTAATGTTAATGCAAAATATTTTTGAGATCTTGTGAAAGTATTGTTTTTCTTATTTTTTCTCAGTTTAGTAGTCATTTATAAAATGGGTTAAGGAAACTACTGTATTTGCATATTTATATTGTATCCAGCCTCTTTATTGAAAGTGTTCATTTGGATTTTAGGATTTTCTTTGTGAAAATTTTAGGGCATTTATGCATGCTATTATATCATTTGCAAATAAAGATACTTTGACTTGTTCCCTTCCTATTATTATTCCCTTGATCTCCGTCAGTTGTCTTACTGCTCTAGCTAAGACTTCAATTACTGAATTTAAAAAGTAGACCCCTGTCTTTTTCCTGTTTTAAGTGGAATTTTTCTCTATTTAGGAGGATATTTGCTATGGGCTTGCAATAAATCACGTTTAATTTTGGAGATAATACCCCTTTTTCTAGTATCTCCGGGACTTTTATCATGATATGGTATTGGAGTTGTCTTTTCTCAATGTCCTTTAACTCATGACTACTTTAATAGTAACGAACTTCTGAATTTGTGGATTTGAAACAATGAGCCTCAAAATTTCAGCATTAGCAGCTAGCTGTAAGCTTCTGGATTTCAAGATCAGCTCATAAACCTCTGATATTCTGGGTTGTCAACACTAAGGTAACTTCTCCTCACCTGCAAACAATGACCATCTCTTTAGAGTAAAGGAATCATCAGGTCTTTGTGATGATAAAGTTATGATGCATTTTAACCATGTTTCATAGCATGTCTTCTGAAGAACTGGGCATTTAAAATTAGTAATCCATTCTCTAAATTATTTCCTTTCCTCTGCACTTCAATTTCCTTTATACTGATGGTGGACATAGATTCCTATTTCTGAAGCTGCAAGGAAAAATATTCATGTCAAGGAGATATTTTTCAGTGATCCTAAACAAATACAACTTCTTAGAAATGGTTTCTTGGAGGTGTCTCTCATTTAGCACAAATAATCATACTCAGCAAATAAAATTCAAAATGTTTGGCCTTAGACACATTGATTGCCCTTACCATTTCCAAAGATTGGCTGAATCTCATCCTGCAACTGCTCAGATGCTGTTGGCAGCTGATTTTTTCATTAGTTTATTACCTTCTCTCTGACAAAATTTGTAACCTCAACTTTACATTTTGATATTTTTCTGATGTCTTCCAGTCCTGCTCCCCTGGGATCAAGAGAATTTGTAAAATTTAGGGTGTGGATGATTTTGTACATTTCAAGATATTGTTTTAAAAAATGACCAGAGAAAGGCACTAACATAAAAAAAAATCATGAGTATATTGATGATTCAATGAAAAAGTCAAGTGAGCCATGATGTCAAAAACTATGTCTAAAATTAATATTAGAAGTCAATGTTTAATTCACAATTTTTAATATCAGAACTCCATCACTATTGCCATTTGTTACCTAGATTAGATCTAGGATATTGCTTTGTTAATTTATCCTTATATCCATACCTACTTTCTGATAATTATAAATGTTCAAACCATACATACAAATACAAAGAAATGACTCATTGATTAAGAGTGCTTGCCACTCTTAAGAAGGATCCCAGTTTGGTGCCCAGAAAACATGTTGGCTCACAATCATCAGTAGCTCCAGTTTTCGGAGTTTTCACAACCATTTTAGTCTTTGTGGTTGTTGTAGTAATTAAATAATGAGGGTGTTTGTCTACATAATGCTATTTATTAGCCCAAAGATCATAATAGCATTATTATCTAACCTGCTATCACAAATAATAAGACACAGATACCTGTTAGATTTTATAATTGCCTTATTTACCTTTTGCCAGGCAGATCTTTCATCTACACTGTCTCAATAACCTCACCACCCATCTCCCTTCCCCAATCCAATGCCATCCACCTTAATCCTCCTAATCCACTCTGCTTTATATCCATTATCCCATACTACTTGCTTTTATTCTTTATCTGAGGTTTTTCACACCTGTATTGGCATCTTTTTCTTTCAGCCCAGATGGTTTCTTCTCCATGCTAACCTATCATGGCATTCTTCTTCTTCCTCTCTTCCCCTCCTTCTTCTTTTCTCTCCCATGATTCCCTTGTCCCAGATCCCAGGAACCTTAGTCATGTCTACCCCATTCTGCCTTGCCCAGGCATAGGCTGTGTAATCAACCAATCAGGTATAATGATTCAGGCAGCTTTACACAACAAGGATAGGTTTACACAACAAGGTTTACTTGAGAATGTGCCTGTCCGAGCAAAGATTCGATCTTGGAGGCAATTAACAGGCATGAGACCAACCACTAACAATGGATATTCAATACCCATATGGTGTACATATACTCTTGCGTATACATGTACATATAATTAAAAAGAAGTATTAGAAGATTGTACAGTTATAGGAAAATGTTGAAGAACTACTTACAAACTGTCATTTTTAAACAGTTGATGTCCATTTTAAATGTTTTCTTTAAATTAGAAATAGGCTTAAATCTGAGCACTAGCTATGGAAATATTTCAGGAGCAGGACACAAAAATTGTGGAACTGAATATCTGTGTGCTCAATTTGTAAGATCAGATGGAATGCACAAAAAGCTAAATTTGAATGGAGACACCTGGCATATGATTCATTTAATAATTGTTATTTGAAAAAGGGCATACAAATATTTGTTATTTATATAATTTCCACACATAAGTTAAAATACACACATATGCATTTTGTATATTCTGACATGTGTGTGTGTGTCCCAAATTAGGACAGAATTCAAACAACCTAAAATATTCTTCTATTAAAGTTCTCAATTCACTGGATGGTTCTTCTCCATGTTTGAGAAGACCATCTACTGTTCTTGGTTCACTCATTTCCATGCTAACCTCTTTCAGAAGCGGTCTCCAAGATGGACCCCAAAATGCTTACAAGATAGCTTTAAATCTCATGGACAAGAGAACTAAAAACACAAAATTAGCCACAACATTTCTATCACTTTTCATCTTAACACATATCTACATCTATTCATAATAATTTCAAATATCAAATAAAAGCAGTAACAAGTATTAACTAGTATGCTAGAACTGTGATGTACACAATGAACAATATTATTAGTGATGCTTTCTATACTTAGTATACCATCAATTTCTAGGCACTTCCCCATTAATGGGCGGAGGCAGCAGTGGAGGCAGTGCAGGTGAGGAATATTTCACCCTGCTTTAGATTTGAAACAAAGAATACTCAATACTCAACATTTCTCCATGACAGGGTTCCTGTCTCCATCCTTGGCAGAGGTGGAGGCTGCAAAGGCAGGCCACAGCACCTGCCACAGAGCTCATTGCCATGTCCACAGTGTCCACAGCTCCTAGCAGAGAGCAAAGTACTGTGGGCTCCACCAGGCCAACCAGGCTCTCAGCTTCCCAGGAACCTACCAGAAGGCATCTGTGTGAGCGGCCTCCTAGTTATGCCATGGTGGATGGACTATCATTGGACCGCAACACCAGCCCCCAAGTCTGCAGCAACATAGGAGTTCTTGGGAGGCATTATCAACATTGAAGCCCCTGCTCTGTGGATATACAGGTGAAGTCCAGATAATCAACTCCTGGAGGCCAGACAGAAATGAAATCCAGAATGACAGTATGACAGGACTATAGACCACTGAGCTATTCAGGAAATCGGCTCCGGTGCATTGTACCAGCAAACTGCTACAGCAAACAATGCTAGCATTCACATCCCCTCTTACATCTGCACGCTCCCAAATTCCAAGCATCTACATTCTCTAGCATTCTCTCCTTCAAGACACACTTCCACACACACACATGCTTCCTTCTCTACAACTGCAATTCTGCAACAGCAGCTTCCACTCCCTTAGATAAAGCTAAAACACCAACATACACTCTCAAACCAGTGGCCTCTCTCATCTTCCTGAATAAAACTCCAAACACCAGAGAAAGATGGACCCAGTCTGAAGTACAGACTCCAGGAAAAAAACAGTGAAGGTTATAGATAAACAAATGGCCAAAAGTCGGCATAAGAACACAACAAACAAAAATCAAGACATCATGGGTCCACTAGCAACCTCTAAAATCAATGGATATTTCAATTCATCGGAAATACAGGAAAATAACTTTAAAGCTATGCTTATCCAGTTATTAGAGGCACATAAAGAGGAAACAAACACATCTCTCAAAAAAATAGCCACACAAATGGAGACAAATAGAGAGGAAATGAACAAAAAATAGAGACAGTCATAGAGAAACAGGAATCCAAATCCAAATAGATGAAGGAAATGATGCAAGGCATGAAAACAGAATAGAAGCAATAAAGAAAACACAAACAGAGAAAACCCTGGACCTGGAGAACTTAGAGAATATATAAGGACCACGAAAGTAAGCATCACCAATAGAATATAACAGATGGAAGAGAGAATCTCTGATGCTAAAGATACACTTGCAGAAATTGATATTTCTCTCAAAGAGAAAGTAAAATCAGAAAAGTTCCAAACACAAAACATCCAAGAAATCAAGGACATCATGAAAAAGCAAAAGCTAAGAATAATAAGAATTGATGAAAAAGAAGATTCCAGGCTCCAAGGTCCAGAAAATATTTTCAAGAAAATCTTAGAAGAAAATTTTCCCTACTTAAAGAAAGAAATATCCATAAACATACAAGTGGCCTACAGGACACCAAATAGACTAGACCAGAAAAGAAACTCCTCATGTCACATCATAGTAAAAACACTAGCTCTACAGAACAAAGAGAAGATATTAAAAGCATCAAGGAAAAAAAAGACCAAGTAACATATAAAGGCAGACATATCAGAATCATACCTGACTTCTTACAAGAAAATATGAAAGCCAGAAGGGCCTGGGCAGATGTCATGTAGACTTTAAAGGACCATACATGCCAACCCATACTACTATATCCAGCAAGGCTTTCAATCAACATAGATGGAGAAAACAAAATATTCCATGACTAAGCAAAATTTGAGCAATATCTACAGAACAAACCAGCACTACAGAAGTTACTACAAGGAAAACTCCAATCCAATGACAGAGACACACTTAAAGAAATGCTCAACGTCCTGAGTCATCAGGGAGATGCAAATGAAAACAACCCTCAGATTTCACTGTACACATATCAGAATGGCTAAGACAAAAAACTCAAGTGACAATCCATCAGAGAGGATGTGGAGAAAGGGTAACCCTCCTCCATTGCTTGTGGGAATGTGAAATTGTACAAACACTTTGAAAATCAATCTTTTACTTTCTCAGACAATGAGAAATAGAGCTCCCTCAAGATCCAGCTGTACCACTTCTAGGCATATATCCAAAAGATGCCCAAGTACAAAACAAGGACAGTTGTTTAACCATGTTTATAGCAACTTTATTCATAATAGCCAGAACCTGGAAACAATGCAGACATCCTTCAAGGGAGGAATGGATACAGAGATTGTGGTACATTTACACAATGGAATAATACTCAGCATTTAAAAACAAGGTAATCAGGAAATTTGCAACAAATGATGGGAATTGGAGATCATCTTGAGTGAGGTATCCCAGATACAGAAAGACACACAAGTTATATACTCACTTATAAGGGGGTACTAGACATATAATATAGAATAACCTTACAAAAACCTCTATACCAAAAGAAGGAGAGCTAGAAGGTGGACTCTGGATACGATGATCAGTCCTCACTCAGAAAAGCAAAAGGGATGGACATTGGAAGAAGGAGCAAACAGGAAACAGCACAGGAGCCTACCATTGAGGGCCTCTGAAAGACTCTGCCTAGCATTGTATCAAAGCACATACTAAGACTCTTAAACATACCCTGGGTATAGTACAAGAAATCTTAGGAAATAAGTTGGAGATATTAAGACCTTGAGAGGACAGGAGCTCCACAAAGATAGCAACAGAATCAAAATATCTGGGCACAAGTGTCTTTTAAGAGACTGATATTCCAACCAAGGACCATTCATGGATATAACCTAGAAGCTCTGCTCAGACATAGCCCATGAAGCTCAATATCCAAGTGGGTTTCCCTATGAAGGGGAACAGGGACTGTCTCTGACATGAATTCAGTGGCTAGCTCTCTGACTGCTTTCCCGGGATCGTGGAACAGCCTTGCTAGGCCACAGAGGAGAACAATGCAGCCAGTTTGGATTGGACATGATAAGCTGGGTCAGATGGAAGGGGAGGAAGACCTCCCCCATCCTTAGACTTGGAGAGGGGCACTGGAAGAGATGAAGAATGGAGAGTGGGATTGGGAGGGGAGGAGGGAGGCGACAGCAGCTGGGATACAAAGTGAATAAATTGTAATTAATATGAAAACTAAATTTTAATTAAATAATTAGGATGGTTATGATGGACATTTAAACAAGTAGCTTCCCCCACCAGAGTAATATCTGATATATATAACTTTGTCTTCTACTATCTATCTGTATTTCTTTGATATCCTCAATTACCTTAATTAATGATGATCTGGGTCACTTGTAGTTCAGTTTTGATTGGGTTTCCTTTTAAGCATTTCTTCTACATATCTCTTCTTTTCTTCTAAACATATTTATTTTCTTTTATCCATTGTGAATTATCAGACTTATTTATCCTTGATATTAGGGATACATTACTACAGCTAGAATTGGTATTTTCTTTTCTCTATCTTGATTTGCAAGTATTATAAATCCTCAGCAATCAAGCTACAGTTTTAGTTTTAATAATATCGTCATTATTACATCTCTTGGTAAGTCTGTTTCTCCTCTTGACATTAAGCCTTCTCAGCCACAAACATATGATATTGCAGGAACAGGAAGTAAAGTTTTGTAATTGATCTCTAGTGGTGTCACACTCATTTCTAGGCAGGAATTTCTGATCTAATGAATCTTGACTATGATAACAGTAGACAATATATTTGATATTTGTTGAGAACATATACATCATTTCAGAGAGTCTGGACCTATTCCTGCAAAAATCTTAAGTATGCATGTCACTGTGTCAGTGTCCTCAAGAAAGCATTTTCATTCCAATCGTGACATCTGCTTCAGATGGTAAATAACATGAATTCAATGCAAATATTATTTTGTTATAAGATAACCTTTTTAAAGAAATAAAGCAATATGTGGATATTGTGAAAATGTATGCTATATATATATATATATATATATATATATATATATATATATATATATATATATATTAAGTGTGTAGATCATAGCTTTGGTAAAAAATATTGCATGTCATGAAAGGAATGAATCTAAACTAAAAATTAGCAGTTACTTGAGTAAATCCAAACACACCATTTGCATTATTGAAGAGATCCCTACCATTAAGTTGCTACACTGTAGCTGGCTAATTACCTCATGGAGTGGTTACATATTGAGGACTCTGAATTGGCTCTATAGGTGGCAAATGGGACAAAAAAAAGCTTTTATATAAGTACAGCTATTCAACTTTGGCTTGATAATTAAATACTACTGGGTATGATCAGAATGCATCAGTCAATGGATCAAAAACATTAGTTTTGTGAAGAATAGCTTCATGAAAAATTGCACAATGATTGTTTATATACTGAGCAATCAGCCTCAGGCCTGTTGGCAATCTAAGAAGTATTTCTCAAAGGTGGAGATTTTCTGAAGAAGAATCAGGTCTTTGCTCCAGAATCTGAAGGACCATGATTCACCTGTATGGGCCTGCCAAGGTTCCAAACAGCATCTCCATTTGTCACTGAAACTTCATGAAATATGAGTCTGCTAGATTATGTGGTAAATCCATTTGGAAAGCATCCTAGATCTATCACAGAACATTCCCTTAAATCTGTAAACATAAAGAAGCTAACGAAGAAGGAGGACCCAGGGTAAGATGATCACTCCTCACTCAGAATAACAAATGGGACTGTCATCAGAAGAGGAAGAAAACAGGAAATAGAACAGGAGCCTATCGCAGAGGGCCTCTGAAAGACTACCCAGCAATGTATGAAAGCAGATGCTAAGGCCCATAGCCAAACTTTGGCCAGAGGGTAGGGAATCATATGAAAGAAGGGGTCAATACAAAGACCTGGAGGGGACAGGAACTCCATAAGGAGAGGAACAGTTCCAAGAAATCTGGGCCCAGGGTTCTTTTCTGAGACAGAGAAATTTCTATAAAGGAATATAAAATGGCATATACATACTTAAAAGAAATGCTCAACACACTTAGCTATCATGGAAATGCAAATCAAAACACCCCTGAGATTTCACCTTACACCCATCAGAAAGGCTAAGATCAAAAACTCAAGTGACAATACATGCCATAGAGGTTGTGGAGAAAGAGGAATCCTCCTTCATTGATGTTGGGAATGTAAACTTGTACAACTACTTTGGAAATCAATCTGGCACTTTTTCAGACAATTAGGAATAGTGCTACCTCAAGATCCAGCAATACCACTCCTAGGCATATATTCAAAAAATGCTCAGTATAGTACAAAGACATTTGCACAACCATGTTCATAGCAGCTTTATACGTAATATTCAGAATCTGTAAAAAACAGAGGGCGAGAAGTAATGATAGATCTGGGGGAGGTTGTTGAAACTTGGGGAGAACAAGAGCTGCACAAAGACCAAAATGAGCAGGGCACAGGGGTCTTGTATGAGACGGTTTCTACAATCAAGGACCATGTGTGGATATGGCCTGGAACCCCT
>CM053742.1:67647107-67669009 GCA_028658305.1 Pachyuromys duprasi
TCGTGCTCTGTGCTAGAAGCTCTGAGCACTGCAGGCTGGTCACCCCTCTGGTCTGGAGTCTTTACTCCTCACTCTGTGCTAGAGTCTGAGTGTCCAGGTTTGAGATGTCAGCTGGAGACTGTGGCTCTGCCCTGGGCTTGCTGCTAAGGGCTCTCCCCTGGAATGGAGATTTGGTGCTTCCTTCTGTTCCAGGGGCTGTGCACCAGGGTCTGAGATGATATTTGGGGCACACACAGTGGGTTTGGGTTGGTGTGCATCCCCTGTATGCAGGGCTGTCTGAAATGGTGCCCGAGGCCTTCTCTGTCTGGCCCATGTACAGACACCTGAACTGGGGTTTTTGCTGGCGGATGCGTGCAGCTTTTGCCCTCAGTGTGCGGTCTGGTCAAGATGGTCCCATGATCCTCTCAGTTGTGGGTTGAGACAGAACTAGGGTTCTTCCCAGATCTGCTGGCGGACTCACACACTGACTGAGTGTTTGCTGGTGGAAGTGTTTAGCTCGCGCCCCTGCAGAGTGCTGACTGGTCAAAATGGTCTCCCAATCCACTCAGTCTGTGGTGGTTCTGGTGATCGTTTCACACCTTCCGCACACCCGTGGGTTGAGGCAGATCTCGGGTGCCTCCCATACCCGCTGGCGGACTCACATACTGACTGAGTTTTTGCTGGCGGAAGCGTTCGCCTCGAGCCCCTGCAGTGTGTGGACTGGTCAAAATGGTCCCCCAATCCACTCAGACTGGGTGGTTCTGATGATTGGTCCTAGCCCACGGGTCGAAGCAGAACCCGGGTGCAGTGCGAGCTCGCAGGGTGCAGTTCAACGAAAACGGCACCCCAGGCTCCTCCCGAGACTGCCTGCGGGACTTTGTGATCCAGTCTACAATGGCCGGAGCGGGCACCCAGCGCAGCTGCTTGTCCACATCAGAGCTGTGTGCTGCTGGTCACCCGGAAATTTCTCCAGGTAATAACTGGGTGTCCCTAGGGTTTTCCCACTTGATTTTCTCATCGTAGGAGTTCCACTCACCTGGCACTCACAATGCTGGCGTTTTAGGTCCCAGAGTTCAGTCTTCTGGTTGCTGCGTTGTTTCTGCCCTCCTACTCCTCAGACACAGTGTTCTCTCGTGGCAGCCATCTTGGATCCTCGACCCTGACTCCTGGTGTGATTTTGATAGATCTACTTTTATATGTTACTTGGCCTTTTTCCCTTGCTGATTTTTATTTTTTTTCTTTGTTTTGCAGATTTTACTATTTTAACTATTATGTGACATGAAGAGTATCTTTTCTGATCTAGTCTATTTGGTATTCTGTAGACCTGTTATATGTTAATGGACCTCTCTTTAAGTTAGAAACATTTTCTTCTATGATATTTTTGAAAGTATTTTCTGGACCTTGGAACCTGGAATCTTCTTTTCTGTTTATTCCTATTATTTGTTGATATTGTCTTTAATGGCATCCTCTAATTCTTAGATGTTTGGGGCTGGTACATTTCCAATTTTACTTTTTCGTTGAGAGATGTATCAATTTCTGCAATTGTATCTTTAGCGCCCGAGATTCTCTCTTTTATCTTGTGTATGCTCTGGTGATGCTTACTTTTATGGTTTCTTACGTTTTCTCTAAGTGTTCCTGCTTGAGGGTTTTCTCTATTTGCATTTTCTTAATTGATTCTGATTCTGTTTTCATGTCTTACACCGAATGTTTGAATGTGGATTCCTTTCTTTCTGTGATAACCTCTGATTTTTTTGTTTTTGTATTGCTTTGTTTTTGTTTTTATTAATTTTCTCTTGATGTGCCTTTATTTGTGTGGCTATATTTGCCTGTACTTCTTTGAGAGCTTTGTTCATTTCCTCTTTATTTGCCTGTATTTGTGTAGCTATTTCTTTGAGAATTATGTTCATTTTCTTTATATAGGCCTCCAATTGCTGGATAATATAGCTTTAAAATCAATATTCTGTGTTTCCGATGAATTAAAATATTCATTGATTTTGCGTGTTTGTGTTGAAGACATGATGTCATGATTTTTATTGGATGTGTTCTTATGCTGCTTATCAGTAACTGTCATGTTTGTTCCTGGATTCTACACTTCACAATGGGTCCATCTGCCTCTGGTGTCTGGAGTATTCTTCAGGAAGATGACAGAGATACACCAGTTTGAAAGTGGATCTTGGTGTGTCTCATATAGGTAAGGGAGGAAGGTCATGCATGTATGTGTGTGTGGAAGTTTACCTTAACGGACAGGGTGCTAGAGCATGTAGATGTCTGGATCATACAGTCAGTCACAAACAAGTTTCACTGGATACAAGTAAATTGAAATAACACCTTGTATTTTATCAGACCACCATGGATTAAAGCTTTACTTCAACACCACAATTGCTGCAAACTTATGGAAAGTAAACAACTCTCTACTCTGTGAAAACTTGGTCAGGGAGGAAATAAAAAAAAATAAATACTTCCTAGAATTCAAAGAAAATAAAGACACAAAGTACTCAGAATTATGGGATACAATGAAAGCAGTGCTTAGATGAAAGTTCATAGCAAAATGCTCCTTAAAATATAGTCATTTTATTTCTCTGTACTGGAAATATTTGTGATAATTTTCCTCCAAATGTTATTACTAAGTTTTTCCAATTTTTTGTTTGTTTTTGGAGACAGGGCTTCTTTGTGTAGACTTGGCTATTCTGGACATTATTTGTAGACAGTCTGGCCTTGAACTTACAGAGATTCACCTGCTTCTGCCTCCCTGAATGCTTAGAGTACAAACATGCACCACCGTGCCACCTATCACTAAGTTTTAATATTGATTGTATTTTAAGTCAGTTTTGCAGCATCTTTCTTAGTTTTTAAATTGTTTGGAAAAATTTTAATTTATGAAAGGAGATATAAGTCCAAACAACCCTGGGATTTCACCTTACACCCATCCAAATGGCTAAGATCAAAAACTCAAGTGATAACACATGATAGAAAGGATGTGGAGAAAGAGGAACCCTCCTCCATTTCTGTTGGGAATGTACAATTCTATAAGGACTTTGGAAATCACACTGGCATTTTCTCAGAAAATTAGGAATAGTGCTACCTCAAGATCCAACTCTACTACTCCTAGGAATATACCCAACAAAGAGATGCTTCACCATTTAATATGGAAATTTGCTCAACCGTGTTCATAGCAGTTCTATTTGTAATAGACAGAAGCTAGAAACAACCTACTTGTCCCTCAATGGAGGAATGGATACAGAAACTGTAATGCATTTACACAATGGAATACTACTCAGCTATTAAAAACAAGGAAATCATGAAAATTTCAGGCAACTGGTAGGAACTAAAAATGATCATCTTGAGTGAGGTAACCCAGAAGCAGAAAAACACACATGGTATATACTTACTAACGAGTGGGTATTGGTCATATAATATAGGATCAACATATTAACATCTATGCTCCTAAAGAAGACAAACAGCAAGGGAAACCCTAGGGAAGATGCTCAGTCTTCATTCAGTAGGCCAAATGTGATCGGCATAGGAAGCAGGAGACAAGGAAGAGGACATGAGCCTACCACAGACCGTCTCTGAAAGACTATTGATCAAGCTATCAAAGCAGAGGCTGGGAATCATAGCCACATTTTGGGCAGAGTACAGGGAATCTTACAAAAGAAGGATAAAAAGACTTGGAGGAGATACGAGCTGCAAAAGGAGACCAACAGAGCAAAAAATAAAAATTAAAAAAAAAAAACTGAACCCTGTGGACCATGAAGAGAATGATACCCCAACCAAGGACAATGCATGGAGAGGCCCTAAAACCTTGTCTCAGATGTAACCCATAGACTCAGTCTCCAAATGTAGTCACTGTTAAACTGAGCACAGTCTTTCTCTAGCATGAACTCAGTGGCAGGCTCTCTGATCACCTACCCCGTTGGGGTGCAGCTTTGCCAAGCCAGAGAGGAAGACAATGCTACCAGTACTGATGAGACCTGAGACCTGATAGGCTAAGGTCAAATAGAAGGTAAGGAGGTCCTCCCTTATCAGTGGTCTATGGGAGGGGCATAGGGCTAAAAGAAGGATAGAGGGTGGGGTTGGGAGGAAACCCAGAGAGTGGGTCACAACCAGAATAGAAATTGAATAAATTGTAATAAGTGATAATTATAATAAAATTTTTTAAAATGTAAAAAATGAAAATAATGAGGCCATTGTTATAAAGATGATACGTGATATCAACAATTTTCAAGACTGTGGTGACATAAGAAATAACAATGCAGATGACATGAAAAAAATAAATTGGAGCAATATCATACTAGCAATTTTTAATCATACCTGAAAGCTCTAGAACAATAAAGCCAAAACACTTAAAAGGTGTAGAACATAGGAAATAATCGAACTCATGTCTTAAATCATTAAATTAAAAACAAAGAAAACAATACAAAGAATCAACAAAAGCAAGAGTTGATTCCTTGAAAGAAAAATCAGCACGATAGGCAAGCCCTTAGCCAAATGGAAAAAAAGGCAGAAAAAGTATTCAAATTAACAAAATCAGTACTGAAACCTTGGGCATAACAACAGACACTGTGGATATTCAAAGAATCATTAGGTTTTACTTCGGAAACATGTAATCATCAAAACTGGAAAAAAATCTAAACAAAATGGATGATTTTTTAAATGACAGATACCATTTACCAATGTTAAATGAAAATCAGGTAAATGATTTAAATAAACCTATATCCACTAAGATAATAGAAGTTGTCATTAAAAATCTCCCAACAAAAGAAATCCCTAGGCCAGGTGTTTTTACATAGAATTCTACCAGACTTTTAAAGAAATTCTAATACAAATAGTTCTCAAATTATTCCATGAAATAGATACTGAAGAAACATTCCAAAACTCATACTATGAGGTCACACTTATCTTAATAACTAAAGCACCCAGGGACTCAACAAAGAAAGAGAACTTCAGACAAATCTCTCTTGTAATCATTAATGCAAAAATACTCAATAAAACAATAACAAATCAGAATCCAAGAACACATCAAAAACATCATCCAATGTGATCAAGCAGGCTTCATTCACGGGATCCAGGGATGGTTCAACATACAAAACTCCATCAATGTAATGAACCACATAAACAAACTGGAAGAAAAAAATCCACATGATAGCCTCATACAATGCTGAAAAATCCTATGATAAAATCCAGTGCCCTTTCATGTTCAACATCTTAGAGAGATGTAGATAAAAAACACATATGCACACAAAATAAAAGCAACAGCAAGCCAATAGCCAACATCAAATTAAATGGAGTGAAATTTTAAGCAGTTCCACTAAAATCAGGAAAAAAACAAGCCTCCTTGTCCATTGTTTCCATATCTATTCAATATAATACCTTGAAATTCTAGTTAGAGCAATAAGAATATTAAAAGATATCAAGGGGATACAAAGGGGAGACAAGGGGAAGAATTCAAAGTATTGCTATTTGGAGATGATACGATGGTATACATAAGTGAGCCACAAAATTCTATCATATACTCCTACATCTGATAAACAAATTTAGCAACATGGTTGAATACAAAATTAACATAAAAATTCAGTATCCCTTCTTTGTACAAGTGATAAACATGCTGCGAAAGAGATTAGGGAAATAACACCCATCATAATATCCACAAATGATATAACAAATTTTGGTGTAACTCTATCCAAGCAAATCAAAGACTTCTGTGACAAGAATTTCAAATCTTTGAGGAAAGAAATAGAAGATATCAAAAAATGAAAAGATCTCCCAAGCTCATGGATCAGTAGAATCAACATGGTAAAAATAGCAATCTTACCTCAAGTAATTTACAGATTCAATGTAATTCCCATCAAAATCCCTACACAATTTTTACTGACCTTGAAAGAGCAATCCTCAACTTCATATGGAAAGAGAAAAATATCTCACAATTCTGCACAAGTAAAAAAAAAAATTCTGGAGATATAATCATTCCTGATTTTAAATTTTACTACAGAGAAATACTTTTAAATAAAGAAGTACATGGTATTGGCACGGAAATAGGGAGGTTTGTCAATAGAAACAAATCAAAGACCCCGAAATAAATGCACACATCTACAGAGACTTGCTTTTTGACAAAAAGCCAAAACAATTCAATGGAAAAAGAAGACATCTTCAACAATTGGGGCTGGTCTCTCTGTATGTCTACATGTAGAAAAATGCAAATAGACCCATATTTATCATATTGCACAAAACTAAAGTCCAAGTGGATCAAAGACCTTAATATAAAACCTTATACAATAAATCTAACTGAAAAGAAACTGGAGACTAGGTTTAACTCATGGGTACAGTAGACCACTTTCTGAACAGAACACCAACAACCCAGGCACTAGGATTAAATATTAATAAATGGGACTTCATGAAACTGAAAAACTTCTGCAAGGGAAAGGACACTGTCAGAAGAACAAAATGGCTGCAAAAGAATGGGAGATCTTCACCAACTCTACACTGACAGAGAGATAGTATCAAAATATAAAAACCAAATAACCCAATTTAAAACATGGGTTGTAAGGCTAAACAGAATTCTCAACAGAGAAATCGTGAATGGCTGAGAAGCAGTTAAAGAAATGTCTTTAGTCATCAGGAAAATGCAAATCAAAAAGACTCTGAGATTCCAGCTTATACCCATCAAGATGGCTATTATCAAAACCTCAAGTGACAGCAAATGCTGGTGAGGATATGGAGCAAACAAAACTCTCCTCCATTGCTGGTGAGAAGGCAATCTTGTACAACCAATGTAGATATCAGTTTTGATTTTTGTCTGAAAATTGGGTACCCAAGACTCAACTATACCACTCCTGATCATATATCCAAAAGATGTTCTACCAAATAACAAGGATACTTATTCAACTGTGTTCTTTGCAGCTTTGTTTGTAATGGCCAGAAACTGGAAACAACCTAGATGTCTCTCAATTAAAAAAAAAAAAGAAAAAAAAAAGGTTAAAGAAAATGTGGTATATTTACACAATGGAATACTACTCAGCTGTTAATAACAAAATATCATGCAAATGGGTACAATTAGAAAAGATCATTCTTCTTGTGGAGCCCACAAAAGACCAACAGAAAAAAAAAACAAACAAACTAATCTATGCCCATGCAGGATTACAGAACTGAAACACCATCCTATGTTCATGCTTGGACTGGATCTAAGCCCTATATACTTATGGAGCCTATGGATAGCCAGGTCTTCATTTGGATCCCTTATAAACTAGAGCAGGGGATGTCACTGACAAGCATGCATGTGTCTGCAATTTGATTACTTTCCCTAACTGGGTAGCCTTGTTTGGCCTCAGTGGAAGGAGATAAGAATAGTCAAAATGTGACATGAAATGGTGGGATGGCAGGGGTGCAGGCTTGCTTCTTTGGGATAATGGGAATGGGGATATGGGGGAAGAGCATGAGTATGTATGCCTGGAGGGGAGGAGGGAGTTTCGATCTATATGTAAAGTGAATAAATAGATAGATAAATAGATAGATAAACAAATAAATGAGAAAAAATAAAATATTATCTTGAGTAAAGTAACCCAGGCCCAGAAAAATATGCATATTATATACTCAACTTATCCTGCTATAAATTGCAGGATAACCGTACTACAGTATCAGTGTCAAAGAAACCCAAGAGCACAAGGGAGGATGCTTGAATACTACTCAAAAAGGGAAATAAAATAGAGATCTGA
This sequence comes from Pachyuromys duprasi, assembly GCA_028658305.1. Lineage (NCBI taxonomy): Eukaryota > Metazoa > Chordata > Mammalia > Rodentia > Muridae > Pachyuromys > Pachyuromys duprasi. The sequence goes on from CM053742.1 coordinate 67,654,796, forward strand.
ATTAGGTGGATGGAGAGAACTGGATGGGAGAGGGAGTAGGGAGAGTAACAGGGTGGGGTTATGGTATAGGAAGATACAGTTGGAGGTAGGAGGGAGGACTGAGAACAGAAATTGGTGGTGTGGGCATCTCTGGGACAGTGGAGGCTCTGGAAATCTATTATGGTGACCATAGCTGAGACTCCTAACAGTGAGGGTTAAGGAGCCTGAAGTTACTACCTTTTGCAGCCAGGCAGGACTTCCAGTAGAAGGAGTGGAACACCAACTCGCCCATAAAACTTTCAATCCAAAATTTGTTTAAAGTTTCTTAAGTCTTTCATTGATCAACCTTACTGTTTCTTACCAGTTATTTATTCTGAAATTCATTGTGCTGGCCATATTTCTGTGAACATAAAACAGGCTAGAGTAGTTTAAAGTACAGAACTTAAGTTGAAAAAATATCCTCATGAGATTAACCTGGCAACTTTCAGCTAACTGTGGATAGTATTACTCATGATCTTGTGGTCATGGGTGCTATAAAGAAATCGAGCAAAGCAGTAAGCAGCATTCCTCTATGACTTCTGCATTGTCTTTTGTCTTCAGGTGTGTTCCCTTACTTTTTTCACTGATGGATTGTGCTGTGAAACTGTAAGGTGAAATAAATGCTAACTGTTCCAAGTTGATTTGGGGCAATAATATTATATCACAAAAATAAAACCAACACTAGGATATCTATCTTGTTTTTTAAGCAATTGAACATTCTGAAATCCAAAATGCTTTGCTCAGGTGCATAATCTTTTTAACATAAATTTTTAGTGCATAATCTTTTAATGCATCTTTATATTAAGTGTCAGCAAATGGAAAATGAAAGAAAGATGAAAAATAAAAAAAAATATGAAGGAAGTCAATTCTGAGGGAATGATTTACAGATAGTGATGTGAAAGTGCAGTGATCCAGAGGATCTGCTGCTAAGCCAACTGCACAGTTTATGGAGAATCCACTTTGCATGTGACCTAAAACCTTGTTATAAATATGAACCCTTCCTTTATTGGTAAGCTGTTTAAAAGTAATGAAATTTTGTGTTATGCTGTAGTGCTTTTTTTAAGACTCTATTTCATTTAGGGTATTCAGGCCTCAACCTCCCTTCCATTCCTATGTAGGAGAAAGTTAATGGGGAAAGAAGGCCCAGACCCCTTTATTTCTCCCAACTGTTTAGAGTCAAGGAGCTCTTTTAGGGCTCTATACCAGTCTCCGTCAACCACAGAGGCAGATTGCAGTCCCTCCATACCACTGTGTCCTGAAGTATTTCTCTCTGTCTGATCTGTCTCTGGCACTTTTGCCTGCTTATGGAATCCTTCTCCTATTGCTCTTTTGTCCAGCCTTGATGTGATGGTATGTGGCTAGTCTTATATAGGTTGTTGGCTCTGGGGGCCTTCATTTTTCACTTTTCTTTTTACATTTCTATTATTTTTTAATTCTCCACTCTTTTTAAAAATATTTATTTTTATTAATTACATTTTATCCATTGTATACTCCAGCTGTAGCACCCTCCTTCTCCTCCCAAATACACCATCCCTCCCTCATCTCCTCCCATTCTGCTCCCCAAATCTACTGATAGGGGAAGACTTCCTCCACTTTCGTCTGATCCTAGTCTATCAGGACTCATCAATAATGGGTGCTTTATCTTTCTCTGTGGCCTGGTAAGGCTGCTACTCCATCAGGAGAAGGAGATCAAAGAGCCAGGAACTGAGTTCATGTCAGAGATGGTCCCTGTTCCTATTACTGGGAGGAACCCTCTTAGATACTGAGCTGCCATGGGTTTTATCTGTGCAGGGGTTCTAGGTTATCTCCATAATTGGTCCTTGTTTGGAGTATCAGTTTCACAAAAGACCCCTGTGACCACATTTTTAGGTTCTGTTGCTCTCCTTGGGGAGCTCCTGTCCCCTGCAGGACTTTCTATCTCCCCCTTCTTTCATAAGATTCCCTGCACTCTACCCAAAGTTTGTCTATGAGTCTCAGCATCTGCACTGATACCATGCTGGGAAGAGTGTTTCAGAGGCCTTCTGTGTTAGGACCCTGTCCTGTTACCTGTTTTCTCCTACTTCTGATCTCCATCCTATTTGTCTTTCTGAGTGAGGATTGATCATTTCACCCAGGTCCACGTTCTTGCTTATCTTCTGTAGATGTACAGATTTTAGTATGTTTATCTTACATTGTATGTCTAATATACACTTATAAGTGAGTATATACCATGTGTGTCTTTTTGCTTCAGGGATACCTCACTCAGGATGATCTTTTCTAGTTCCCACCATTTGCCTGCAAATTTCATGAATTCCTTGATATAAATTGCTGAATAGTATTTGTTGTGTAGATGTACTACATTTTCTGTACCCATTTTTCAGTTGAGGGATATCTAAGTTGTTTCCAAATTCTGACTATTAGGAATAGAGCTGCTATGAACACAGTTGAGCAAATGCCCTTGTTGGTATACTTGAGCAGGAGTGGTACAGATGGATCTTGAGGCAGCAGTATTCCTAATTGTCTGAGAATGTGCCAGACTGATTTACAGAAATCTAGAATTTTACATTCCCATCAGCAGTAGAGGAGGGTTACACTTTCTCCACATCCTTTCCAGCATGTATTGTCACTTGAATTTTTGATCTTAGTCATTCTCTTGGGTATAAGATGAAATCTCAGAGTTGATTTGATTTACATCTCCCTGATTACTAAGGACATTGAACATTTCCTTAAGTGTTTTTCTGCCATTCAATATTCCTCTATTTAGAATTCTATGCTTTACTCTGTATACCGTTTTAAAACTGGATTGCTTGATTTGTTGCTGTTTACCTTCTTGAATTCTTTATATATTTTGAATTTTAGCCCTCTGTCATATATAGGGTTGGTGATCATCCTTTCCAAATCTGTAGGCTCTCGTTTTGTTCTGATTACAGTTTCTTTTTCTTTACAGAAGCTTTTCAGTTTCATGAGTTCCCATTTACTGATTGTTGCTCTTATAGCCTGTGCTGTTGGTGTTCTGTTCAGGAAGCTGTCTCCTGTGCAAATGAGTTCTAGGTTCTTCCCAGCTTTTTCTTCTAACAGGTTTAGTGTGTCTGGTTTTATATTGAGGTCTTTGGTCCACTCAGAGTTAGTTTTATGTAGTGTGGTAAATATTTATATTTTTCTACATGTATGTATCCAGTTAGACCAGCACCAATTGTTAAAGACGCTCATATTTGAAGGTCTGGTAAAATTCAGCACTGGAACCATCTGGCCCTGGCATTTATTTTTCTTTCAAGGGGACTTTTAATAACTGCTTCCATTTCCTTAGGGGATATAGGACTGTTGAATCAATTTAGCTGATCTTGGTTTAACTTTAGTAAATGAAATCTATCAAGAAAATTTTCCATTTCACTAAGATTTTCAAATTTTATGGCTTTTGAAATAAGACCTAAAAAAAAAAGAAAAAGAAAAAAGAAATTAGACTTAATGCGGTGTTTTTGTTAATAATTTTTGTTTTAAACATTTTATTTTATATTAATCACAGGTTATGTACTTTGTATTCCAGCCATAGCGCCCTCCCACATTCCCTCCCCATCCCCCCATCCCTCCCTTATCTCCTCCCTGCCTCTTTCCAAGTCCACTGATAGGGGAAGGGGTAGGACCTCCTCCACTTCCATCTAAGTCTAGCTTATCAGGTCTCTTAGGACTGCCTATAATGTCCTCTTCTGTGGTCTAGCAAGGCTGCTCCTCCCTCGGGGCATGGGGGGAAGTCAAAGAGCCAGTCATTGAGTTCATGTCAGAAATAGTCCTTGTTCCCCTTACTAGGGTACTCACTTGGATATTGAGCTACCATTTGCTACATTCAAGCAGGGGTTCTTGGTTATATCCATACACGCTCCTTGGTTGGAGAAACAGTCTCATAAAATATCCCTGTGCCCTGATATTTTTGGTCCTTGCAGAGCTCCTGTCCTCTCCAGGTCATAGTAACTACCCCTTCTTTCATGTGATTCCCTGCACTCTGCCAAGGGGTTAGTTATGTATCTTCATATTTGCTTTGACACACTGCTAGGTAGAGTCTTTCTGAGGCCCTCTGTGGTAAGCTCTTGTCCCACTACTTGTTTTCTCCTACATCCAATATCTATCCAATTTATCTTTCTAAGTAAGGATTTATGCTCTTACCCAGGTCCTCTTTCTTTTTTACCCTCTTTAGGTGTATAGACTTCAGTATGTTTATCCTATCCTATAGATCTATATAAGTGAGTATACACCATATGTGTCTTTCTGTTTTTGGGATACCTCATTCAGGATGATCATTTCCAAGTCCCACCCTTTGCCTGCGAATTTCATGATTTCCTCCGTTTTAATTGCTGTGTAGTATTCCATTGTGTAAAAGTACCACAATTTCTGTATCTATTCCTCAACTGAGGGACATCTGGGTTCTTTACAGGTTCTGGCTATTATGAATAAAGCTGCTACGAACATAGTTGAACAAATGTCCTTGTTGTGTACTTGAGCATCTTTTGGATATATGGCTAGGAGTGGTATAGCTGGACCTTGAGGAATGACTATTCCTAATGTCTAAGAAAGTGCCAAATTGATTTCCAGAGTGGTTGTACAAGTTTACGTTCCCACCAGCAATGGAGGAGGGTTTCTCTTTCTCCACATCCTCTCTAACTAACTAAATAAGTGTGAAAAATGAGAATTAAAAATGGGAGTTAGAAAAATTTACATAGTAGAAGTGTAAGCATTTCCATAGTATATATGTTCATTGAAGCAAGATTCTCTGTCCTAATTGCCAATAGTATTAGAAGTAATATGAATTCAATATGAGTATTCTCTAATACTGATCATGAATTAAGAACTAAATAATTAAATAAGTTCATAACTCACAAGGTTTGCATTAATCAGCTCTATGGCTAGAAAAGCCTAACACATGAAATAGTGATTGTCATTTTGGCTTTACCTTCATTATTACAGGTAAAATGGAAAAGATAGGATTTAAATTACTCCTATCATTATTCAATTCATAATAAATTGATTTGCAGTGTATTCTCTGAGCCCAATATCAGCACTTCATCATACAAAGAAAAGGGAAACTATCAAGTTTAGTATATTTGTATACAGTTGAAATTGCAGGAATGGGAAGAAATCTTAACAGTCAAATATTTAATAGAATTTTATGACTTATTTATATAGAGATCTAATTTTGTTTTACTGTGTATATTTTGTTAGTTTAAAATGTCAGTACAGTTGTATTGTATATTTTTAATTTCTATTTTATTTTTACTAATTAACAGTTTATTCACTTTGTATCCCATCTGTAGCCCCCTCCCCCATCTCCTCCTAATACTACTCTCCCTCCCTCTTCTTCTCCTATGTCCCTCCCGCAATCCAATGATAGGGGAGGTCCTCACCTCCTTCCATCTGACCCTAGTCTATCAGGTCATATCAGCACTGTCTTCTTTGTCTTTTTTTGTGACCTGTTAAGTCTGCTCCCCCCTCAAGTGGAGGTGATCAAAGGGCCAGCTCATTAGTTCATGACAGAGATAGTCCCTGTTCCTATTACTGGCAAACCTCTTGGACCCTGAGCTGCCATGGCCTACATCTGTGCTGGGGTTCATGAAATTTGCAGGCAAATATTGGGATCTAGAAAAGATCATCCTGAGTGAGGAATCCCAGAAGCAGAAAGACACACATGTTATATACTCACTTATAAGTGTATATTAGACATATAATATAATAATAATATAATAATCATACTAAAATCTGTATACCTAAGGAATCTAATCAAGAAATAGGACCCTGGGTAAGATGTTCAATCTTCATTCAGAAAGGCAAATGAGAACAACATTGGAAGAGGGGGAAAACAAGGAACAGAACAGGAGTCTACCATAGAGTGCCTCTGAAAGACTCTACCCAGCAGGGTATTAAAACATATGCTGAAACTCATAGCCAAACTTTGGGCACAGTACAAGGAATCTTAAGAAAGAAGGAGGAGATAGAACAACCTGGAGGTGACAGGAGCTCCACAATGAGAGCAACAGAATAAAAAATCTGGGCACAGGGGTCTTTTGTGAAACTGATGCTTCAAACAAAGACCAGGCATGGAGATACTCTAGAAACCCTGCTCAGTATATTTTTTAAAACTTATGCCATTTTATCACATATATTCTACTCAGCAAAGACCCATTAGGGCTTTAGGTAAACCAAGGATGACTTTTTAATGTGTTTGTTTGTATCTATGAGTATACATATTTTTTAGAGTTTTGTGTCATTAGCTTGCAGAATTTAACTATTCTAAAGAGAATACCCCCCATTAAATTGATATTTCTGGATTCTATAAAACTGTGTAATGTTTCAAGTAAAAAAATTAATTAATTTTTAATATCAGAAAAATGAAAATATTTTTACTCTCACAATTTTTACTATATATATATATATATATATATTTAGTAAATAACTTCTCTTGTTTGTCTTTGTCGTACAATGGTGTAGACATTGTAAGTCTTACAGAGATGAACATATATAGTAAGTAACTATGTATGTTACTCTTTATTAAAAACATGGAAAACAATACATTTTCATATATTTGTTATTTTTGTTATGGATTAGAATTCCTATATATCTTTTTGAATCTGATCAATTTTAAGGTTGATCTGACCAGTTTTATGGGCAACGAAGAAATAACACACACAAAATGTACAAAAATGCTTTGATTCATTTTACAAACACTCTGCCTGAGACATAGCAGCAGCCTGGAAACTTGGTGCACATATTATGTATTAAATACACATAAATGAGCAGGGAGGTTAGGAAATATAGTCAGGGGTTCTCAGTAGGGGATCTATCTCAGGATACAGTAATCTGGGACGAGGAGGTTGTGGTTGATCCTTCATCCATACACTTTCAACCTCAATATTCAGACCAGGGGAAAGTACTTAACCATTCCTGGGATTCTCAGGCATTGTTATTCTTGATACATCTATGATCTTATCATGAGTTTAGGTATATACTCAATCCCCAAAGATTGTCAGTTAATCATGATATAACCCTATTATACTTCCTTTTGTTCATCTTCAATACATTGTAATAATATTTGTTCACTTCTATCCTTGGTGATATTTTCAAACAGATCCAATTTTTATAAATCTTTGGGTGTTTTGAGACACAGTCTCATGTCACATAGGCTGATCTTGAACTTTATATATAGCCAAGGATGATTTTGGGTTTTTAAAACTGTTTTCTTTATTTTTATTATTTTTTTTTACAATTTATTCACTTTCTATCCTGGCTGTAGTTCCCTTCCACATCTCCTTTTCCCACCCTCCCTCTTTCTTCCCCCCTTACCTAATTCAACTGATAGGAGAGGTCCTCTTCCCCTACTATCTGACCCTACCCTATCAGGTCTCATCAGGATTGCCTACATCCCCTTTTCTGTGGCCTATTTAGGCCACCTTGCAAAGGGAGAGGTGATCAAAGACCATGTCACTGATTCCATGTCAGAGACATCCCTGTTCTCCTTACTAGGAAATCCACATGGAAACAGAGCTGCCCATGGGCTACATCTGAGCAGGGGGGCCTAGTTCCTCTCTGCATGGACCCTGGTTGATTCATCGGTCTCTGTAGGACTACCAGAACCCAGATTTTGGGCTTTGTTGGTCTGCTTGTAGAGCTCCTATGCCCTCCACAAGATTCCCTGCACTCTGCCCAAAGTTTAGCTATAAGTCTCAGTATCTGCTTCAATACTCTGATGGGTAGAATATTCCAGAGGCCACCTGTGGAAGGCTCCTGTCTTGTTCTCTGTCTTATACTTTCAATGTCTATCTTGCTTGCCCTTCTAAATGGGGATTAAGCCTTGTCCCTTCTATCCTATTTGTTGCTTAGTTTCTTTAGGACTATAGATTTTAGTTTGTTTATTCACTATTATATGGCTAATATCCACTTATAAGTGAATATATACCATGTGTGTCTTTCTGCTTCTGGGTTAACTCACTTGGAGTCATCTTTTTCATTTCCACCATTTGTCTGCAAATTTCATGATATTTCCAAGGATGACTTTTAATTTCATATTTTACTGATGCCCACTTTACTTTGAATCCCTTGAAAATTTTTGATATCACTTTTCCTAAACCTGGGAATTTACATTTTATTATATAAATGCTAGAAATTGAATTTCTCATTTTCTCTGGATTTATTTGTTGTTTTGGGTTTTGTATGCATGTGATTAATCCAAAGTTAAGTCTTATGGACTTTTCCACTATTTTCTGAGTCCCATCATGCAGAATGGACTAAAGAATTTCTCTGTACTTATGGTCAATAACCATCCGAAAGGTATTATTCACCCAAAGCAAGAAAAACCGGAGCATGGCTGATAATGTGATATTTATAACAATGTGATTAATAGTAACCATTTAATATCAAAACACAGAGCAATAATATTTCAGTTACAGCAGTTTTGTGGTCCACCATGGCCAGAAAACTCCATGGCCAGAAAACTCTATAAATGTTGTTTCCCACAAATAACATCATAATGAGGTACTGAAATAATCAGACAGAATTTAGAATTTAAATACAAAAATAATTCTATATTCCCCAGTGTGGCAATATAATTACTTCAGTAAGCTACTGTGGGTATATTTGTCTCTATAGTGAAAAGACATATTTTAACATTTTCTTTTTTATTAAGCTACCTTTTCTTACAGTATTCTTTCTAAAGTTCTTAATATAGTGAAAGAAAAATTTAAAATATTAAAATTCTATGGATTATAGTTGAATACATTATAATAATGCATTTACTCTGAAGGAATTTTTTAAATAACTGTATAAGCCTAAAATGAAAATAAAATACTTTCATTACTGACCAATGTAGAAGTATTTAAAGTGTAAAATCACAATTCAATGCCTCCTATTAAAATTAAAAAAAAAAATCTTGAGCTTGATGGTAAGGTTTTTTTATCAAATTTTATGGCAGGTTATTTTATGACAATATAAATTTAGTCACTGCATATGGTGTTCATAGAACATATATTAGATCCACAAAAAAGAAAGGAAAAGAAACCTTTGTTTTAATTTTAACATTTTTATTTTATATTATTCACAGGTTATATACTTTGTATCCCAGCTGTAGCCCCCTCCTCCATCCCCTCCCTATCCTGCCCTTCACTCCCTCATCTCCTCCCTTCCCCTTTCCAGGTCCACTGATAGAGGAGGACCTCCTCCCCTTCCTTCTAACTCTAGGTTGTCATGTATCTTCAGGACTGGCTGCAATGTCCTCTTCTGTGGCCTAGCAAGGCTGTTTCTCCCTCGAGGGTTAGGGAGGTCAAAGAGCCAGCCTTTGAGTTCATGTCAAAAATAGTCATTGTTCCCCTTACTGGTATACCCACTTGGGTATTGAGTTATCATTTGCTACATACAAGCAAGGGTTCTAGGTTATAACCATTCTTGGTCCTTGGTTGGAGAGACAGTTTCATAAAAGACCCCTGTGCCCTGATATATTTGGTCCTTGCAGAGCTCCTGTCCTCTCCAGGTCATACTAACTTCCCCTTCTTTCATATGATTCCCTCTGGAAATCAATTTGGCATTTTCTTAGATAATTAAGAAAAGTGATTCCTCAAGATCCAGCTATACCACTCCTAGGCATATACCCAAAAGACGTTCAAGTACACAACAAGGACATTTGCTCAACTATGCTCTTTGCTGCTTTATTCGTAATAGCCAGAACCTGGGAAGAACCCAGATGCCCCTCAGTTGAGGAATGGATACAGAAATTGTGGTGCTTTTACACAATGGAATACTACTCAGCAATTAAAAATGAGGAAATTTGCAGGCAAATGGTGGGACCAGGAAACGATCATCCTGAGTGAGGTATCCCAAAAGGAGAAAGATGCACATGGTATATACTCACTTATATAGACCTATAAGATAGGATAAGCATTCTGAAATCTATACACCTAAAAATAATAAAGAAGAAAGAGGACCTGGGGTAAGAGGATTAATCCTTACATAAAAAGTCAAATTGGATGGACATTGGATGTAGGAGAAAACAAGTAACAGGACAAGAGCCTACTACAGAGGGCCTCAGAAAGACTATACCTAGCAGGGTATCAAAGCAAATATTAAGAAACATAACCAACCCTTTGGCAGAGAGCAGGGAATCATATTAAAAGAAACCTTTTAAAAGAAACACTAATGCAGCATTGTGTTTTACACTTTTTTCTTTCTTCTATTTCTTTATTTGCATTTTTATTTATATGTTTATTTATTATAATTTATTCAATTTGTGTCCCTGCCGCAGCCACCTCCCTTTTCTCTGCAGGGGTTCCTGGACCCAGGTTTTTTGGCTTTGTTGGTCTTCTAATGGAATTCCTGTCCTTTCTGGGTCTTTTCATTTCTCCCTTCTTCCAGAAGAATTACTGCACACATGATGGAGATCAAACCCTGTACCTGAGCTATATTTGCAGTCTATTAATGGCTTTTTGATAATAGTATCAAATCACCTTTTAAAAACACTTTCAGTGGAGGATCCAAGATGGCTGCCAGGAGAGGACACTGTGTCTGAGGAGTAGGACAGCTGTAACAATGCAGCCACCAGGAAACTGAACTCTGGGACTTAAAACACTAGCATTTGTGATTGCCAGGTGAGTGGAATTCCTACGGTGAGGAAATCAAGTGGGAAAATCCTAGGGACATCCAGTTATTCCCTGGAAAAACTCCGGGTGACCAACAGCACACAGCTCTGATCTGAAAGAGCAGCCAGCCTGGGCGCCAATAGCTGCCATACCAGACTGGGTTCCACAGTCTCCAAGCCAGACTGTGAAGACCCTGGTTATCATTTCGACCAGCCTGCATACAGCGGGCACACACTGCTAGGCTCCACCGGAAACCACCTCAGGCCCTGTGTGTCCACAGGCCAGACTGAGATGACCTAGGGTACCCTTTCCGACCAGCATGCATCCAGCGGGCACAAACCACTCGGCAACTCCTGCAACCACTCCAGACCTTGTGTGTACATCCAGGGACCAGTCTGAGAAGGCCCCAGAGTCCATTCCCCAGACAGGACTGCATCCGGCAGGCACACTCCCCTTGGAGGCACTAGCTGCCATCCCGGACCAGGACACACAGTATCAATTCCAGACTGAGGTGCCCCCAAATACCATCTCAGACTGTGGTGCAGGAGCCCCTGGCCCAGAAGGAGGTGCCAAGTCTCCAGTCCAGAGGAGAGCCCTTAGCAGCAAGCTCAGGTGCGAGCATGGAGCCTCCAGAGCAGAGTGACTCCCCGCAGCTGCCATCTCAAACCGGGACACTCAGCCGCTGGCACAGAGTGAGGAACCAAGCCTCCAGACCAAAGGGGTAACTAGCCTGTGCTGCTCACAGCCTCTAGCACAGAGCACGAAGCTGGGCACACAGATCCCACAACACAGTTCAACTAAGGCAAAAACACACACTATTAAACCACTGGAACTCCCTGATCTTCTTGATAAAAACTCCTGACTCAAGAGATTGACAGTTCCAATCTGAAGTTCAGCCTTAAAGCACAAACAGATCCTTGATTATATATAAACAAATGCCCAGAAGTCGACTTAAGAACTCACGCAACAAAAATCAGGACACCATGTCCCCACAAAAACACCCAAAAGCAATGCAAATTTTAATTCAGTAGAGACACGGGAAAAATATGTTAAAGCTATGATTATGCAGATATTAGAGGAACAAAAAAAGGAAATGAAGAAGGCCCTCAAAGAAATTCAGAAGGATTTAACTGCCCACATAGAGGAACAATTAAAGATATACAGAGAGGAGACAAACAAAAAATTAGGAGCTGGTATCCAAGATGGCTGCCAGGAGATGACACCATGTCTGAGGAGTAGGACAGCAGAAACAACACAGCAACCAGGAGACTGAACTCTGGGACCTAAAACACCAGCATTTGTGATTGCCAGGTGAGCAGAACTCCTACAATGAGGAAATCAAGTGGGAAAACCCTAGGGACACCCAGTTATTCCCCGGAAAAATCTCCTGCTGACCAGCAGCGCACAGCTCTGATCTGAATGAGCAGCCCCACTGGGCGCCTGCAGACACAATACCAGCCTGGGTCTCACAGCCTCTGGGCCAGATGGAGGAGGAACCTGATACAGTTTTGACAGACCTGCACACTGCTGGTCCGCCAAAAACCACATTAGGTCATGTGTGAGTCCACGGGCCAGTCAGAGAAAGACCCCGCAGGCATACAACAGGTGCACACCAATTGAGTCCACCAGAAACGACCTCAGTGTGTGTGTGAGTGTGGGTACACGAACCAGACTGAGAGGGCCTAGGAGACCATTTTGACTGGCCTGCACACTGCTGGGCGCACATTGCTCAGGCCTGCCAGCGACCACCTCAGTCTGTGTCTGTGTGTGTGTGTGTGTGTGTGTGTGTGTCTGTCCACAGGCCAGTCTGGGAAGGACCTGGGTTCTGCTTCTACCAGCAGGCATTCAGCACTTGCACACCAATCGCATCCGCCAGAAACACCTCAGACTGAGAGGGCCTAGGAGACAGTTTTAACCGGCCTGCAAGCGCAGGTCCACCAGTGACCACCTCAGTCCATGTGTGTGTCCGCAGGCCTGTCTCAGAAGGCCTTGGGCACCATTTCAGACAGGCCTGCATAGAGCAGATGCACACTGCTCGGCAACACCTGAAACCAATCCAGACCCACTGTGTGTGCCCCAAATATCATCTCACAACGTTTTGCACAGCCCCTGGCCCTGAAAGGGGCACCAAGTCTCGAGTCCAGGGGAGAGCCCTTAGCAGCAAGCCCAGGGCAAAGTGCAGAGCCCCCAGCTGACATCTCAAAACGGGACACTCAGCATCTAGCACAGAGTAAGGAGCAAAGCCTCCAGACCAGAAGGGTGAACAGCATGCAGTGCTCACAGCTTCTAGCACAGAGAACGAAGCCAGGCACACAGAGCCCTCAACAGAGTTCAACTAAGACAACAACACACACACTAACAAACCACCGGAACTCACTGATCTTCTTGAAGAATACTCCTGACATAAGAAATTGGCAGTTCCAGTCTGAAGTTCAGCCTTAAAGCACAAACAGCTACTTGATTATATATAAACAAATGACCAGAAATCGGCGAAAGAACTCACCCAACAAAAATCAGGACACCATGGCCCCACCAGAAACACACATAAGCAGTGGAGATTTTAATTCAGCGGAGACACAGGAAAATTATCTTAAATCTATGATTATGCAGATATTAGAGGAACAAAAAGAGAGACAGAAAGATGAAATGAACAAAGCCCTAAAAGAAATGGAGAAGAAATTAACTGCCCACATAGAGGAAAAAATTAAAGATAAAAGGAGAGGAAACAACCAATATAGGAGACACAGTCAATCAGTTGAAGGAAACAGTACAAAGCATGAAAACGGAATTAGAAACTATAAAGAAGACACAAAGGGAGAAGAACCTGGAACTGGAGAACGTAGAGAAAAGATCAGGAACCACAAAGGTAAGTATCAACAATAGAATACAAGAGATGGAAGATACCTCTCGGGACCTGAAGATACACTGGCTGTAATGGACTCCTCACTCTAGGAAAAAAGAAAATTGGAAAAGTCCCAAGCACAAAACATCCAAGAAATTAAGGATGCCATGAAAAGACAAAACCTAAGAATAATTGGAATACATGAAAAAGAAGACTCCAGGCTCAAAAGACCGGAAAATATTTTTGAGAATCATAGAAGAAAATTTTCCCAACTTAAAAAAAGAAATGTCCATCAACATACAAGAAGCCTACAGAACACCAAATAGACTAGACCAGAAAAGAAATACAACCTGTCACAACATAGTCAAAACACTAAAACTACAAAACAAAGAAAAATATTAAAGACAGCAAGGGAAGTGGGTCAAATAACATATGAAGGTAGACCAATCAGGATCACACCAGACTTCGCATCAGAAACTATGAAAGCCAGAAGGGACTGGGCAGAAGTCATGCAGTCTTTAAGGGAACACAGATGCCAAACAAGACTACTATACCCAGCAAAGCTTTCAATCAACATCGATGGAGAAAACAAAATTTTCCATGACAAAACAAAATTCATGCAATAACTACACAGCAACCCAGCCCTTCAGAAGGTATTAGAAGGAAAACGTCAGTCCAAAGGAAACAACTACACCAAAGAAAGCATAGGATACAGATAATTTTCCAACGACAACAACAAAAAAGCAATGAATCACAGAAAGACCACCA
>CM053742.1:67676032-67708459 GCA_028658305.1 Pachyuromys duprasi
CTGTAGATATCTGTTAGGTCTGTTTGATTCATGACCTCTGTTAGGGACATTGTTTCTTTGTTACTTTTCTGTTTTATTGACCTGTTCTTTGTTGAGAGTGGGGTATTGAAGTCTCCCACTATTAATGTGTGGGGGTCTATGTGTGGTTTATGTTTTACCAATGTTTCTTTTACAAATGTGGGTGCCCTTGCATTTAGGGCATAGATGTTCAAGATTGTGATGTCTTCCTGGTGGAATTTTCCCTTGAAGACTATGAAGTGTCCTTCCCTATCACTTCTTATTAATTGTAATTGAAAGTCTATTTTATCCAGATATTAGAATGGCTACTCCCACTTGCTTCTTGGGTCCATTTGCTTGGAAAACTGTCTTCCAGCCCTTTACCCTCAGGTAAAGTCTATCTTTGTGACCTAGGTGTATTTCTTTTATGCAATAGATTGCTGGGTCTTTTTTATGCATCCATTCTGTTAGTCTGTGTCTTTTTATTGGAGAATTGAGTCCACTGATCTTGAGAGGAATTAATGAGTTGTGGCTGTTAGATCCTTTGATTTTGATATTGGCTGTGGTAATAAGTTTGTGTGCTTGGTTACTTTTTGTTTAACTGTACTGAGGTTATTTTTTCCTGTATTTTCTTGAAAGTGGTTAGTTTTCTAGGGTTCTATTTTACATTATAGTATCTTCTGTAACGCTGGATTTATGTGTAGGTATTGTTGAGATTTGTTTTTGTTACTGAATATCTTATAGGGACTCAGAGTTTTGCTTGGTATAGTAGCCTGGGCTGACATTTGTGTTCTCTTAGGGTCTGCATGATATCTGTCCAGGCCCTTCTGGTTTCATAATCTCTGTTGAGAAATCAGGTGTGGTTCTGATGGGTTTGCCATTATATGTTATTTGGCCTTTTCCCCTTGCAGCTTTTAGTATTCTTTTATTTGTTCTGTACAATTACTGTTTTGATTATTATGGGGTGGTAAGATTTTCTTTTCTGGTCTAATTTATTGGGTGTTCTGTAGGCCTCTTGGATTCTTATTGGCCTCTCCTATAAGTTGGGGAAATTTTCTTCTATGATTTTGTTGAAAAATATTTTCTTGTCCTTGGAGGAGAGAACCTTCTTTTTCCTCTCTTCCTATTATTCTTAGGTTTTGTCTTACTATGTTGTCTTGAATTTCTTTGACTGTTGGTGTCAAGAATTTTTTAGATTTAACATTTTCTTTGACAGATACATCAATTTCTTCTATTGTATCTTCCACAGCTGAGATTCTTTCTTCCATCTCTTCTATTCTATTGGTTATGCTTACCTCTGTAGTTCCTGTTTTCTTCCTTTAGTTCTTTCTTTCCACAATTTCCTCCATATGTATATTTTTTAATTTTTCCAATTCTGTCTTCAGATCTTGAGCCATTTTGTTGATTTCCTTCACCTGTCTGACTGTATTTTCCTTCAATTCCTTCAGATGTTTGTTTGAACAATCCTCCATTTCTTTTATTTCTTTCAGTGATTTAAGTATTTCCTCTCTAAAGGCCACAACCTGTTTGGCTGCATCTTCCTGTATTTCTTTACGGATAGCCATAATATGTTTGACTCTATCTTCCTCTAGTTCTTTACGCATTTTTTTTGTTTCCTCTATTATCCTCTTCATAAGCATAGATGTTAGGTCATCTTCTTTAATTTAAATTATGCTGGGTTTTCCAGGGCTGCTTGGCCCTGGATAACTGGTTTCTGAAGATGCCATATTGCTTTGTCTTTTGTTGGTTGAGCTTTTATGCTGGCCTCTATCCATTGGCCATCTTAGGTGTTGGGTCTTAGTTCCTAGTGATTCCTGGAATCCTGTAGTGGAGAGGATCCCCTTGGCAGGAAGATGGTTTTTTCCTGAAGGAAGCCTCCTCAGCTTTTTGGGTATGGTCACTGAATGGTCAGTGTTTTTCAGGAATTGCTACAGCACATCTCAGGCATACAGACCTGAGTGGTAACTGTGGTCCTTGTTAGTCAAGAGGGCTCTTCTCTCACCCGTAGAAGTCCTTAGGACAACTGCACTGCTTCTGGGTTTCTTGCTGTAAATTTAGTGAGCTGCAGCTGTAACCTGGGTGCCCTGTGGTTTGGTCAGATTTGTTAAGGATAACTAGTTGCCCCTTGGGGCAATATCTGGGGTTGATCTCAGGGATCCCAGTCTTCTGTAGGTCTGAGGTTGGAGCTCTGTGCCCCAGCACCCAAGCAGTAGTCAGTGACAGGTAAGAACTGTTCTCATGTGAGCAGCAGGAGGCTAGTTGGTGTACAGCAGGTCTCTGGGCTGGCAATGCATGTACCCCCTGGTCTGTGGGACTTGGGAAACATGATCGCTGTTGTTCTATGGCCCAGAGTTTAGGATGTTGGTTGCTGTACCAAAAATGTTGTTCTGCAGCACAGAGACAGCGTCCTCCTGGCACTGCCATCTTGTCCCAGTGTTTTCTTATTAAAGTCAAATAACAACTATGGGAGTCAGTTGTCACCTTTTCCTATGGGTATTAAGGATTGAGCATAAGTGATCAGGCATGTGTGACAAGTATTTTTACCTGCTGAGTTATCTTTGAAAACTCAGAAATTGTTTATTTTAATTGCATTTGGGAATTTTATGAGAGTAATTTTAGAAGGCCTCTGATATTATGATCTATTTCTCTACTCTGCATGAAATAAAAAAAAGATACTCTCGAAAATAAGTTCATATATTTACTATTCATTCTGGAAAAAGCACATATACAATTATTTATTTATTTATCTATCTATCTATCTATCTATCTATTTATTTATTTATTTATTTTTACTCATGTATTCATTGTTATTTATTTTTTTTAAGTCTGAGTCTCCACTACCTAGGCCAAACTTAAACTTACAATGTAGGTGAAGGTAGTCGTGAACTTCTGACTTTTCTTACAGATATATCACTATGCCCAATGTGTATTATGTTACACCAAACCCAGCATTCTAATTATGCTAAGCAAGTACTCTGCTAAATCATTCTTTCTCTCTCTCTCCTTCGCTGTGTGTGTGCATGTGTTTGTGTGTATTTCCAAAAATTAAATTTATGGTTTTATAAGTCCCTCTATAACTGAGGTGGGGCTTTACATTCAGTATATATTCATATTACAGCATTAAATTGGTTCCAGAGATGAACAAGGAATGAATTAATCTTGAAAAATTATTTCCAGAACAAGAAAGGGAAACCTGGTATTGTAATCATATGACTACAGATTGCCAGTTTGTATTTTAAAACTAATATTTATTGTTTACAATTTTCTAATTTCTACCAAAGAAAAGTATAGATTTACAAATATTACCTTTATTTTTTTTCTTTTGCTCAAGTGAGTAGGATATTGGCTATAGGAAAAACCATTATAAAAAAGCATAAGATGGGCTGCAAATATTCTTCTTTCACTTAACATTTCTTTGTTGTGAATATGGAGAGATTTTCCAGATATTTTCTCTTGGCCTCTTTGTCATGCTTCTGCCTCATGAATACTAATGAGAGGGCCTTTTTCATTGCAGACTTTAAGTGTTCCTAACACTGTTTGGCCATGAAATAAACTTAGGTTGGAAATCAATAAAAAAAAAAAAGGACACTACAAGTGGAAACTGTTTCCTACTATCCTATATTAAAGGTAAGTTTTATATTATTTTTAGTTTAGGAATCTATGTTGAGTTGGGCAAGCATAATAATGTCACCAGTTTCCTGGATTGAATGTGTAGATGATACTTTGTGAATGAGATTGTGACACAGTGGCAGCTGTGCGTTACAGAAAGCTGGGTTTGAAATTCAGTATTGTCTCTATCCACCACTTGGACAAGTGGTTTATTCTCTTTTAATATAAGTCTCTTCCTCTCTAAGATGGGGTTGAGTAATGACATATTAAAGACTATGCCAAATGACTTCCCATTAGAAAGGCAGAGTTCTGTAACTGATTCCCAGCGCCATATATGCAAAATGTTTACTATTAATATTAAAAATAGTCTAGTAATTATGTGAAAATTTAAATAATTAAATTAAAATAATTGCACATATATTATATCCTACTCTGATGACTTATTTTTCATATACTTAAGATAATGTAGGAAAATTGTAAAAGGGAAGGGGAACGCTAAGAAAAATTGCACTTACTACCCAAAACTTAAGAATTTTCATACTTTATATAAAATGTAAATTTAAAATATACTGATAAGGTTTAAGTAGAAGTTATGGTGATAAAAATGTAGCTAAGAAATTGAACTGTTTTACCCCTTCCCACTCCCTTTTTGAAGATTTCTGGTAATTGAACCTAAGAAAAGATGGATTCTAGGCAAGTGGTCTGTGACATGGCTCTTTGGAAATCTCATAGTGATCTCTAATTGAAATAGATCATCTTTAAATTTATTCATAGTGAAGTCAGATATTAATGGTCCTCCTACCTCAACTTTAAGAGTAGCTGTTAATAGAGAGCTTTCATTTCCAATATTTATGTCAAAATTGAATTTGGTTTGTAAGGAAAAAGAGGACTTTTGTTTTCACATTTTCAAACCAATTACTAACTGTTTACACTAAACTATCATTGAAACACTACCAGTACCTAGTCTCTATTTTTTTTTACTTTTTTAAAAAAATGTATTTATATTTTTATAAACTATAGTTTCTTCACTTTGTATCCCCTCTGTAGCCCCTCCCTCAACCTCTCCCAATCCCACCTTCCCTGCCTCATCTCCTCCCATGCCCCTCCCCAAGTCCAGTGATAGGGGAGGTTCTCCTCTCATTTCATCTGACCATTTCCTATCAGGTCGCATGCACTCTGTGGACTGGTAAGAATGCCCCCTCTCTCAGAGGGAGGTGATCAAAGAGCCAACCACTGAGTTCATGTCAGAGACAATTACTTTTCCCATTACTAGAGAACCCACTTGGAGATTGAGCTGCCAAGGGCTACATCTGTGCAGGGGTTCTACAGTTTCTAGGTTATAACCATGCATAGTACTTTGTTGGAGTATCAGTCTCAGGAAAGACCCCTGGGCCCAGAATTTTTTGATTTGTTGCTCTCCTTGTGGAACTCCTGTCCCCTCCAGGTTTTCCTATCTCTCCCCTTTTTATAAGATTCCCTGCATTCTACCCAAAGTTTGACTATGACTCTTAGCATCTGCTTTGATACCCTACTGTTCAGAGTCTTTCAGATGTCCTCTGTGATAGGCTCCTGTCCTGTTGCCTGTTTTCTCCATCTTCCGATGTCCATCTCTTTTGCCTTACTGCATGAAGATTGATTATCTTACCCAGGGTTCTCCTTGCTTAGCTTCTTTAAGTTTATAGATTTTAGTACGATTATCCTATATTATATGTCTAATATCTACTTATAAGTGAGTATATATCATATCTGTCTTTCTACTTTTGTGATGCCTCACTCAGGATCCTGTTTTCTAGTTCCTACTATTTGCTTGCAAATTTCATAATTTCCTTGTTTTTAATTGCTGAGTAGTGTTCCATTGTGTAAATGTACCACAATTTCTGTGTCCATTCCTCAGTTGAGGGACATTTGGATTGTTTTTAGATTCTGGCTATTAGGAATAAAGCTGCTGTGAGCAAATGTTCTTGTACGCTTGATTATATTTTGGATATATGCCTAAGAGTGGTATAGCTGGATCTTGAAGAAGCACGATTCTTAATTTTCTGAGAAAGTGCCAGGATTTTAGCAATTCTGGGTTTTTCATTTTTCCATTTGAAATTGAGAATTGTTCTTTAAGTTCTGTAAGGAATTTTGTTGGTATTTTGTTAGTAATTGCATTGATTCTGTATGTTGCTTTTGGTAGGATGGCCATTTTCACTATGCTTATCCTTCATCTCCTGAGGAAATCTCTAAGCTTTCAGCTTTTCTGAGTTATCATTGATATTGGGATGGGCATATTGGTATGGAGCTTATTCTGTATTTTCTATGCTCTTTTGTTTAACTCCTCACTCATGGTAAGTAAGTAATAAACAATTAATTCATTGGTTTATTAACCATTTCTTTGGCAGAATCATTTCTTTGCCATGACATTGGTGCACTATTTGGGATTAAACATTTGGGGGGGGGATTTCATTGTTGCCTTTTCTGGATGGCTATTCAGTCTCCTCAGAAAAAGTCACATTATAAAGCATAAAATGTTAAAGTATTTAGAAGACCTGAGGAAGTCTGTTTTGAGACTGGGCCCAAAACCAGGCCAAAGTTCTTGCTACCCTTCTGTCTTTCCTGGTTGAGGAGTTCCTGAAATAATAAAACAAAACAAACAAACAAAACAGAGGACAAAGGCAACCAATCAGCAATTGCCCCAACAACTGATCTGGGACTAAACTAGATATAAGATGACCATTCTGTCCACAAGCTCAGAATCAATCAGAAACATCCAAGTACCTCTTATCATCAACTCAATCAACTTTTATATTAATTAGAGTTTATTCACTTTTTATCCTAGCTGTAGCCCCATCCCTCATTCCCTCTCAATCCACACTTCTGTCCCTCATCTTCCTCTCTGCCCCTCTGTAAGTCCACTGATAGGGGAGGTCCTCCTCCACTTCCATCTGAGCCTAGCCTATCAGGTCTCATCAGTACTGGCTGTATTGTCCTCCTCTGTGGCCTGGAAATGCTCTTCCTCCCTCAGAGTGAGGTGATCAAAGAGCAGGCCCCTGAGTTCCTGTCAGAAACAGTCCCTGTTCCCCTTACTAGGACACAATTGGACACTGACCTGCCATGGGCTACATATGAGCAGTGGTTCTAGGTTATCTCCATGCATGGTCCTTGGTGAGAGAATCAGTCTCAGAAAAGACAACTGGGCACATATTTTTTGGTTCTGTTGTTCTCCTTGTGGAGGTCCCACTCCCTCTAGGTTTTGCTACCATCCCCTTCTTTGATAAGGTTCCTTTGCAATGTGCCTAAAGTTTGATTATGAGACTCAGCATGTTCTTTGATACCCTGCAGGGGAGAGTCTCTCAGGGGCCCTCTGTGGTAGGCCCTGACCTGTTTCTTATTTTCACCTTCTTTCAATGTCTATATCATTTGTCTTCTGAGTGAGGATTGATCATCTTACTCAGGATCCACTTTCTTGCTTAGCTTCCATAGGTTTATAGATTTTAGTATGATTATCCTATATTATTTGTCTAATAACCACTTGTAAGTGAGTCTATACAATGTGTGTCTTTCTGCTTCTGGGATACTTGATGCAGGATGATCTTTTCTAGTTGCCACCATTTCATCACACATTTCATGACTGCCTTGTTTTTACTTGTGAGTAGTATTCCATTGTGTAAAAGTACCACAATTTCTGTATCCATTCCTCCACTGAACACATCTGGGTTGTTTCCAGATTCTGGTTATTACTAATAAAGCTGCTATGAACGTGAATGAGCAAATGTCCTTGTTTTGAACTTGAGCATCTTTTGGATATATACCTAGGAGTGGTATACCTCGATCTTGAGGATGGAAGCACTATTCCTAATTGTCTGAGAAAGCACCAGATTGGTTTCCAAAGTCATTGTACATGTTTCCATATCCACTAGCAATGGAGGAGACTTCCCCTTTCTTCACATCCTCTCCAGCATGTTTTGTCAATTGAGGTTTTGTTCTTAGCCATTCTGATGTGTGTAAGATTAAAACTTAGGGTCGTTTTGATTTGCATTTCCCTGATGACTAAAGACATTGAGCATTTCTTTAAGTATTACTCTGAGAATTCTATGCTTAGATCTGTATCCCATTTTTAAATATGATTACTGGATTTGTTTCTTTTTTAACTTCTTTAGTTCTTTACATATTCTGGATATTAATCCTAAGTCAGATTGGTGAAGGTTGGTGAAGATCCTTTCCCAATCTGTAGGCTGTCATTTTATTCTGATGACAGTGTTCTTTGCTCTACAGAAACTTTTCATTTTCCTGAGGTTCCATAGATTAATTATTGATCATATAGCCTGTGTTGTTGGTGTTCAGTTCAGGAAGTTGTCTCCTGTGCCAATAAGTTCTAGGCTCTTCCCTAATTTTTCTTCTCACCAATTTATCATCTCTGGTTTTATGTTGAGGTCTTTGATCCACTTGGACTTTAGTTTTGTGCAGGGTGGTAAATATGGAACTAAGCAGAGAGAAATTTAAATTAATCCCTTTAAAAACAGACCCAAGACAAGTTTGCCCACTCTTTCCCTATTTCTTCAACATAACATTTAAAATCCTAGATAGACCAATTAGACAACTACAGGAGATCAAGGGGATACAAATCATAATGGAAGATTTGAAAATATCTCTATTACATATGATATGAGAGCATACAAGAGCAACCCCCAAAATTCAACCATAGAACTCCTTCAGCTGAGAAACACCTTCAGCAAAGGGGCTGGATACAAAATTATCTGGAAAAAAAATCTGAAGCCCTCCTGTATACTAAGGGCAAAAGGGCCAAAAAGGAAATTAGGGAAACAACACCGTTCACAATAGCGACTAATAACGTGAAGTACCTTGGTGTGACTCTTACCAAGCAAGTGGAAGACCTGTTCGAAAAAAACTTAAGTCTCTGAAGAAAGAAATTGAAGAAACTACCAGAAGTTGGAAAGATATCCCATGCTCAAGAATCGGTAAGATTAACATAGTGAAAATGGCCATCCTGCCAAATGTAATCTGCAGATTCAATGCAATTCGTATCAAAATAACAACATAATTCTTTACAGAACTTGAAAGAAAAATTCTCAGTTTCATATGGAAAAACAAAAAGCCCAGAATGGTCAAAACAAACTTGTATAACAATAGATAGTCTATAGGTATCTCCATCTCTGTTCTCAAGCTGTACTACAGAACAATAGTAATAAAAACTGTGTGGCATATAATTGGCATAGGAACAAAATGGTGGATCAATGGAATTGTATATAAGACCCAGAAATAAACCCACACACCTATGGATACTTGATTTTTGACAAAGAACCTGAAACCATATAATGGAAAAAAGACAGCTTCTTCAACAAATTGTGATGGTTTAACTGGATGTCTATATGTAGAAAATTTTAAAAAGATCCATATTTATCACCCTGCATAAAACTAATGTCCATGTGGATTAAATACTTCAACTCAACCATTTTTATCCAAGGTCCTCTGACCATAGCTGGAAATCATCTAACTGGCTTTAAAAGTAGCCTGCAAATTACTCTCAAGGTTGCCATTTTGTATGAGTGGTCAACCCCTGCATGCTGGTCATTTTCTTGTAATAAACACTCTTTGCTTTAGCATACTATTTTAGTCTGGTGTTTTCCACTGTTGATTCTAGGACCCTTACAATATCAATGACTCAATGGAGATATTACACAGAGGAAGTGAATAAACTTTATATACTTGCTAAAACATGCATGAACTACAAAATAATCTAAATAAATAAATCACACAAGAATATCCATGGCAAGATTATGCCCACATACAACTCAAACTATTTCAAAGATTTAAAATAGACATGTAGTGCTTGTATCATGGTATAGCCTTAGCACTAGAATAAGTGCATTGAATTACTATTAATAGAAATGAGATGAATCTGTCACACAGTTGCACACAAAAATAAGTACTCCTAGGCAATGACTACAAAGTTTTAATGGAAAAGCACACAATGACTGAGGTAACTATAAATTCTTGGCAGCCTTCCCAGTCTTTCAGATCCTTAAATATGTGTAGGGAAAATGTGAATACTCTGAATAGCAGAGACAAAATTGTAGGTTGTAGCTGGCGAAAAGGTACTTAGGAAGGTGCTCTATATTGAAAACAAGTAAGTCCTACAGAAAGTTGAGTCTGTTACACAAACCTTTCTCAAAAATGATTCTGTACTTACGTATCACATGTGTGCCTGGTTGCCTGTGAAGCTCAGAAGAGGGCTTGAGATCCATTGAATCTGGAGTTCCCAATGGTTGTAAGCCACTGTGTTCATGCTGGAAATCAGAGCCAAGTCCTTAGGAAAATAAGTAAGCACTTTTAACTGCTGAGCCATCTCACAAACACCCATATATAACATTTTAATTTTTCACTCATTAAATGACTTGTTTTGCCTTTTCCATATATGATTGTCCTTTATTTTTCTACAGTGGTTCTCATAACATCTTAATATTTTCCATATGCTCAAATCCTAAGTCCTTGTCCCTGTTCTACTACTGCGAAAAGACACCATGACCATGGCAACTCTTATGAGGCTTCCTTACATTTTCAGAGTTGTGGTCCATTATTACCATGATGAGCAGCATGATGACATGTAGAGAGGCACTGGAGCAATAGGTGAGAGTTACATTGATCCATAGGCAAAGAGGCAAAGAGAAGGAGAGAGAGAGAGAGAGAGAGAGAGAGAGAGAGAGAGAGAGAGAGAGAGAGGCCTTGTGTGTAGACTTTTGAACAAAGCCTACCTCAGTGACATAACTCCACCAACAAGGCTACACCTTCAGTCCTTATAATTATCACAAACAGTACCACTACCTGGTTAATAATCATTCAAATATATGAGTATATGTGGACCAGTCATATTGAAATCCTGATATCCTACATAAGCTTCTTATTCTCATTTTACTTGCTGTAATATTTAAAGTTCAGTGTCAACTTGCCAGGACATTGGATCACTGAAAATACAAGCCTCTCTCCCTGTCTGTGAAGGAATACATGTCTTATATTAATAGCACACAAGATATAATTTTAGGGAAAATCATTAGCATGAATTCAAAATTTCATTGATTATATAGGTACAATTTATGAACTCTATAATATTTATCTATAAGTTACAAAAGTTTTATCTGAAATCATACCCTCAAACTAGGCAAATTAAAAAAAAAAAAAAGCTCAGAGTACTGTGAGTCTCTTAGTTGCAGGGGTCATGGAGACTGAAGTGGCCAGTCTTTAACCAGACATGACTTCTAATGGAGGGAGAGGAACAACTACTCACCCACAAAACTTTGACCCAAAATTACCTTGCCTACTAGATGTGCAGGGATAGTGATAGAGCAGAGATTGAAAGAATGTCCAACAAGTGCCTGACTCAACCTGAAAACAACACCATGGGAGAAAGCCACCCCCCGACAAAGGATACTATTAATGACTCTCTGATATGCGTGCAAATGGAAGCCCAGCATAGCTGTCCTCTGAGAAGCTCCACTCAGAATCAGATCCAAACAGATATTAAGACTCACAGCCAAACACTAGTCAAATTGGAGGGAACCATGTGGAGGAGTTGGGAAAGGATAGAAAGACCCGGAAGGGAAAGAAGCTCTACAAGAAAACCAACGGAGCCAAATAAACAGGGTCCATGGGGCCTGTGGAGAGAGAAGCACCAACAAATGAACAAGCATGTACTGGGCCTGAGACCACTAACAAAGAAGTAACTGCTGGGCAGCTTGCAGGAGAGGGGGTCTGGCTCTGACAAGAACTTTGTTACTTGCTCTTTGGTCACTTCCCGCTGGAGCAGCTGCCTTGCCAGGACCCTGTGGAAGAGAATGGCCTCAGCCTTGATGTGACTTGAAGTTCTAGGCTGGGTCTGTAAGGGGAGCTCTCCTTTTCTGACTGGTAAGAAAGGGGGGATGAGTGGGAGAGAAAGGGAGTATGGGAACTGGAGGAGAAGAGGGAGAAGGCTATGATTGGGATATAAAATGAATAAACAAAAAGTTTTAAGTATAAAAATAATAAATTGATGGATACTGTTGAAGTAAGCATTTTTTTAACATTTTCATTTTATATTAATCACAGGTTAGGTACTTTGTATCCCAGCCTTAGGCCCCTCCCTCATCCCCTCCCTATCCCCCTTTCCCTCCTTCATCTCCTCCCTGCCCCTTTCCAAGTCCACTGAGAGGGGAGGACCTACTCCCCTTCCATCTAACTCTAGCTTATCAGGTCTCTTCAGGACTGGCTGCAGTGTCCTCTTCTGTGGCCTAGCAAGGATGCTACTCCCTCAGGGGGCAGTGAGATCAAAGAGCCAGGCATTGAGTTCATGTGCAAAATAGTCCCTGTTCCCCTTATAAATGTACCCACTTGGATATTGAGCTACCGTTTGCTACATACAAGCAGGGGTTCTAGGTTATATCCATACATGATCCTTGGTTGGAAAGACAGTCTCATAAAAGACCCCTGTGCCCTGCTATATTTGGTCCATGAGGAGCTCCTGTCCACTCTAGGTCATACTAATTCCCCCTTCTTTCATATGATTCCCTGCACTCTGCCAAAGGGTTGGTTATGTTTCTAAATATTTGCTTTGATACTCTGCTAGGTATAGTCTTTCTGAGGCCCTCTGTGGTAGGCTCTTGTCCTGCTAATTCTTTTCTCTTACATCCAATGTCCATCTCATTTGTCTTTCTAACTGAGGATTAATCCTCTTACCCCAGGTCCTCTTTCTTGTTTATCTTCTTTAGGTGTATAGATTTCAGTATGTTTATCCTATCTTATAGGTCTATATAAGGGAGTATATACCATGTGTTTTTTTCTGCTTTTGGGATACCTGACTCGGGATGATCATTTCCAGGTCCCACCATTTGCCTGCAAATTTCACAATTTCCTCCTTTTTAATTGCTGAGTAGTATTCCATTGTGTAAAAATACCACAATTTCTCTATCCATTCCTCAACTGAGGAACATCTAGGTTGTTTCCAAGTTCTGACTATTACGAATAAAGCGGCTACGAACTTAGTTGAGCAAATGTCCTTTTTGTGTATTTGAACATCTTTTGAATATATGCTAGGAGTGGTATAGCTGGATCTTGAGGAATCACTATTCCTAATTGTCTAAGAAAACACCCAATTGATTTCCAGAGTGGTTGTAGAAGTTTACATTCCCACCAGCAATGGAAGAGGGTTCCTCTTTCTCCACATCCTCTCCAGCATGTGTTGACACTTGAGTTTTGATCTTAGCCATTCTGGTGGGTGTAAGGGGAAATTTCAAGGTCGTTTTGATTTGCATCTCCCTGATGGCTAAGGATGTTGAACATTTCTTTAAGTGTTTTCCTGCCATTCTACAGTCCTCTACAGAGAGTTCTCTGTTTAGCTCCATATCCCATTTTTTAAATGTAATTTATTTATTTTTATATCAATCACAGGTTAGGTACTTTGCATCCTAGGTGTAGCCCCTCCCTCATTTTCTCCCACTCTCCCCATCCCTCCCTCATCTCCTCCCCACCCCCTCCAAGTCCACCAACAGGGGAGGACCTCCTCCCCTTCCATCAGACCCCAGATCATCTTGTCTCCTCAGGGCTGGCTGCAATCTCCTCCCTTGGGATCTAGCCAGGCTGTTACTCCCTGGCTTGTATGGGGGAGGGTCAAAGAGCGAGCCATGGAGTTCATGACTGAAACAGTCCCTGTTCCCCTTACTAGGGTCTTCAGTTGGACACCCCATTTTTAATTGGATTACTTGATTTGTTGCTTTTTAAATTCTTGAGTTCTTTCTATATACTGGATATTAGCCCTCTGTCAGATATTGGGTTAGTGAAGATCCTTTCCCAGTCTGTAGGCTGTAGTTTTGTTTTGATGACAGTGTCTTTTGCTTTACAGAAGCTTTTAAGTTTCATGAGGTCCTGTTTATTGATTGTTGTTCTTAGAGCCTGTGCTGTTGGTGTTCTGTTCAGGAAGTAGTCTCCTGTGCCAATGAGTTCTAGGGTCTTTCCCACTTTTTCTTCTAACTGATTTAATGTGTCTGGTGTTATGTTGAAGTCTTTGATCCAGCTGGACTTTAGTTTTGTGCAAGGTGATAAATATGGATCTATTTTCATTTTTCTGCATATAGACATACAGTTGGACCAGCACCATTTGTTGAAGATGCTGTCTTTTTTTCCATTGAATGGTTTTAGCTTCATTGACAAAAATCAAGTTTCCATAGGTGTGTGGGTTCATTTCTGGGTCTTCTATTTGCTTCCATTGATCCACTATATTCTTTCTATGCCAATACCATGCAGTTTTTATTACTATTGCTCTGTAGTACAGCTTGAGGTCAGGGATGGAGATACCTCCAGATGATCTCTTGTTGTACAGGAATTTTTTGGAAATTCTGGGATTTTTGTTTCTCCCTATGAAGTTGAGAATGTTTCTTTAAAGGTCTGTGAAGAATGGTGTTGGTATTTTGATGTTAACTGCATTGAATCTGTAGATTGCTTTTGGAAGAATAGCCATTTTCACTGTTAATCCTACCAATCCATGAGCACCGGAGATCTTTCCATCTTCTGATATCTTCTTCAATTTCTTTTTTCAGAGACTTGAAATTTTTCTCAAACAGATATTTCACTTTCTTGATTAGAGTCACCCCAAGGTACTTTATGTTATTAGTGGCTATTGTGAAGGGTGTTGTTTCCCTAATTTCTTCCTTGTCTTTAGTGTACAGGAGGGCTTCTGATTTTTTTTTGAATTGATTTTGTATCCAGCCACTTTGCTGAAGGCGTTTATCAGTTGAAGGAATTCTCTGGTTGAATTTTTGGGGTCGCTCATGTATACTAACATATCATCTGCAAATAGAGATACTTTGACCTCTTCCTTTCCAATTTTTATCCCTTTGATCACTTTTAGTTGTCTTATTGCTCTAGCTAGGAAGTAAGCTTTATAACACTTCTGGTTCATGCTATATGTATCACAGACTTCTTGTGGGATAGTTAGAATATATTTCTCTAGTCATCTCAGAAAGGGAACTCTTAACAGATGGAAGTAATAATTGTAATCAAATACACCTTACTTTGGTGAACCAATAAAGTGTGTGTGTGTCTGTGTGTGTGTGTGAGGGGGTGTTATGAGCTACCATAAAGGAGTAAAGCTAAATTGCTACCAGAAAAGGGAAGACTCCAAAACCTGCTGTGTATTTGAAAAGGTCCTCCCTAACAGTGGTAATGGATGATGAAAGAGGCAATCATTGAGCTTCATATGTAAGTTGTAAGGTGCGTTTCTCTGGTCCTCAGAGATCCATCATCTCATTTCCCAGCAAGCATTTTACTGTTTCTGTAAACCTCAGGTGAGGGTAGGGAACGGATTCAATATTTTCAACTTTCTAGTTTCCTGTACGTGTGATGCTTCTTTACCACCAGAATCTTTTGAGCCTCCCCCTCCATCCTGGAGGAAATGTTTCAATTCACAGGGAACTGATATACAAGAATTGATTTAGATCAATAGTTATGAACTGTTTAAAATTTCAATAGCAGTTTGCAATGGTATACACACACATATATGTATTGACTCACTTTCACTAAAAATATGTAACGTTAGTATTAATACGAAATTTATTTCAGACACATGGGTCATTGAAACATATTTAGATGTTATGTTTATTTACCTTACTCTAAATTAACTAGTAAATGCCAAAATCTTACACAATTTTAGTCTATTATAAGCTTAATAAAAATATTCTACAAAATATTCTTTTTGTAAAGTGATAATATATTCTTCTCAGCATATATATTATGTATATGTATTAAATATACAATTTAATCTTTAAACCCATCTGGAGATAGATAGTAACCATGATTCATGATGAACAAAATGAGTTGTAGATTTAGAAAAATGCCGTAGAAGTTGTCTCCTGTGCCAATGAATTCCAGGATCTTGCCCACTCTTCCTTCTAACAGGTTTAGTGTGTCTGGATTTATTTAGAGGTCCTTTATCCACATGGACTTTAGTTTTGTGCAGGGTGATAAGTATGAATCTATTTATATTTTTTCTACATGTAGACATCCAGTTAAAACAGCACCATTTATTGAAGATGCTATCTTTTTTCCATTGTATGATTTTGGCATCTTTGTCAAAAATCAGGTGTCCATAAGTGTGTGGGTTTATTTCTTGGTCTTCTATCCGGTCCCAATGCTCCACCATTCTGTTTCTATGCCAGTACCATGCAATTTTTATTACTGTTGCTCTATAGTACAACTTGAGATCAGGGAAGGAGATACCTCCTGAAGATCTTTTATTTTAGAGGACTGTTCTAAAAATTCTGAGTTTCTTGTTATTCCATATGAAGTTGACAATTTTTCTTTCAAGGTCTGTACAGAATTGTTTTGGTAACTTGATGGGAATTGCATTGAATCTGTAGATTGCTTTTGGTAATATGGCCATTTTTACTATGTTAATCCTGCCAAGCCATGAACATAGGAGATCTTTCCATCTTCTGATATGTTCTTCTAATTCTTTCTTCAGAGACTTGAAATTTTTTTCATACAAGTCTTTGACTTGTTTGGTTAGGATTATACGAAGTTACTTTATGTGCTTTCTGACTATTTTGAAGGGTGTTGTTTCTTTACTTACTTTCTCAACCCCTTTGTCTTTATGTGGAGAAATTGGAACCTTCCTCTACTGCTGGTGGGAACGTAAACTTGTACAACCACTTTGCAAATCAATCTGGCTATTTCTCAGATAATTAAGAATAGCATTTCTTGAAGATCCAGCTATACTACTCCTAGGCATATATTCAAAAGATGCTCAAGTATACAACAAGGACATCTGCTCACCATGTTTTTAGCAGTTTTCTTTGTAATAACTAGAAACTGGAAACAGCCTTGATGCCCCTCATTTGAGGAATGGATACAGAAATTGTGGTACATCTACAGCATGAAATATTGATGAAATATTATTCAGCAATAAGAAATGAGGAAATCACGAAATTTGCAGGTAAATGGTGGGAACTGGAAAAATAATCCTGAGGGAGATATCCCAGAAGCAAAAAGACACAAATGGTATATACTCACTCATAAGTGGATATTAGACATATAATGTAGGATAAACATACTAAAATCTGTATACCTAAGGAAGCTAATCAAGGAATAGGACTCTGGCTAAGAAGGCCAATCACCATTCAGAAAGACAAAGGGAATGGACATCAGAGGAGGGAGAAAACAAGGAACAGGACAGGAACCTACCACAGAGGATATCTGAAAGGCTCTACCCTGCAAGGTATGGAGGCAGATGCTGAGACTCATAGCTAAACTTTGGGCACAGTGCAGGGAATCTTATGTAAAAAATGGGAGATAGTCAGACATGGAGAGGACACGACCTCTACAAGGAGAACAACAGATCTAAAAAGTCTGGGCACATGGGGACCTTTTCTGAGAGTGATTCTCAAACTAAGTACCACTCATGGAGATGGCCTGTACCCCCTGCACAGAGGTAGCCCATGGCAGTTCAGTATTCAAGTGAGTTCATAGTAATGGGGACCAGGACTGTCTCTGACAGGAACTGATTGGCCTATTCTTTGATCACCTCCCCCTGAGGTGGGAGCAGCCTTACTAGGCCACAGAGGAAAACAATGCAGCCAGTCCTGATGAGAAATTATAGACTAGAATCAGAGGAAAGAGGAGGAAGACCTCCTTTATCAGTGGACTGGGAGAGGGCAGGGATAGAGAAGGAGGATGAAGGGTGGGATTGGGAGGGGAGGAAGGAGGAATCTACAGAGGGGATGTTTTCTCTTTGTTTTTATGTCCATCTTCTTTTCCTTTCTGGATAGGGATTAAGCATTTTAGCAAGAGTCTTTCCTCTTGATTAGTTTCTTTAGGTGTACATATTTTACTAGGTTTATCTTATAGTATATGTCTATATCAGTGAGTATATACTGTGTGTGTCTCTCTGCTTCTGGGATACCTCACTCAGGATAATCCTTTCCAGTTTCCACCATTTACCTGCAAATTTCATGATATCCTTGTTTTTTATTGCTGAGTAATATTCCATTGTGTAGATGTAACACAATTTCTGCATCCATTCCTCAGTTGAGGGGCTGAGCGGCATCTGGAGAGGATAGGAACTCCACAAGTAGAGCAACAGAGCCAAATAATCTGAGCACAGGAGTCTTTCCTGAGACTGATACTCCAACCAAGTACCAAGCATGGAGATAACCTAGGACCCCCACACAGATATAGACCATGACAGTTCAGTGTCCAAGTGGGTTCCATAGTAATGGGAACAGGGGCTGTCTCTGACATGAACTGATTGGCCTGCTCTTTGATCACCTCCCCCTGAAGGGGTTGTAGCTTTACCAGGTCACAGAGGAAGACAATGCAGCCTGTCCTTATGAAATCTGATAGACTAGGATCAGAGGGAAATGATGGAGGACCTCCCCTATCAGTTGACTTGGGGAGGGAGATAGGTGCAGAAGGGGGAGGAACAGAGGGATTTGGATGGGAGGGAACTACATTGGTATATAAGGTGAATAAAGTGTAATTAATAAAAATTTTAATAAAAATATTCACTTTGGTAGAAAGCTTTAAAAATAAAAATAATCTTGTGTGTAACCACTTTGTGGAAAATGTTCATCACCTGAAGGAGTTTTTTAGTGTAATTTTTGTGGTTCCTTTTGTATACTATCATATCATATGCAAATAGCAATACTACAAATTTTTAATTTCCAATTTGTATTCCCTTGATCTCCATTAGTTGCCTTATTGCTCTGTCTCGGACTTCAATTACTAATTGAAGAGATACAGTGAAAGTTTTAAGCCTTGTATTTTCCCTGAATTTAGTGGGACAGCTTTAAGTTTCTCTCCCTTTAATTTGATGTGAGCCAACTAATCAGGACCCTGAGGGGCTTGTGAATACTGAAGCACCAACCAAGGACCATGCATAGACTGAACCTAGGACCTTTACACAGATACAGAAAATGGGGCATCTCACCACTCATGTTCGTGCTCTTGTAAGGGGTATAGAGACAGACTTTGGCATGGACTTGGTTGCCTGCTTTTCAGTCACTCTCTTCTGGCTGGGCTGCCTTACCAGACCAAATGGGAACAGTTCATGTTAAGTCCAGAATCAACTTAGTCTGTTAGGGTGGGTTGGTTAGGGTGGAATCTCTAGTTTTCTGATCGATAGAGGAGGAGGGAAGGGAGAAGAGGAGGGAGGGATAAAATCAGTAAATAAATAAATTAATTAAAAATAAATACATTATCCATCCAATTCCATGGTTAATGTATTCCCTTCTATATCATAGTTTTTTAATTAGTGAAAACTGAAAATTGTGTTAAGAATAGAAAGTTATTATGAGGGTATTTGTACATAGGATTGGGATGGTGGAGAAGTAGACACTAGGGAAAGTCATAGGCTTAATTTGTGAAAAGTCAACATAACTGTGCATCTTCTTGCAGCTAAGTTGCCACACTAAACATTGTAATGTAATGTATTCCTCCTTTTCTATTTGTGTGTGGTGCTTTCACTACACTCAACTTTCATGTCTTGTGCTTTCCCACTCGCATAATTTATATTATAAAGTCATTAGTTTTAATGGTTAATGAAGATTAAAGGGATTTTTTGTCTCTAGTAAATACTAGTATTTTACATTTAATGTTTATCACATATATATTAAGTATGAAAAATTGAGCCATCTAGATAGAGCCTTGGAGGTACTTTATGAGAGTACATCCCTATAGTCTTTGGATTAATCACTATAAATCTATCAGTTTATACAGAATGCACATTTTGACAGAGATATAATGATAAAAGACCATATGAGGTTTAATGTGTATCATATGAAGAAATTGCGTTGAAATGAAAAAGCTTATGAGGAAAAATATGTAGTTTAAAGCAAAAACATTTTAATGCAAAATCTAAACTAATTTGCAAGTGAGAGGCTGCATATGTGACAGAATGAAAAAAATCAATATAAGAAAACAGTTGGCTTGAACAAGTATTAAAACATTAAGCTCATGTATCCAACCACTTCTCAACATGATTAAAATTTCTGTACCAGAAGTGGAGCTTCCTTTTGTTACTTTTAGTTCTTAGTCCTGGGTTAAGAAGAAAATTTCAGTTTCCATAAATATATTAATTTATCTTCATACTTATACAATTTTTTTCAATTGCTAGTTTAAGCTAAATCCTTTATAATATCGCCCTTTTACTCTGTCACTTATTTTGTTCATAATAATTTGAAATAAAATTTAAGTAATTCAGTATCAAAGAATACACGTGACATTAACGATGAGACAACACAACCAATGAATAAATAACGATAAAGCTAATGATAGCTAAAATATCTTTTAATAAAAACATATCATTACCCTATACTATAGGCTAAAATACTTGTGGAGAATCTGACACAACGTATACCAATAGGTATAATAACAGAATTCACAGTGAGATTCTGGGCAGCAAAATTTGGCTACTGGAACACAACAGCCTGGTTATTTTTTAAATAATGTTCTACAAATTATAAACAGGGAAATAAAAAATCTTATATTTTAAAAACCGCTAAAAATGACTCAGTCATTACATAAAATGTGTTCCCTCTCTAGTAAAAATTTCATGTATGGGAAATAGCCATAGTATAGTATCCAAGTATAGTTGGTATTTTGGTATGGTAACATAACAGTACTTCATAATTATGTGTTTATAAATACATAAGTTTTATTGTAAAGACTTCATTAGTCATTTTTTTGATATAGGGTTTCTCTGTGTTGCTCTGGCTATCCTGGAATTCTGTTCTACAGAATAAGCTGGCCTCATATACAGAGACCTACCTCTAAATATAATGGGATTTAAAGGCGTACATCACCACACCCAGCTCAGAGAAATCTAAAATGAATTGAGTGATTCGCCCTCTAATTCTAAATATATTTCTTAGTACTGAATTCATATGATCTACTATGATATTAAATAAACATGATTATAAAGATAAGTACTACATATTTACCATGTTTATATATACATGTCAGATACATGTCATTGTGCCTTATGCATATGTGTAAAAGTTGAGATACAAACTAAATAAATTGTAATAAAAATGAAAAAAACAAGGTTAATCACTCATATAAAATATATATTGCACTTTTTAGAATTTTCAAAAACTGATCTCACTTCAGATTAAAATAACATAATTCTACATTTGGGTTTTGTGTATAATAGGCCACCCAATGATTTTATCTTTGATCAGCTAATCTATGTGGATGTTATAACTACCTGTATCCCAAATCATAAGAATTTCATTTAGAATTTGGCTACTGTGAATCTGATTTTTATATAAAACCTATTGCAAAAGGAGAAAGGTTTTAAATTTCTTCTCTCATTTACAGAGAGTATTTTGTAGAAAGATTTCACTTATACTATGTGTGTGCACAAAAGCTGAAGATTATTGTGTGTTTTCACAGAAAAGTATTAATGAAAAAGTATATATCCCTATCTGTTTGACTGGATATGCATAAAAATGGATTTACTCTAAAGGTATGCAGATGATAAAATTTTCTCAAAGTAGACACAAACAGAAACTTGATCTTTTCAGCAAATAAAGTACTATTTCATATGAAATGACAAATAAAAAATTGAAAGGTAATAGAACAGAGCTATCACTTTCTGATGAAATAGTTTTTAGTTTTCATTATTTCAAATTATGCATAAGGTGAGAGCTCATTTTTTTTCGAAGTTCCAGAATATTCCTTTGGAAAGATAGTATACTTTTGGAATTACTTCATTCCATTAATTTATTAAACATGGCAGGCTAAAATTGTTACTTACTAAAG
Organism: Pachyuromys duprasi; assembly: GCA_028658305.1. Lineage (NCBI taxonomy): Eukaryota > Metazoa > Chordata > Mammalia > Rodentia > Muridae > Pachyuromys > Pachyuromys duprasi. Next base: position 67,697,423 of record CM053742.1, read on the forward strand.
CTGCTTTCTTTTTTCTCTTATGCATGTTGGATGCTTGTATTTGTAATTTTTCTTTGAAGATAGGTAAAAATAACTCATTTTTAAATTCACGCTAATGAAACGTAGCCAGGAAGCATGATTGTAACTACTAGGTACAATCTGTAAAATATTCAAATTTTCCTTGACTTAATTTTCCCATTCTCTGAGTAAGGTATTAGCATCCAAAATCACTGGGGAGCCAGGGAATGATAATTGAAAACCCAGAGAATTTGGGGTTCCACAATGATAGATATAAACACTTGTGAGCAGGAGAGAAAAAAAAAAACAACTTCTTTGTGTTAAGGAATGGGAATATCCTTATATGGTTAAATTACAATATTTCATAAAGCTGAATTAAATAGTAATTCAGATCTCAAACAGTCATTTTTTTCAAACATCCTTTATGAAGATTGTACTTAACGAATTTTGTATATCATTATTTCAGTTTGGGAACCTAAAATTGTGGCACACGTAAAATTCAGACTTTTTCTTCTTGAGCATGCAAAACTACTAGAATTTCTGGTATATGTATTTGTGGAGATAACATATCAGTTATTATTTGTATTAACATCTATACTGCATTTGCTACTGTAACACACTTGAACTTTTTAATTAATTACTGTGTATAGTCTTTATATCAGTTTGTGTCTTTGAACCATGTGAATGTAGTGACCACAGAGAAAAGGATACTATAAATATTCTGACACTAGAGTTGTAGATAGGTGGTTTGGAATCCACCATGTGGTTTTTAGGCATAGAACCCAGGTGCTCTGGAAGAGCAACCAACGCTCTTAAACACTGAGCCAGCTCTCTAGCTCTAGACTTCATATATTTGTAAAAATTGTTTTAGTTCACCTTAAATCCTTGTTTTAGCCCCATCCTTTCTCCCCTCGTAATCTTGCCCTCCATCCCCTTCTCCTTTCCCTCAGAAATGAGGAGCATCCTTTCCTATCAACCCCAGCTCATAATGTTGTATCAGGTCAGAGCATGTCCTCTTTCTCTGTTGCCTGGCAAAGCAGTCCTATCAGGGGCAAGTGGTGAAAAACTGCTAAGTGAGTCTGTGTCTGATGCAGTTACCACTTTCCTTACTAGAGAACCTCCTTGAAGATCATGCTGCTCATCTGCTACATCTCTGTAGGCGGCCTAGCTCCATGCATAAATGGTCCATGGTTGATGCTTCAGTCTCAGCAAGCCCCTCTAGGTTTTGGTTATTTGGCTCTGTTTGTCTTTTCATAGAGCTCCTGTCACCTCCAGATCCTTTTGTCATCCCACCCATTTTTCCACAAGACACATTATACATTGCCCAATGTTTAGCTGTGAGTCTCAGCATCTGTTTTGAGGTGCTGCTGGGCAGCACCTCTCAAAGAACAATTCTGGAAGGCTTCTTTATGCAAGTATAGCAGAGAATTGTTCATAGTGTCAGGGGTTGGCACTCTCTGATAGGGTTGGTCTTCGGTTGGGCCAGGCATTGGTTGGGCATTCTCTCAATCTCTCTTTTCTTTGCTCTGTTTTATCCCTGCACATCTTGTAGGCAGGGTAAATTTGGGATCAAAAATTTTTTGTGGGTAGCTTTATATTTTAATGTATTTTTTCTCATTAAAAACTGAAAAATACACTCAGTATTTAAGTGTTTTGCAGGGAATATTTGGACTGCAGAGAATTTGTTCTATGCCATTGATTTTAGTCAACCTGAATTTGGGAAGGTAACAAAATATATTTTGAGTACTAACTGTGCTTCAGCTATAGTCTTAGGAAATTTACATACATTGTTGCATTTAACATAGGTAAGTACAACATTATTCTTGTTTGAAGATATAGACTCAGAATCACAAACTAAGTTATGTTCTTACTCCAAAGTTTCTACCTGGCAAAAGGGTAAACTATGATATAAATGCTGTTATTATGATTGACAAAGTAACAATAAAATTTCCAATTCCTTATTAGCAAAAACAATTGTGTTTTTCTACCATATAAACATAATTAATTAGGAATTTACTTATGTACAGCAAATGATTATATGAAATAAAACTTAAATAACATTTGTTTTTATATGCAAATTAGTTGAATGAGGGAAACTGTGCATATTATTTAATATAGTTACAGGAGCAAAGCTTTCTTGAATTTTAATAGCTTTCCACAGTAGACAACTAAACTTTCGTGTACTCCTAAAAACATAAATGTGGACTCTACTAAATGATGAAAATATGGATATTATTCTCACATGATATGTGAATAAATGGAAGCACAAAACATTGTACATTTTTCTCTGACACAAAATAGAAACATACTGAAAACAAATCAAAGCAAGGTGAGATATCCCTAAAATACATACTAAGTAAAGAGATATGTTATCATGAGGTCCCATTTATTAATTGTTGATCTTAGAGCCTGTGCTGTTGGTGTTATGTTCAAGAAATTGTCTCCTGTGAGAAGAAGGTCAAGTCTCTTCCCACTTTTTCTTCTAAAAGATTTATTGTGTTGGGTTTTAACTTCTATAAAGCAAAGGGCATTGTATTCAGAACAAAACGACAACCTACAGACTGAGAAAAGATCTTCAACAACCCTGCATCTGACAGATGACTAATATCCAGAATATATAAAGAACGGGAGAAGTTAAACACCAACAAACCAAGTGATCCATTTAAAAAATGGGGTACAGAGCTTAACAGAAAAAACCCAACAGAGGGATATTGAATGGCAGAGAAACACTTAAAGAAATAGGAACTCTACAAGGAGAGCAACAGAACCAAAAATTCTGGACTCAGGGGTCTTTTCTGAGACTGATACTCCAACCAAGGACCATGCATTGAGATATCCTAGAACCTCTGCACAGATGTAGCCCATGGCAGCTCAGTCTCCAAGTGGTTTCCCTAGTACGGGGAATAGGGGCTGTCTGTGACATGAGCTCAGTGGCTGGCTCATTGATTACCTCCCTGTGAGGGAAGGAGCAACCTGAAGAGGCCACATAGGAAAAGAATGGAGCCAGTCCTGATGAGACCTGATAGGCTAGGGTCAGATGGAAAGGGAAGAAGATCTTCCTTATCAGTGGAGTGGGAGGGGAGAGTGGGAGGAGGAGATAGGTGGAGGACTAGATTGGGAGGGCATGAGGGAGAGGGATACAGCTATGCTAAAATGTGAATAAATTGTAATACATTTTTTAAAAGTTTAAAAAAGAAAAAGAAATGCTCAATGTCCTTAGAAATTCTGGAAATATAAATAAAACTACACCGAGATTTTACTACATACCCATCAGAATGCCTATGAACAAAAATTCAAGGGGTAATGCATGCTGAACAGGACATGGAGAAAGGGGAACCCTCCTCCACTGCTGGTGGGAATGTAAACTTGTACAACCACTTTGGAAATCAATCTGGCACTTTCTCAGAAAATTCAAGATTCAGCTATACCACTCCTAGACATATACCTCGGATATGCCCCACCATTCAATAAGGTCATTTACTCAACTATGTTCATAGTAGATTTAGTTATAATAGTCAGAATATGAAAAAATGTAGATGTCCCTCAAAGGAGGAATGGTTACACAAAGTGTGGTATATTTACTCAGTGGAATACCGCTCAGCAATTAAAAACAAGGAAATCAGGAAATTTTCAGGCAAATGGTGTGAACTAGAAAATATCTTCCTGAGTGAGGATACCCAGAAGAAGAAAGACACATACGATCACTTCTAAGTGGATACTAGCTATGTAATACAGGCTAAATATACTAAAATCTATGGTCATAAAAAGGTATACCAAAAGAGGATCCTAGGGAAGAGGATCAATTATCATTCAGAAGTGCATACAGAACAGACATCAGAAGTAGGAGAAAATCTGTATATGTAAAGAAGCTAAGCAAGGAGAACCCAGGGTTAGATGATCAAACCTCACGCAGAAAGGCAAAAGGGATGGATATCAGAAAAGGGAGAAAACAGGGAACAGGACAGGAGCCTACCATAGAGGGCTTCTGAAAGACTCTACTCATCAGGGTATCAAAGCAGATGCTGAGGCTCATAGCCAAACTTTGGGCAGAGTGTGGGGAATCTAATGAAAGGAGGGGGAGATGAAAGAACTGGGAGGGGGTGTGGACAGGGGCTCCACAAGAAGAGCAACAGAACAAAAACGTTTGGGCCCAGGTGTCTTTTCTGAGACTGACCATGCATGGATATAGCCTACAACCCCTGCTCTGTAGTAGCCCATGGCAGCTCAGTATCCAAGTGGGTTTCCTACTAAAGGGAACAGGGGCTGTCTCTGACATGAACTCAGTGGTAGGCTATTTGACCACCCTCTCTCCTGAGGGGGATCAGCTTTACCAGGCCACAGAGGATGACAATGCAGCCAGTCCTGATGAGACCTGATAAGCTAGGGTCATATGGAAGGGGAGGAGGACCTCCACTATCAGTGGACTTGAACAGGGGAATGGGAAGGGATGAGGGAGGGAGGGTGAGATTGGGAGGGATTGAGGGAGGGAGGGTGAGATTTGGAGGGAATGAGGGAGGGGCTACAGCTGGGATACAAATTGAATAAACTGCAATTAATACAAAAATAAAAATTTAAGTAAAAAATAAGTAGGAGAAGACAAGGAACAGGAAAGGAGCCTTCCACAGAGGACCCCTGAAATGCTCTACACACCAGGGTTTTGAAGGAAATACTGAGGCTCATAGCCAAACTTTGGGCAGAGTGCTGGAATCCTTATGGAATAAGAGGGAGATAGAAAGACATGGAGGGGACAGAACTTCAGAAGGAGGACAACAGAGCCAAAAAATAAAAAAATAAAATCTTCTGCCTAGGGCATCCTCCAGAGACAGATATTCCAACCAAGGACTACTCATGGAGAAGACCTAGATACTGTGTTCAGAGGAAGGCCATGGGCTGCTCAGTTTTCAAGTGCGTTCTCTACTAAGGGAAGCAGGAACAGTTTCTGACATGAACTCAGTGGTTAGCTCTTTGACAAATTCCCCTGGGGGGTACAGCCTTTCCAGGCCAGAGAAGAACATGATGTAGGCAGCTTTGATGAGATCTGGCAGGCTAGGTTTAGATACAAGGATAGGAAGCCCTCCCCTATCAGGGGATTAGGGAAAGAGTATAGGGGAAGAAGAAGGAAGGTGGATGGGACTGGGAAGAGACAAAGGAGGGGACTGCAGGATGATACAAAGTGAATAAATAAAGAGATAAATAAAATAAAAGGCTATTTTGTGTCTATAATTTCAAGAAAAATTTCAATAGTCTTGATTTTTTATTTCACTTTCATTTTATGAATAAAGGTGTAATGTAATACTGTATTTTTACTTTACAGAATCTTTTCAGTTTTATGACATCCCATTTACTGATTGTTTCTCTTAGAGCCTGAGCTGTTGGTGTTCTGTTCAGGAAGTTGTCTCCCATGTCAACGAGTTCCAAGGTCTTCCCCACTTACTCTTCCAACTGATTTAGTTTATCCGGTTTTATGTTGAAGGGTTTGATCCACTTGGACTTTAGGATTTGTGAAGGGTGATGAATATGGATCAATTTTCATTTTTCTGCTTGTAGACAACCAGTTGGACCAGCAACATTTGTTGAAGATGCTGTTTTTTTTTTTTCCATTGAATAGTTTTGGTTTCTTTGTCAAAAATCAAGTATTCATAGGTGTGTGGGTTTATTACTGGGTCTTCTATTCTGTTCCATTGATCTACTTTTCTGCTTCTACTCCAAAACCATGTCGTTTTTATTACTATTGCTCTGTAGTATATCTTGATATAAAGGATGGAGATACATCCAGATGATCTGTTGTTGTACAGGATCATTTTGGAAATTCTGGGTTTTTGGTTTCTCAATATGAAGTTGAGATTTTTTTCTTTCAAGGTCTGTAAAGAATTTTATTGGTATTTTAATGGGAATTGCATTGAATCTGTATATTGTTTTTTATATCAATCAGAGGTTAGGTACTTTGCACCCCCGGCTGAGCCCCCTCCCTCTTTCTCTCCCACTCTCCTCCTCCCTCATCTCCTCCTAGGAACCTCCAAGTACACCAACAGGGGAGGATCTCCTCCCCTTCCATCTTACCCCAGATCATCTTGTCTCCTCAGGGCTGGCTGCAATTTCCTCCCCTGGGATCCAGCCAGGCTGATAATCGCTGGCTTGAATGAGGGAGGGTCAAAGAGCCAGCCATTAAGTTCATGACTGAAACAGTCCCTGTTCCCCTTACTAGGGTCTTCAGTTGGACACTGAGCTACCATGGGCCACATCTGATCGGGGGTTCTAGGCCATATCCATACATGGTCCTTGGTTGGAGAAGCTGTCTCCTAAAAGACCCCTGTGCCCTGCTCAGTTTGGTCTTTCTGAAGCTCTTGTTCTCCAAAAGTCTTACTAACTTCCCCTATTTTCATTATTACTTCCCGCCCTCTGCCAAAGGCTTGGTTGTGAGTCTTAATATCTGCTTTGATACATTGCTATATTGATTCTTTCAGAGGCCCTCTTTGGTATGCTCCTGTCCTGTTGCTTGTTTTCTCCTCCTTTCAATGTCCATCCCATTTGTTCATCCAAAGGAGCATTGATCCTACCAACCTGGTTCCTCCTTCTTGTATATCTTCCCTAGGTGTATAAATTTCAGCATGACCTTCCTATCCGATAGGACTATATAAGTGAGTATATACCATATGTTTCTTTCTGCTTTTGGGATACCTCACTTAGGATGATCGTTTCCAGGTCCCACCATTTGCCTGCGAATTTCATGATTTCCTCCTTTTTAATAGCTGAGTAGTATTCCATTGTGTAGAAGTACCATAATTTATGTATCCATTCCTCAACTGAGGGACATTCTGGGTTGTTTCCAGGTTCTGGCTATTATAAATAAAGCAGCTATGAACATAGCTGAGCAAATGTCCTTGTTGTGTACTTGAGCATCTTTTGGATATATGCCTAAGAGTGGTATAGCTGGGTCTTGAGGAATTACTGTTCTTAATTGTCTAAGAAAGCACCAAATTGATTTCCAGAGTGGTTGTACAAGTTTGCATTCCAACCACCACTGGAGGAGGTTTCTCTTTCTCCACAACCTCTCCAGCATGCATGGTCACTTGAGTTTTTGATCTTAGCCATTCTGGTGGGTGTAAGGGGAAATCTCAGGGTCATTTTGATTTACATCTCCCTGATGGCTAAGGACTTTGAGCATTGAGTGTTTTTCTGCCATTCTATAATCCTCTACAGTCAGTTCTCTTTTCAGCTCCATACCCCATTTTTTAATTGGATTACATGGTTTCTTGCTTTTTGACTTCTTGCGTTCTTTATATATAGTGGATATTAGCCCTCTGTCAGAAATAGGATTGATAATGATCCTTTCCCAATCTGTAGGCTGTCGTTTTGTTTTGATGTCAGTATCTTTTGCTTTACAGAAGATTTTCAGTTTCATGAGGTCCCATTTATTGATTGTTGATCTTAGAGCCTGTGCTGTTGGTGTTCTATTCAGGAAGTAGTCTCCTGTGCCAAGGAGTTCTACGGTTTTCCCCACTTTTTATTCTGACCAGTTTAGTGTGTCTGGTTTTATGTTGAGGTCTTTGATCCACTTGGACTTTAGCTTTGTGCACGGTGATAAATATGAATCTATTTTCATTTTTCTGCATACAGATATCCAGTTGGACCAGCACCATTTGTTGAAGATGCTGTCTTTTTTCCATTTGGCTTCTTTGTCAAAAATCAAGTTTCTGTCGGTGTGTAGGTTCACTTCTGGGTCTTCTATTCGGTTCCATTGATCCACTATTCTCTTTCTATGCCAATACCATGCAGTTTTTATTACTATTGCTCTGTAGTACAGCTTGAGGTCAGGGATAGAGATACCTCCAGATGATTTGTTGTTGCAGAGGATTGTTTTGGAGATTCTGGGTTTTTTGTTCCTCCATATGAAGTTGAGTATTTTTCTTTCAGGGTCTTTGAAGAATTTTGAAGGTATTTTGATGGGAATTGCATTGAATCTGTAGATTACTTTGGCAATATGGTCATTTTCACTATGTTAATCCTACCAATCCATGAATACGGGAGGTCTTTCCACCTTCTAATATCTTCTTTAATTTCTTTCTTCAGATATTTGAAGTATTTTTCATATAGGTCTTTCACATACTTGGTAAGAGTCACCCCAAGGTACTTTATGTTATTAGTGGCTATTGTGAAGGCTGTTGTTTCCCTAATTTACTTCTTGGCCTTTTGTCTTTGGTGTACAGGAGGGCTTTTGATTTTTTTGAGTTAATTTTGTATCCAGCCACTTTACTGAAGGTGTTTATCAGTTGAAGGAGTTCTCTGGTTGAATTTTTGGTGTCACTCATGTATATTATCATATCGTCTGCAAAAAGTGATACTTTGACTTCTTCCTTTCCAATTTGTATCCACTTGATCTCCTTTAGTTGTCTTATTGCTCTAACTAGGACTTCAAGTACTATGTTGAAGAGATATGAAGATAATGGGCAGCCTTGCCTAGTCCCTGATTTTAGTGGGATTGGTTTAAGTTTCTTTCCATTGAGTTTGATGTTAGCTGTAGGCTTGTTGTATATTGCCTTTACTATGTTTCGGTATGTGCCTTGTATCCCTATTCTCTCTAAGACTTTAAATATGAATGGGTGTTGGATTTTTGTCAAATGCTTTTTCAGCATCTAGAGAGATGATCATATGATTTTTCTCCTTCAGTTCGTTTATATGGTTGATCACATTGAAGGGTTTGCGTATATTGCACCACCCTTGCATGCCTAGGATGAAGCCTACTTGGTAATGGTGGATGATATCTTTTACGTGTTCTTGGATTCGGTTTGCAAGTATTTTATTGAGTATTTTTGGGTCAATGTTCATAAGGGAGATAGGTCTGAAGTTCTCTTTTTTTGTGTGGTTTAGGTATCTTGTTATCAGAACAAAATGACAGCCTACAGACAGGGAAAGAATCTTCACCAACCCTATATCTGACAGAGGACTGATATCCAAAATATATAAAGAACTAAAGAAATTAAAAAGCAATAAATCAAGCAATCAAATTAAAAAATGGTATACAGAGTTAAATAGAGAATTTTTTCTAGAGGAACATAGAATGGCAAAGAAACACCTAAAGAGATGATCAACATCTTTAACCATCAGAGAGATGCAAATCAAAATGACTCTGAGATTTCACTTTACACCCCACAGAATGGCAAAGTTTAAAAACTCAAAAGACAACATATCCTGGAGAGGTTGTAGAGAATTGGGAACCCTCCTCCATTGCTGGTGGGAATGTAAACTTCTACAACTACTTTGAAAATCAATCTGGTTCTTTCACAGAAAATTAGGAATAGTGCTTCCTCAAGATCTAGCTATACCACTCCTCAGCATATATCCAAAAAATACTGAAGTATACAAGTACATTTGCTCAACCATGTTTGTACCAGCTTTATTCATGATAGCCAGAACCTGGAAACAACCCAGTTGTCCCTCAAAGGAGGAATGGATACAGAAATTGTGGTTCTTTTACACAGTGAAATACTACTCAGCATTCAAAAACAAGGAAATCATGTAATTTGCAGGCAAATGATAGGATCTATAAAAGATCATCCTGAGTGAGGTATCCCAGGAGCAGAAAGACACATATGGTATATACTTACTTATATAGTCCTATAAGACAGGATAAATATACTAAAATATGTGCAACTACAGAAGCGAAACAAGAAAGAGGACCCTGGGTAAGATGATCAATCCTCACTTAGAAAGAGAAATGGGATGGACACAAGAAGTACAAGCAACAGGACAGGAGCCTACCATAGAGGGCCTCTGAAAGACTCTACCAAGCAGTGTATCAAAGCAGAAGTTAAGACTCATAACCAAACCTTCGGTGGAATGCAGGTAATCGTATGATAAAAGGGGAAGTTAGTATGAGTGGAAGAAGACAGGAGATTCACAAGGACAAAATTTATCAGGGCATGGGATCCCTCTCTGAGACTGTTTCTCCAACCAAGGACCATGTATGAATATAACCTAGAACCCCTCCTCGGTTGTAGCCCATGGTAACTCAGTATCCAAGTGGGTTTCCCTAGTAAAGGTAACAGGAACTGTTTCTGACATGAACTCAATAACTAGCTCCTTTGCTTCCTCCACCCACCTCCCCGAAGGAAGATCCGCCTTCCTAGGCCACAGAGGAGGACATTGCAACCAGTCCTGAAGATACCTGAGAAGCTAGGTCTGATAGAAGGGGAGGAGGACCTCCCCTAGCCATGGACTTGGAAAGGGACCGGGATTAGATGAGGGAGGGAAGGTGGGATTGGGAGGGAATGAGTGAGGGGTCTATGATGGGATACAAAGTAAATAACCTGCAATTAATAATAAAAAAATTAATAAAATATGATATTTTTAGGCAGGGACACATCTGAATTATTGAGATTCCTGAAATATTTGCTTATCAGCAAGTTTAAATAATCTTATTTATAGAGAGTTATAGACCAGCCTGCAAAATAGATAAAAAATTGTTTATGATATTCAGTTCCTAGTTATAAACTTCAAAAATAGACAGCTTTAAGATTTTTTGGAAATAATTAAAGAATATTTTCTTAAATCATATATGTTTTAGATATTAACAGATTTTTCAGATTAGTTAAGTCAGAGCAATTTTCAAAATATGTATAAACCCAATATTATACATATAATATATGTATATAATTATGTGTGTATACATGCCTAAAGACTGACATCACAAAAATAAAACTCATATGGTAATATATTTCATACATTTCTTATGCAAAATCCTTATATAAGAATAATAAATGCAACAGAGTAATACATTAAAATAATAAGCAAACTTGTACAACCACTCTGGAAATCAATTTGGCGCTTTCTTAGACAATTAGGAATAGTGATTCCTCAAGACCCAGCTATACCACTCTTAGGCATATATCCAAAAGATGCGCAAGTACACAACAAGGACATTTGCTCAACCATGTTCGTGGCTGCTTTATTTGTAATAGCCAGAACCTGGAAACAGCCCAGATGTCCCTCAGTTGAGGAATGGATACAGAAATTGTGGTACTTTTACACAATGGAATACTA
>CM053742.1:67708959-67723245 GCA_028658305.1 Pachyuromys duprasi
AAAAAGCAATGAATCATAATAAGACCACCAACTTCACTCTAAAAGGAACTAACAGTCATTGGTCAGTATTATCTATCAACATCAATAAACTCAACTCTCCAATAAAAAGACACAGACTAACACAATGGTTGCAGACACAGGATGTAACATTCTGCTCCATTCAAGAAACATACCTATGCAACAAAGATAAACATTACTTCACAGTAAAGGGCTGGAAAATTTTTTTCAAGCAAATGACCCCAGAAAACAAGCTGGCGTAGTGACCTTAGTATCTAATAAAATAGACTTTCAATCAAAATATATCAAGAAAAATGAGGAGTGACACTTCCTTCTCATCAAAGGAAAATTCCAACAGGAGGACATCACAATTTTGAACATCTATGCCCCAAATACAAGACCACCTACATTGTAAATAAAACATTATTAAAGCTGAAAACACACATTAATCCCAACACCCTAATAATGGAAGACTTCAACACTCCACTCTCACCAAGGGACAGATCATCTGGTCAGAAGCAAAAAAGGGAAACAAGGGCACTTACAGAGGTCCTAAATCAAATGGACCTAATTGATCTCTATAGAAATTTTCACCCCAGATCAAAAGAGTATACCTTCTTTTCAGCACCTCATGGAACCTTCTCCACAATAGACCATATATCTGGTGACAAAGCAATCCTCAGCAACACAAAAAGACTGTAATAATCCCTTGTATCCTATCTGACCATCATGGTCTAAAGCTGGACCTCAACAATGACAGAAACAGCAAAAAGACTGCACATACATGGAAACTGAACAACTTGCTACTCAAGGACAGCTTGGTTAGGAAAGATATAAAGAAAGAAATTAAAAACTTCCTAGAACTCAATGAAAATGAAAGCACAACATTCCCAAATTTAAGGGACACAATGAAGGCAGTGTTATAAAGACAGTTCACAGCACTAAGTGCCTTCAAGAAGAAGAAAATCAAAACATATCATACAAGCAAGTTAATGTCCCGAATAAAGCCCTAGAAAAAAAAGAAGCAGATACACCCAAGAGGAGCAGACAGCTGGAGATAATCAAGCTCAGGGCTCAAATCAATCAATTACAAAAAAAAAATAAAAATAAAACTATTCAAAGAATCAATGAAACCAAGAGCTGGTTCTTTGAGAAAATCAACGAGATAGACATGCCCTTAACCAAACTAACACAAAAGGCAGAGAGAAACTATCCAAATCAGCAATATCAGAAATGAAAAGGAGGTCATAACTACAGACACTGAGGAAATCCAAATAATCATTGGGTCTTGCTATAAAAGCCTATATGCCACAAAATTTGAAAATCTAAATGAAATGGACAATTTTCTTGATAGATTCCATGTACCCAAATTAAGTCAAGATCAGGTAGAAAGACTGAATGGACCAATATTCTCTAAGGAAATAGAAGTAGTCATCAACAGCCTCCCTTCCAAAAAAGCCCTGGTGCATATGGTTTTAGTGCAGAATTCTATGAGACCGTCAAAGAAGTACTAACACCAATTTTCTTTAAACTATTCCACAAATAGAAATAGAAGGAAAATTACCAAACACATTCTATGAAGCCACAGTCCCCTTGATACCTAAAACACACAAAGACCCAACAAGAAGAGAACTTCAGACCTATATGTCTTATGAGCATTGATGCAAAAATACTCAACAAAATACTTACAAACAAAATTCAAGAACACATAAAAGATATGATCCACCATGACCAAGTATGCTTCATCCCAGGCATACAAGGGTGGATCAATATATGGAAGTCCATCAATGTGATCCACCATACAAACAAACTGAAGGAGAAAAGAAGAAAAACCAAATGTTCATTTCCTTAGATGCTGAAAAAGCATTCAACAAAATCCAAAATCCATTCATTTTTTAAAGTATTGGAGAGATCAGGGATACAAAGCACATACCTAAACATAGTAAAGAAAATATACAGCAAGCCTATAGCCAACATCAAACTCAATGGAGAGAAACTTAAATAAATCCCATTGAAATCAGGGACAAGGCAAGGCTGCCCATAATCTCTATATCTTTTCAACACAGTACTTGAAGTCCTAGCTAGAGCAATAAGACAAGTAAAGGAGATCAAAGGAATACAAATTGGAAAGGAAGAATTCCAAGCGTCACTATTTGCAGACGTTATGATAATATACATGAGTGACCCCAAAAATTCAAACAGAGAACTCCTTCACCTGATAAACACCTTCAGCAAAGTGGCTGGATATAAAATCAACTCAAAAAAAAAATCAGAAACCCTCCTGTTCACCAAAGACAAAAGGGCTGAGAAAGAAATTAGGGAAGCAACACCCTTCACAATAGGCACTAATAAAATACAGTAGCTTGGAGTGACTCTCACCAAGCAAGTGAAAGGCCTGTTTGAAAAAAAACTTCAAATCCCAGGGGAGGACTTTGCAGCCATCCCTGAGGACACAGGATAAGCTGGGGTTGGATGGAAGGGAAGGAGGTCCTCCCCTGTTGGTGGACTTGGAGGGGGCGGGGAAGAAGGAGATGAGGGAGGGAGTGGGAGGGTAGGAGGGAATGGGGGAGGGGGCTACGCCTGGGATTCAAAGTACCTAACCTGTGATTGAGATAAAAGTAAATAAATTAAAAAAAAATCTCGGAAGAAAGAAAATGAAGAAGATATCAGAAGGTGGAAAGACCTCCCGTGCTCATGGATTGGTAGGATTAACATAGTGAAAATGGCCATTTTGCCAAAAGAAATCTACAGATTCAATGCAATTCCCATCAAATTTCCAAAACAATTCTTTACAGAACTTGAAAGAAAAATTCTCAACTTCATATGGATAAACAAGCATACAAACAAAAAAACCAAAACAAAACAGTATTTCACAAACGATCCTGTACAACAGATAATCAGGATGTATTGCCTTCCCTGACCTCAAGCTGTACTACAGAGCAATAGTTATAAAAACTGCATGGTATTGGCATAGAAACAGAATAGTGGATCAATGGAACTGAACAGAAGACCCAGAAATAAACCCACACACCTAAGGAAACTTGATTTTTGACAAAGTAGCCAAACCATTCAATAGAAAAATGATAGCCTCTTCAATAAATGGTGCTTGTACAACTGGATGTTTATATGCAGAAAAATGAAAATAGATCCTGCACAAACCTTAAGTCCAAGTGGATCAAAGACCTCAACATAAAACCAGACACACTAAACCTGTCAGAAGAAAAAGTGGGGAAGACCCTAGAACTCATTGGCACAGGAGACTACTTCCTGAATAGAACACCAACAGCACAGGCTCTAAGATCAACAATCAACAAATGGGACCTCATGAAACTGAAAAGCTTCTATAAAGTAAAAGACACTGTCATTAAAACAGAAGGACAGCCTACAGAGTGGGAAAGGATCTTTACCAATCCTATATCTGACAGAGGGTTAATATCCAGTATATAGAAAGAACTCAAGAAGTTAAAAGGCAACAAATCAAGTAATCCAATTAAAAATGGGGTATAGATCTAAACAGAATTTTCTGTAGAGGATTGTACAATGACAGAAAAACACTTAAAGAAATGCTCAACGTCCTTAGCCATCAGGGAGATGCAAATCAAAATGACCCTGAAATTTCACTTTACAGCCACCAGAATGGCTAGGATGAAAAACTAAAGTGACAACACATGCTGGACAGGTTGTGGAGAAAGAGGAACCCTCCTTCATTACTGGTGAGAATGCAAACTTGAACAACCACTCTGGAAATCAATTTGGTGCTTTCTTATAAGCCGGGGAGTGACAGACTGGCTAGATCCGAGGGGAGGACTTTGCAGCCAGCCCTGAGGACACAGGATAAGCTGGGGTTGGATGGAAGGGAAGGAGGTCCTCCCCTTTTGGTGGACTTGGAGGGGGCGGGGAAGAAGGAGATGAGGGAGGGAGTGGGAGTGTAGGAGGGAATGGGGGAGGGGGCTACGTCTGGGATTCAATGTACCTAACCTGTGATTGAGATAAAAATAAATAAATTAAAACAAAAAAAGAAGAAGGTGAACAGCATATCTTGATGGCTGGCTCTTTGACCCTCCCCCATACAAGCCAGGGAGTAACAGCCTGGCTAGATCCCAAGGGAGGACATTGCAGCCAGCCCTGAGGAGACAAGATGATCAGATGGAAGGGGAGGAGATCCTCCCCCATTGGTGGACTTGGAGGGGGCAGGGAGGAGATGAGGGAGGGTTGGTGAGGGTGGGAGGGAATGAGGGAGGGGTTACACATGAGATGCAAAAAACCTAACCTGTGATTGATATAAAAACAAAAAAAATTAAAAACATTAAAAAAAGAAGTTGAACAGCAACAAATCAAGTAATCCAATTAAAAAATGGAGTGCAAAGTTAAACAGAGAATTATCAATAGAGGAACATCGAATAGTAAAGAAACACTTAAAGAAATGCTAATCAGGGAAATGAAAATCAAAACGACACTGAGATTTCACCTTACACACATCAGAATGGCTAAGATCAAAAACTCAAGTGACAACACATGCTGGAGAGGATGTGGAGAAAGAACAACCCTCCTCCATTGCTGGTGGGAATATGAACTTGTACAGCCATTTTGGAAATCAATCTGTTGCTTTCCCAGAAAATTGGAATAGTGCTACCTCAAGATCCACCTATACCACTCTTAGGCATATATCCAAAAGATGCCTGAGTATTCAATTAGGGCACTTGCTCCAACATACTCATAGTGTTCTATTTGTAACAGCCAGAATCTGGACAGAACCCAGATGCCCCTCAGTTGAGGAATGGATACAGAAATTATGGTACATTTACATAATAGAATACTGCTCAGCAGTTAAAAACAAGGAAATCATGAAATGTGCAGGCAAATAGTGGGATATAGAAAAGATCATCCTGAGTCAGGTATCCCAGAAGCAAACACACACACACACACACACACACACACACACACACACACACACATATTGCCTATACTCACATATAAGTGGACATTAGATATATAATACAGGACAATCATACTAAAATTTGTACACCTACAGAAGCTAATTAAGAAGGAGGACCCTAGGTAAGATGCTCAGTCTTCATTCAGAAATGCAAATGGGATGGACATTGGAAGAGTGAGAAAACAGGGAATAGGAGAAGAGCCTACCACAGAGGGCCTCTGAAAGACTCTATCCAGCAGGGTATGAAAACATACACTGAGACTAATAGCCAAACTTTGGGCAGAGTTCAGGGAATCTTATGAAAGAAGGGGGAGATTAAAAATGGAGGGGACGGGAGCTCCACAAGAAGAGCAACAGATCCAAAAAATCTCTGCACAGGGGTCTTTTTGAGACTGGCTCCAACCAAGGAGCATGCATGGAAATAACCTAAAACCTTTGCTCAGATGTAGCCAGCTCAGTGTCCAAGAGGGTTCCCCAGTAAAAGGAACAGGGACTGTCTCTGACATGAACTCAGGGCCTGGCTCTTTGATCACCTCTGTCTGAGGTGGGAGCAGCCTTACCAGTCCACAGAGGAAGACAATAAATCCAGTCCTGATGAGACCTGATAGAGTAGGGTCAGATGGAAGTGGTGGAGGACCTCCCCTATTATTGTACTGGGGGAGGGACATAGGAGAAGAAGAAGGAGTGAGAGTGGGATTGGGAGGGGTAGGGGAGGGGCTGGGCTACAGCTGGGATACAAAATGAATAAATTATAATTAATAAAAATAAAATTAAAATTAAAAAACAGGAAAAAGGAAAATTGGATGGCTTGTTTCTTCCCTAATGACAGAGGAAAAAATGGCATCTGGTTTTTGTGAGGCTTGGAGTATGTGAGAGGATTTGGGAATCTGGGATTGGAAATCATGAGCAGAATGTACAGTATAAATATTTTCAAAATTTAAGTAGAAAAGATCACTTTTGTACATAAATTCTCCTTTGCTAAGGTGAGTATATAACACACTAGTCTTGTGTGTAGATGTCTATATAAATATAAAAACACACTAATGAATATGCCAATATTCAGACTGAATTTATCATAATACATGCCGCTTTGAAGTCATTTAAACAGCATTTACACCAGACATATCCATTTTAAATTTACTTTTTATTATTATCATTTATTATGATTTAATTCAATTTGTATCCTGGCTGGGGACCCTTTTCTTGTCTGCTCCCAATCCCAACTTTCCACCCTTATCTCCCCCTGTGTCCCTCCCCTAGTCCACTGATTTCTGAGGTCTTCCTCCCCTTCAATTTGACCCTAGACTATCAGGTCTTATTAGGACTTCTTGCATTGTGTTCCTGTGTGGTCTGGCAAGGCTGCACCCCCACCCGCAAGGGGAGGTGATCAGAGAGCCTGCCACTGAGTTTATGCCAGAGAAAGCCCCTGCTCTCCTTTAGGGAATTATTTGGAGACTGAATTTATGGGTTATATCTGAGCCAAGTTTAAAACCTCTCCATGCATTGTCATTGGTTCAGGGCTCTCAGGGTTCAGTATTTTATTTTCATTATTTATTTAATTATTTACTTACTTACTTATTTACTTATTTGTTTGTTTCATTGCTAGGACTCCTCTTGGAGCTCCTTTCCCCTCCAGGTCTTTCTATATCCCCCTTATTTCATAAAATTACCTGCACTCTGCCCAAACTTTGACAATTAGTCTCAGCCTCTGCTTCAAAACCACTATCAGTAGAGTCTATCAGAAGCCATCCATGGAAGTCTCATACCCTGTTCCCTGTCTTCTATGACAACCAATTTCTATAGCATTTGTCCTTCTGAATGAGAATTGAGCACCTTTCCTAGGGTCTTCCTTGCTGATTAGCTTCTTTAGGAGTACAGATTTTAGTATGTTTATCCTATATTATATGGCTAATATCCACTTATGAGTGATTATGTGCCATGTGTGTCTTTCTGCTTCTGGAATACCTCACTCAAGATGAACTTTTTTATCCCTAATGATTTGGCTGTAAATTCACAATTTCCTTATTTTTAATAGCTGATAATATTACTTTGTGTAAATGTACCACAATTTCTGTATCCTCTTCTCAATTGAGGGACATTTAGGTTGGTTCCAGCTTCTGGCTATTATGAATAGAGCTGCAACAAACATGGTTGAACAAATATAGTTTTGTATACTTGAGCATATTTTGGATATATGCATAGGAGTGGTATAGCTGTATTATGAGGTAGCATTATTCCTAATTATACGAGAAAGCACCAGATTGCTTTTCCAAGTGATTCTACAATTTTACATTCCCACCAGCAATGGAGGAGGGTTTCCCTTTTCTCCACATCCTCTCCAGCATGTGCTGTCACTTAAGTTTTTGATCTTAGCCATTCTGATCAGTGTAAGGTGAAATCTCAGATTTGGTTTAATTTGCATTTCCCTGATGACTACGGAAGTTGATCATTTCTTTAAATGTTTCTCTGCAGTCCAATATTCACTCTATTGGATAGAGTCTTTCAGAGGCCAGCTGTGGTTGGCTCTACCCAGCAGTGTATCAAAGCCAATGCTGAGGCTTATAACCAAACTTTGAGCAGAGTGCAGGGAATCTTATGAAAGAAGTTGGAGATAGAAAGAACTGGAGGGGACAGGAGCTCCACAAGAACCAAAAATCTGGGCACAGGGGTTTTTGTGAGACTGATACTCCAACCAAGGACAATTCATGGATATATCCTAGAACCCCTGCTCAGATGTAGTCCATGGCAGCTCAGCATGCATTTGGGTTATCCTAGTAAAGGGAACAGGGACTGTCTCTGACATGAACTCATAAACTGACTCTTTGGCCCCCTCTCCCTCAGGGAGGAGCAGCCTTACCATGTCACAGAGGAAGACAATGCAGCAAGTCCTGATAAGAACTGATAGGTTAGAGTCAGAAGGAAGGAGAGGAAGACATCCCCTATCAAGGGACTTGGAGAGGGACATGGGAGCAGACAAGGGAAGGAGGATAGGATTGGTATGGAATGAGGAAGGGGCTACAGCAGGGATAAAAAGGGCATAAACTGTAATTAATATAAAAATAAAAAAGAATTCTGTTTAGCTGTGTACCACATTTTTAATTGGATTACTTGGTATGTTGGTGTTTATCTTCTTAAGTTCTTTACATATTCTGGGTAGTAGTAGTCTGTCAGATATAGGGATACTGAAGATCCTTTCCCAATCTATAGGCTGACATTTTGTTCTGAGGACAGTGACCGTTGCTTTGCAAAAGTTTTTCAGTTTCAATTAGACCATCATCCTTTGTTGAATATGCTATCTTTTTTTTTTTTTCAATTGTATTGTTTTGGCTTCTTTGTCAAGAACTAAGTATCCATAGGTATGTGGGTTTAATGGGGTTTTCTATTTGAATTCCTTTGAACAACAATTCTGTTTCTATGCTAGTACCATGCATTACTGTTGCTCTATAGTACAACTTGAGATCAGGGATGGAGATACCTCCAGACAATCTGTTATTGTTCAGGACCATTTTAGCAATTCTGGGCTTGTTTGTTTTGTTTTGTTTTCCGTATGAAATTGAGAATTGTTCTTTAAAGTTTTGTAAAGAATTGTGATGTTTTGATGGGAATTGTATTGAATCTGTAGATTGCTTTTGGCAGGATCCATGACCATGGGAAATCTTTCATCTTCTGATATCTTCTTGAATTTCTTTCTTCAGAGACTTGAAATTTTTTCTCATATAGGCTTTTCACATGTTTGGTTAGAGTCACAACAACCTTCTTTACGTTATTTTTGGTTATTGTACTTTCTGTTGTTTCCCAAATTTCTTTCTAAGTCTGTTTTTTGTGTTTTGTTTTTGCTTTTGTTTTTTGTTTTTGTATTCAGGAGGGCTATTGAATTTTTGACTTAATTTTGTGTTCACCCACTTTGCTAAAGGCATTTATCAGCTGAAGGCGTTCTCTGTTAGAATTTTCAGGGTCATTCAAGTATACTATCATAACATCTGTGAATAGTGATACTTTGACTTCTTCCTTTCTAATGTGCCCATTTATGTTGATAGACAATAGTGACCAATGAATGTTAATTCCTTTTATTTTTAGTGGTGATGGTGTTTATGTGCTTGTTTTCTTTTGGGTTTTTGGTAGGAGGTTATCTATGTCCTGTGTTTTTTTGGGTGTAGTTTATTTTGTTAGATTGCAGTTTTCCTTCTAGTATCTTCTGTAGGGTTGGTTTGGCTGTGTAGATATTGTTTGAGTTTAGTTTTGTCATGGAGTATTTTGTTTTCTCCATCTATATTGGTTGAAAATTTTGCTCAGTATAGTAGTCTGGGTTGGCATCTCTGGTCCCTTAGAGTCTGCAGCATATCTGTTCAGGTCATGCTGGCTTTCCTGGTTTCTGTTGAGAAGTCTGGTGTGATTCTGATAGGTCTACCTTTATAAGTTACTTGGCTTTTTTCCCTTGCTGCTTTTAATATTTTTTCTTTGCTCTGTAAAGATTTAGTGTTTTGACTACTTTGTGGCCTGAGGAGTTTCTTTTCTGGTCTAGACTATTTGATATTCTGTAAGCCTCTTGTATGTTTAAGGACATCTCTTTCTTTAAGTTGGGAAAGTTTTCTTCTGTGATTTACTTGAAATATTTTCTGGATCTTGGAGCCTGGAATCTTCTTTTTCCTCCATTCCTACCATTCTTAGGTTTCATCTTTTCATGATGTCCTTGATTACTAGGATGTTTTCTGTTGGCAACTTATCCAATTTTCTTTTTCTTTGAGAGATATATCAACTTCTGCAATTGTATATTCAGTGCCTGAGATTCTCTATTTCATCTATTGTATTCTTTTGATGATGCTTACGTCTGTGGTTCCTGATCTTTTCTTTAAGTTCTCCAGCTCTAGAGTTTTCTCTGTTTGTATTTTCTTTATTGATTCTAATTGTGTTTTCATGCCTTACACCATTTCCTTCATCTGTTTGAATGCACATTCCTGTCTTTCCAAGAAGGTATCTTTTTTTTTATTAGTTTCGTCTTTATGTGCCATTTTTTTGTGGCTATATTGGTGTGTATTTGAGAGTTTTGTTCATTTCCTCTTTGTGTGTCTCTAATAACTCAATAAGCATACTTTTAAAATCATTTTCCTGTGTTTCTAACGAATTCAAATATCCATTGATTTCTGGAGTTGCTGGTGAAGCCATGATGTCCTGATTTTTATTTGATGTGTTCTAATGCCCTTCTCTAGCCATCTGATGCCCAGTAGCCTTTGCTCTTGAAAGAATCAGATTAACTTTGTAACCTATGTTTCTTTTAATTGCCTTATAACTTATATTTTCAAGTTTTAGACCCATGTTAATTAAAGCCCCTTAGTGCTTCTCCAGAGAACAGAGAAATGTAAAAGTTCCTGACACTGACCATCTGTGAGGGCAGAGATAAGGAAGAGAATAAGCAGAGATCTCTACTAGGTGGAAAAAATCA
The DNA here is from genome assembly GCA_028658305.1 of Pachyuromys duprasi. Classification (NCBI taxonomy): domain Eukaryota; kingdom Metazoa; phylum Chordata; class Mammalia; order Rodentia; family Muridae; genus Pachyuromys; species Pachyuromys duprasi. The sequence goes on from CM053742.1 coordinate 67,719,333, forward strand.
CCGGCCAGTGCCTGTAAGATAAACTTCATTTGGAAACTGGGCCAAATGGCCCCGATCCTTCTCTTGAATAGCCTCTGACCTTTTACCAAAAGCCTGCAGCCCCCACTCCTCAAAACAGACACAGGATGAGTTAATCACTCTCCCACCTTTAACTGTGTCTATATGCCTCATGGCAGGAAATTTGAAACTGACTTGAATATCAGATATTCCCCAGATATTTATGACAGGGCTGACCAGACCTAAGGCTACCCAGAACCAACCAATTAATTTAGAAGTTAAATACCTCATCCAATCCTGAGTTGCCAAGGTTGCAACCCCCTAAAATTCCCTCACTTTGTCTTTAAAAACCCAAGTTCTTTGTCTCCCAGTGCCATTCTTTGCTGACCAGCAGGGGTGACTCCATTGCATGATGGCTAAAATAAACATCTTGCATTTTCATCGCCATATGGTGGTCTCCAGGAATTTTCTTTAGTCGCATCCCAGGTAGCTAGGCACCTTCTGGGCCTGAAAGGCTCAGGGCAGGCCTAACATTCTTTGTTCCTGGAGCCTGTACTGAAGACTAGGTCTCTCTGTCTCTGGAACCTGGAATACTCTTCAGGAAGAAGAGAGAGGTCCCTGATTTTGAAAGTGGGTGTTGCTGTTTCAGCTGTAGCTAAGGGAGGAAGGTCGCAGGCTCAAGTGCACAAGTGCAGGACTATAACTGGAGTTGTGTCTTCCTGAGAGGGTAAAGTGTAATGGAGGAGCATTAGCACAGGTATGAGTGAGGGTGTGCTTCCAAGGTGCAGTGCATATGTGGAGGTACTCTGAATGGCTTAGAGGCCCACAGTCCTGTCTAGGTATTGTGCTGCAATTGCTCATATCTGCTTGAGCTGCACCATCTTGGTTCTAGGAATTATTTGGCTGGACTCCACCAGGAGACTCACAGAAGAGGAGTTTCAGTGTTGAGAGTGCGGTCTCAGAGATCGCTATGTAGCCCACAGTGGGGGTGTGGATGGGAGGGATCTGATGTCTGGTTGCTAATACAGTGGGACCCTGATCTGTGGCTCTGTATGCACTATCTAGCAGAAGCGCTCCCTCACAGACATGTCAGGAAAGTGCTTAATGTCTGCATGCACACTGGCAGGAGTGTGTTAAATGCATTGTGGCCCAACAAGCACTCACTAGCAGGGGGTGTGCAAAGTGCAGAGGGACTGTCAACTCACTTGGAGGCATGTGCGGTAAGCTCAGACCACAGTTTTCTACTTTCAGATTTGAGTCACCTGATTGGCCATTAGAGTAAGGAGGTGGCCCTTTCCTGGGGTTGTGCACTCTAGCCTGGGAAGCCTCAAAGTTGATGCTTTGGCTTCAGTTGCCCATCCACTCACCAGTTTTGGCCTTTATTATCTTCTTCCCTTCAGAAATGGGGAGCCCTGGTAGCCACCATCTTGCAGCTCCTCTGAAAAGATCATTTTAAATTAAAAAAATAGCACATGAATAGCTCCGTTTGCTTTAACTTTCTGTTACATTATATATGTGTTAAAAGTTTTATTTCTAACATTTATTTAATTGACATATGAGAAATTATATTTTTTTTATTTACACAAGATCCCACATAGCCAATTCTACTCTTGAAAAGTTCAGTTTAGTCTGGCCCACCTCCCATGTATTGTGGTTGTAGGCATAATTCATTGTGCCCTGATTCATCAGGTGGCTCACAATTGTCTTTTCCAAGTGATCCGATCTTCTTTTCTGCCCTCAGTGAATAGCAATCAAGCGTATGGTTCATATATGTACATAAAGGCAAAACATTCACATGCTTTAAAAATAAAGAAAAAAAATGGTGCACTAATGAAAGGGACTTGAGAAAATCTCTTCAGCTTTTTATGGACATTTCCTATAAGACAAGATGAATAAAGGGTTACTACATGAGAAGTAGATTGGAACTCCTAAGTCCTAAAAAAATGAAATATAATAATATAGAGGATTTTTATCCAGCAGTATTGTTACTCTGGCAAGGGATCACATCCAAAAACTTAGGTCTTTGTGATTCAACTGGAATCACAAAGTGCATATATTTAATCCTTCTGGCTGGATTAAACAGCCTTAATACCTGTGGCTGGAATATAGAAAAAAATCTACCTTTAATACCTCATCCTCAAATTCAGTACACACATTTAATCCCAAACAATGATTTCTAATTCAAAGACAGACACAGTGAAGAATCAGAAATATTTAACAGAACGAGTAAGGGAGGATACACCCAACTCTCATAAGAACAGACAAGAAAGAAAAGGTACTTAAGAGCAGTGCAGAGAGAGAGAGGGAGAGAGAAAGAGAGAGAGAGAGAGAGAGAGAGAGAGAGAGAGAGAGAGAGAGAGAGACAGAGCGAGAAAGAGAGAGAGAGAGAGAGCACAGCAGAATTCATGCCAACAGTGCAGTGGAATTCCAGAGTACAGTACAGTTCAGTGCATTTTGGTACAGTTCATTTGAGTACTTTTGAGTATCTGCAGATTCCATTCAGTTCATGCAGTCAGTGCAGCTCAGTTTGTGAAGTTCAGAGGCAGTATTTCCATGCAGAGCAATTCAGCTAGAGGCCAAAGAAGCCAGACTGAATCAGTCACCTCTAAGAGGAGTTTTGAGGCAGAATAGCAGATTTGAAACAGCCAATGAGAGTTCAGAAAGCAATAGAAAGGGTGAGCTTAAGCTAAAAACATTCTAGGCCTAGGTTAGCATAAAGATGCTAGAGTTGAAGCCTTCAAGGTCTGGGTTTCCAGAAGATTAGATTGTATGGACACTAGAATCTTCTAGGCCTAGGCCTAGGGATAGTTAAATAAAAACACTCTGGTCCCAGCCCAAGGGACCCACATGTAAACTCATTACTAGCCATGGGTAATTCAATCCCCAAATAGCTGAAGGAATACTAAGCATACAAATGATGCTTAAACATGCAAACAGGCAAAAACTAAAACATATGTAAAATAAAGTTAATAATTTATTAAAAGTATGGTTTAACATACTTTCAGAACTGTACCTAGTATAGTTTAAATTTTTAAATAAAGGCTTTGAAATTGTTTAATGAATATTTCCTTGTACTCTATTAATCATATTTTAAAAGTGTTTTCTCCTAATACACATAAAAATTAATAGAGCTACGGATGATTTTTTGTATTTATCTTATGTCATGGTCATTTTGAACTTTCAGAAAATAGTCAATATTCTATTTTTAAAAACAGAGGCAAATGTATCATGTGTTAAAACCTGACAAACTTCTTTCTTCAGACTTGATGTTCTTGTCATACAAATCTTTCATGTGCTGGGTTAGAGTTAAACCATGATATTTTATATTATTTGTGGCTACTATGACGGGTGTAGTTTCTGTAATTTCTATCTCAGGCATTTGTCATTTTTTAAATGCAATGTTTTATTTATTTATTTATTTATTTATTTTTATATCAATCACAGGTTAGGTATTTTGCATCCCAGGCGTACCCCCTCCCTCATTCCCTCCCACCCTCCCACTCCCTCCCTCATCTCCCTCCTCCCTGACCCCTCCAAGTCCACCAACAGGGGAGGACCTCCTCCCCTTCCATCCAACCCCAGCTCATCCTGTCTCCTCAGGGCTGGCTGCAATGTCCTACCCTGGGATCTAGCCAGTCTGTCACTCCCCAGCTTGTATGGGGGAGGGTCAAGAGTCAGCCATCAAGTTCATGACTGAAACAGTCCCTGTTTCCTTCACTAGAGTCTTCAGTCCTACACCGAGCTATCATGGGCCCCATCTGCGCGGGGATTCCAGGCCACATCCACACATGGTCCTTGATTGTAAAAACTGTCTCATACAAGACCCCTGTGCCCTGCTCAGTTTGGTCTTTGTGGAGCTCTTGTTCTCCCCAAGTCTCCCCAACCTCCCCCAGATCTATCATTACTTCTCGCCCTC
>CM053742.1:67723345-67753753 GCA_028658305.1 Pachyuromys duprasi
GATTTCAGCTTGACCTTCCTATGCTATAGGTCTATAGAAGTGAGTATATACCATATGTTTCTTTCTGCTTTGGGGATACCTCTCTCAGGATGATCGTTTCCAGGTCCCACCATTTGCCTGCGAATTTCATGATTTCCTCCTTTTTAATTGCTGAGTAGTATTCCATTGTGTAAAAGTACCACAATTTCTGTATCCATTCCTCAACTGAGGGACATTTGGGGTGTTTCCAGGTTCTGGCTATTACAAATAAAGCAGCCACGAACATGGTTGAGCAAATGTCCTTGTTGTATATTTGAGCATCTTTTGGATATATGCCTAAGAGTGGTATAGCTGGGTCTTGAGGAATCCCTATTCCTAATTGTCTAAGAAAGCGCCAAACTGATTTCCAGAGTGGTTGTACAAGTTTGTCATTTTTGAATTGATTTTTAATTAAACTTTTATTCAGCCACTTTGCTGAAGTTCTTTATAAGCTGTAGGAGTTATCTGTTATAATTTTTGGTATTGCTTACATACACAATCATATCATCTTCAAACAGTGATAGTTTAACTTCTTCCTTCCCTGTTTGTATGCACTTGATCTCCTTTAGTTCTTTTATTGATTTAGCTATACCTTCAAGTAGTGTATTGAAGAGTGGTCATATTTGTCTTGACCCTGATTTTAGTGGAAAGTCCTTAAGTTTCTCTCCATTTGAATTGATGTTGGCAATTGGTTTACTGTATATAACTGTATTATGTTTAGATATGGCCCTTGTATCCCTGATCTCTCCTAGACTTTCAGCATGAAGGGATGTTGACTTTTGTAAAAGGCTTTTTGTACATTTAATGAAATTATCATATGATTTTTTTCTTTGAGTTTGTGTATATGGTCTATTACATTGATGGATTTCCATGTGTTGAACCATCTCTGCAACCCTGGGATGAAGCTTACTTGGTCATGTTGGATAATGTATTTCATGTGTTCTTCAATTCAGTTTGTGAGTATTTACTGAGTATTTTACATCAATTTTCATGAGGAAGATTGATCTAAAATTCTCTTAGTTTGTTGAGTCTTTGTGTGGTTTAGGTAACAGGGTGACTGTGGCTTTAAGAATGAGTTTGGAAATGTTCCTTCTATTTTTATTTTGTGGAATATGTTGAAGTCTATTGGTATTGGCTCTTCTTTAAATGTTTGGCAGGATTCTGTGCTAAAACCATATGAACCTGAGCTTTTTTTTGGGGGGGGGGACTTGGAGATTGTGTCTATTTTTCAGGGATTATAGGACTGTTTAAACTGTTTAACTGATCTTGATTTAATTTTGGTAAGTGAAATATACCCAGAAAATCATTTATTTTCTTTAGATTTTCCCACTCTGCTAAACTTACAGACAGAAACTTAACAGACATGTCCTGTGAGAGGTGCTAACCAGAAGCACCTCAAAACAGATGCCTAGACTCACAGTGAAACATTGGGGAATGCATAATTTGTCTTATGAAAAAGTGGGAGAAAAGAGAAAAGGGCCTGGAGTTGACAGGGGCTCCACAAGAAGACCAACAAGGTCAACTAACCAGGTACCAGAAGGCCTTCCTGAGATGAGGATATCAATCAACGACCATGTATTAACTGGACTTAGGTGCCTTACAAAGATGTAGGATATGGGCAGCTTAGGCTTCATATAGGTCCTCTAGTAAGGAAAGTGGGTACTGCATTGGACATGAACTTACTTGACAGGTTTTTGTTCGCTTTCCCTTGGAGGAACTGCCTTAACAGACCACAGTGGGAAGAGGACATGCTCAGTCCTGATACAACTTGATGAGTTAGGGTAGATGGAAAAGGAAGCTCCCATTTTCTGAGAAAAAGTGGAGGAAAAGGGGGAGGGAAAGGGAGGAAGGGCAAGACTGGGAGGGTAGGAGAGATAGGGCTACAACAAGGATTCAAATAAATAAAATGTGTGTGTGTGTGTGTGTGTGTATGTATGAGTTTCTGTGTGTGAGAGAGAGTATAAAAACTGACAAATTTTTACTTAATTGTCAGTGTTTTGACTATTAATATCTTACTGTAGTTGATGAATTTCAGAGTTATCGTCTTGTTTTCCTTTATTTAATTTTAAAACTGTTTCATCCTCCACATCTTGTATTCAGTTGGTGATGCTTACCTCTATGACTCCTGATTTCTTCACTAGATTTTTCCATCTCCAGGAATTTCTCAGTGCATTTTTTTTTATTCATTCTAATTTCATTTACATGTCTTGCAATATTTCCTTCATCTGTTTGAATTTGAATTCCTGTCTGTCCATGATAGACTCCATTTTTTGTTCATTTCCTCTTTATGTTCCTCTATTTTTGGCTATATTCGTCTATATTTCTTTGGGAGATTTGTTCGTTTTTTCTTTGTGTGCATCTAATAACTGGATAAACAGAGTAAGACAATTTACCTGTGTTTCCAATGATTTAAATTATCCGTTGATTTTTGAAGTTGCTGGTGAATCTATGATGCCCTGATTTTTACTGGATTTTTTTTTTTAATATACTGGCCTATGCCCATCATGTTGTCCGTATCCTTCACTGTTTGTTCATGGATCCTATACTGAAGGCAGGGTCTCTGGAGTCTAGAATAATCTTCAGGAGGATTAAAGAGGTAGACTGCTTGGATCAGGCAAATGGATGGAACTAGAGAAGATTATCCTGAATGAGGTATCCCAGAAGCAGAAAGACACACATGGCATATACTCACTTATAAGTGGATATTAGCCATATAACAAAGGATAAACATACTAAAATCTATAGTCCTAAAGAAGTTAGACAACAAGGAGGGCCCTAAGGAAGAGGCTTCATCCTCATTCAAAATAGCAAACAATATAGACATCAGAAGTGGAAGAAGACTGGGAACAGGAAAGAAGCCTTCCACAAGGAGTCTTTGAAAAATTCTACCCATCAGAATATCAAAGCTGATGCTGAGACTCATAGCCAAACTTTGGGCAGAGTGCAGGGAATCTTATGGAAGAAGGGAGAAATAGAAAAACCTGGAGTGGACAAGGAGAGAAACAAAATAATAATTAAAAAAAGCCTGGGAACAGAGGCCCCTGCAGATACCAATACTCCATGTTTATAATATTTATTATTTATTTAACTTTTAGTTAAGCAGCGGTTATTCCTAAATTGCTGCATACCCAAATCACAACAAAGAGACTGGGATTTATTTAATTAACCTAGAAACAAAATGCTGGGCCATAGTTACTCCATCCTTAATTTCTAGTTGATATTAGCCATATAATGTAAGATAAACATACTAAAATCTGTAGTCTTAAATAAGATAAAAAAAAAAAAAACAAGGAGGAACCTAGGAAAGGTAATCCTCATTCTGAAGGGCAAAAGGATAAACATGGGAAGTAGGAGAAGACAGGGAACAGGACAGGATCCTTCCACAGAGGTTGTCTAAAGACTACCCATCACGGTATCTAAGCAGTTGCTGAGAACATAGGCAAACTTTTGGCAGAATCCTTCCACAGAGGTTGTCTGAAAGACTACCCATCACGGTATCTAAGCAGTTGCTGAGAACATAGGCAAACTTTTGACAGATTTCAAATTATCTTATAATAGAAGGGGGAGATATAAAGCCATAGAGGGAAAAGAGCTCTGCAAGGTAACCAACAGAATAAAAAAAAAAAAAAAACAGTACCCACAGTGTCCTGCAGAGATGAGACGGATACTCCAACAAAAGACCATTCATTCAGAGGACCTAGACACCCTGCTTAGATGAAACCCATAGTTTGTTTAGTTTCCAGGTGGGTCTCCTCATAAAGGTAGCATGGGCTATCTCTACAATGAACTCAGAGGATGGCTTTTTGATCACTTGCCCCTTGGGTGTGCAGCCTTGTCAGGCAGCATAGAAAGAGGATCCAGCCCGTCTTGATGAGAACTGACAGGCTAGGGTCAGATGGAGAGGAGGTACTTCTGTATTAGTGGACTAGGGCAGGCACATAAGGCAAGAAGAGGGAGGGTGGATGGGACATGGAGGAGTCAAGGATGTGAACTACAGTGCAGATACAAAGTAAAAATAAAAAGTAATAAATAACTAAGTAAAATAAATAAATAAGTAAGTAAATAAATAAATACATAAATGATAAAAAATTCTTTCCATCACTTCAGTTAACAGTTCATGTTTTTTAAGTTTCAAGAATTTTTTTCCATACAAATTTCTACTGAAACAAATACCTCATATACATTACTAAAAAAAGAAAACCTAGTATACTTTAGTATAAGTTTATAAACTTAATGTATTATAGATATTCTTTCAAAAATTCACTCTGCTTACAAAGAGCAGAGCCTGAGTATAGCAAGCATGGTACTGGCATGTGTTGTCCTTCCTTAGTATGGATATTCCTAAAGTTAGTCAAGTAGGTCTATTTCCTTATTTGTTCAATTTTTCCTCCTAATGCTGACCAACAAGGTTCAGACAATAAAATATTATACTGACCAAAACTATTCAAAATTAACCAATTTATCCTAACATTAGTATTCCCCTTTTACCTTTATAAATTCTATCCAGACTGAGTCATTTGTCCATCTGAGGCAAATAATCCCTCCCACTTCTCCCCCTTTCTTTTCCTTTCTCCATTGTCCTCTGTCTTCTGTCTTTGTCAATTATTACATGGCTTTTGTCCCTCTGGGAAAAATAAATCTTTATTGCTGAGAACGTGGTTTGGGAATGTTCAGTGGTGACTCCAGGGCTTATATAAAGAAGTAGGTATTATAATTCACCTAATTAAAAATTACAAAATATTTATTTGATGATGATAGAAAACAGGCACTGTTTAATCTGGTGGCCAAGAGAAACTAAAAAAATCCATTATGACAGTCTTATTTTAAATCAGGAAGTCTTAAGATCATGGACAGTGAAATGTTTATGTTTTTCTTCTTTTATTAAAAACAATTTATTCGGGATCCAAGATGGCAGTGACCAGCATGCACAGTATCTGAGAGGCAGAAAATCTGAAACTCCGAAATTGGTGAGTGGAAGGACAACTGAAGCCAGAAAAATCAACATTGAAGCCTCCTAAACGAGATGGGACATGACATGAGTTGAGAACATTTAGATTCTGGTCATCTGAGGACTTCTCTGGAGAAGGGGAGGGACAAACATTTGAACATATTGTGCATCCCTTTTTTGGGCATCCCTCCTCCTCAAAGGAGCTAGCCCACAGTGCCAGAGACTCAGCACAGAACTCACTGCCTGGGGACTGAGACAACAGGATGTAGCACTCCTAGCTTCTCAGCTGCCAGCTGTACCAGCCTTCCGAGTCCCAGATCGGTGGTACTATCCTTCCCGGTCCTGGGTCTGTGTGGGGCTATAATGACTCTGCAGGGCCTCCCAGCCAGTGACTATATGGGCCAGCCAATCCCTCAGTGACATACAGCCAGCTATACAGCCACCAAAGTCCAACAGACGCACAAAGCCACAGAGTTACACCAGGCACAAGGCTACCTAGGTCTGTGGACCACTGTTGTGGCTCACCAGGACTTCCCAGCAGGAACCTGGACCAGCCTCCCAGTTCTGTGGCTACAGCTGGACTCCCTACTTCAGCAGCTGCAAAACTACTGAGCTGAAGGAGCTTGTCCTCCCTCATCTGACTTACCAGTTCCAAACTTAAGACTAGAGAACAGGGGGAACCCCTGTGCTTTACAATTTGAACTGCTAGTGAGTGTCCTCTCCAGTGCCTACACAGTCCCAGATCCAATGTGTTTCTAACCTAGCAACCACACATCTGATACCTCCCACCCACACATCCACTGTGGGAAACAGAGGATTCTTGGGACAATGAAGCCCCTGCTCTGTGGGTCTACCAGTGGAATTCAGGCAAATAATTCCTGGAGCTCAATCAGAGATAAATACCAGTGGCCTGGAGGCAACTGAGGTAGCCATGGATTTTGTGCCCAAGATCATCACTAGCGCCTGGAACAACTTCAGTGCCTATAACTCCTTTGGAGCCTGCAAGCTGCCGCTCCCTCACACTGAAGACTTCTATATTCTCTAGCACCGTGTCCCTCAAGGTACATTTCCATACACACACTCAAACACTTGCTGACATTTGTCCTTTTGTGCTGGCAGACTTTCCTTTCACAAGTACAGCTGAAACACCAACTCACACACTGAAACCATTGGACATCTCTCATCTTCCTGAAGAATTGTCCGGACACCAGAGAAAGATGGTACCCTTCCAAACTGCAGAATCCAGGAACAAAGAGTGAAGGTTATGGATAAGTAAATGGCCAGAGGTCGGTGAAAGAAAACATCGAACAAAAATCAGAACATCATGGCTTCACCAGCAACCCCCAAAATCAATGGATACTCGAACTCATCAGAAACAAAGGAAAATTACTTTAAAGCTATGCTTTTCCAGTTATTAGAGGCACATAAAGAGGAAACATACAACTCCTTAAAGAGAATGCCACACAAATGGAAGCAAATAAAGAGGATATGAACAAATCTCTCAAAGAAACACAGGCAAACTTAGCCAAACAAATAAAGGTACAAGTAGAGGCATGAAGAGTGGCATATGGAGAGGAAACAAACAGAAAAATAGAGATCATCATAGAGAGAAAGGAATCTACATTCAAACAAATGAAGAAAATAGTGCAAGGCATAAAAAAGAATTAGAAAAAATAAAGAAAATACAAACAGAGAAAAACCTGGAGATGGAGAACTTAGAGAAAAGATCAGGATCTACAAAGATAAGCATCACCAACAGAATACAAGAGATGTAAGAGAGACTTTCTGGTGCTGAAGATACACTTACAGACATTGATACTACTCTCAAAGAAAAAGTATAATTGGAAAAGTCCAAAACAAAACATCCAAGATTTCTAGGATGCCATGAAAAAGTGAAATCAAAGAATAATAGGAATTGATGAAAAAGAAGACTCCAGGATCCAAGGTCTAGAAATTATCTTCAAGAAAATTACAGGAGAAAATTTTCCCAGCTTAAAGAAAGAGATGTCCATAAACATACAAAAGGCCTAATAAACACCGAATAGACTAAACCAGAAAAGAAACTCCTCAGGTCACATCAAAGTCAAAGCACTAAATCAAGAGATCAAAAAAAAAAAAAAAAAAAGGTACTAAAAGCAGCAAGGGGAAAAGGCCAAGTAACATATAGAGGTAGACTAATCAGAATCACACCACACTTCTAAATAGAAACCATGAAAGCCAGAAAAGCCTGGGCAGATGTCATACAGACTTTATGGAACCTCAGATGCCATCCCATATTGCTATACCCAGCAAATATTTCAATCAACATAGATGGAGAAAACAAAATATTCCATGACAAAACTAAATTTAAGCAATATCTACACAGCAAACTATCCCTGCAGAAGATACTAGAAGAAAAACTCCAATCCAATGAAAATAACTACACCGAAGAAAATATAGGATACAGATAATTTCTCAACAAAAAATAATAGAAAACAAGCAATGAATCACAGTAAGACCACCAACTCCACAATAAAAGGAACTAATAGTCATTGGTCAGAATTATCTATAACATCAATGAACTCAACTCTCCAATAAAAAAACAAAGACTAACAGAGTGTTTGCCAAAACAGGATCCAACATTCTCCTGCATCCAAAAAACACACCTACGCAACAAAGTTAAATACTACCTCAGAGTAAAGGGATGAAAAAATGTTTTTCAAGCAAATGGACAAAGAAAACAAGCTGGAGTAGCTATCCTAATATCTAATAAAATAGACTTTCACTAAAATTAGTCAAAAAAGATGAGGAGAGTCACTTCATACTCATCAAAGAAAAAATCAAACAGGAGGACATCACAATTTTTAACATCTATGCCCCAAATACAAGACCACCTACATTTGTAAATGAAACACTAGTAAAGCAAAAATCACACATTGATCCCAACACCTTAATAGTGGGAGATTTCAGCATTACACTCTCACTAAAGGACAGATCATCTAGACAGAAGCCAAACAGAGAAATAAGGGTACTTAGAGAGGCATGAATCAAATGGACCTAATAGATGTCCACAGAACTGTTCGCCCAAATTCAAAAGAGTATACCTTTTTTTCAGCCCCTCATGGAACCTACTTCAAAGTAGACCATACAGTAGGACACAAAGCAAGCCTCACCAGATACAAGAAGATTGAAATAGTCTCTTGTATTCTATCTGACCAACATGGTCTAAAGCTAGACCTCAACAACAACAAAATTAACAAAAAGTGTCCACACACATGGAAACTGAACAACTTCCAACTCAATGACAACTAGATTAGGGAAGAAATAAAGAAAGATATTAAAGACTTCCTAGAATTCAAAGAAAAGGAAAACACAACATATGCAAACTTAAGGGACACAAGGAAAGCAGTGCTAAGATGAAAGTTCATAGCACTAAGTGGCTTCAAGAAAAAATTTGAAACATCACAAACAAGCAACTGAATAGCTCACCTGAAATCCTTAGGGGAAAAAAGAAAGAACCAGACATATCCAAGAGGAGGCTTTAAATATTCAAGCTCAGGGCTGAAATCAATAAAATAGAAACAAATAAAACAATTCAAAGAATCAATGAAACCAAGAGCTGGTTCTTTGAGAAAATCAACATGATAGAAAAGCCATTAGCCTATCTAACTAAAAGGCAGAGAGAAACAGTCCAAAACAGGAAAATCAGAAATGAAAAGGGAGACATAACAACAGACATTAAGGAAATCCAACCAATAATTAGGTCTTTCTACAAAAGCCTATAAGCCATAAAATTTGAAAATCTAAATGAAATGAACAATTTTCTTGATAGATTCCATTTACCAAAATTAGGTCAAGAACAGGAAGAAAGATTGAATAGTCCTATATCCCCTAAGGAAACAGAAGTAGTCACAAAAAGGTTCCCTTCCAAAAAAAAAAAAAAGAAAGAAAAGAAAGAAACAGAAGGAACACTACCAAACTCATTCTACAAATCCAAAGTCACCTTGATACCTAAATCACACAAAGACCTAACAAAAAGGAAACTTCAGACCTATCTCTCTTATGAACATTGATGCAAAAATACTCAAAATAATACTGGAAAACCAAATCCAAGAACACATAAAGATATCATCCACCATGACCAAGTAGGCTTCATCCCAGGCATGCAAGGGGGTTCAATATATGGAAACCCATCAATGTAATCAACCATATAAACAAACTGAAGGATAAAAACCACATGAAAATTTCCCTAGATGCTGAAAAAGCATTTGACAAAATCCAACACCCATTCATGTTTAAATTCATGGAGAGATCAATGCTATAAGGCACATACCTAAACATAGTAAAGGCAATATACAGCAAGCCTATAGCTAGCATCAAACTCAATGGAGAGAAACTCAAATCAATACCACTGAAATCTGAGACAAGGCAAGGCTGCCCACTCTCTCCATATCTCTTCAACATTGTATTTGGGGTCCTATCTACAATGAGACAAGAAAAGGATATCAAGGAAATACAAATCAGAAATGAAGAAGTCAAAATATCACTATTTGCGGGTGATAAGATAGTGTACATGAGTTCCAAAAATTCAGCCATAGAACTCCTTCAGCTGATAAACACTTTAAGCAAAGTGGCTGGATACAAAATTAATTTTAAAAAAAATCAGAAGTCTTTATGTATACCAAAGAAAAAAGAGCCAAGAAAGAAATTAGGAAACAACACCCTTCAAGATAGCCACTAAAAACATAAAGTACATTGGTGTGACACTAATCAAGAAGGTGAAAGACCTGTTTGATAAAAACTACTAGTCCCTGAAGAAAGAAATAGAAGGAAATATCAAAAGATGGAAAGTTCTCCTGTGCTCATAGAGCAGTACGGTAAACATAGTGAAAATGACCATTCTGCCAAAAGCAATCTACAGATTCAATGCAATTCCCATCAAAATACCAACACAATTCTTTACAGATCTTGAAAATACAATTCTAAACTTCATATGGAAAAATAAAAAACTCAGAATTTCTAAAATGATCCTCTACAACAACAGATTGTCTGGAGGAATCTCCATCCCTGATCTTTAGCTGCACTATGAAGCAGTAGTAATAAAGATGGCATGGTATTGGCATAGAAATGGAATGGTGGATAAATGGAACTGACTAGAAGACCAAGAAATAAACCCACACACATATGGATACTTGATTTTGGACATAGAAGCCAAAACCATTCAATGGAAAAAAGAGCATCTTCAACAAATGGTGCTGGTCCAACTGGATGTCCACATGCAGAAAAATGAAGAGATCCATAGTTATCAACCTACACAAAACTAAAGTCCATGTGGATCAAAGACCTCAACTTAAAACCAGAAAAAAAATGATTAGAAGTAAAATTGGGGAAGAGCCTAGAACTCATTGGCACAGGAGAAAACGTTCCTAACAGAAGAACAGCAGCACAGTCTCTATGATCAACAATCAATAAATGGGACCTCGTGAAACTAAAAACCTTCTGTAAAGCAAAGGAAACTGTTGTCAGAACAAAACGGCAGCCTGCAGACTGGGAAAGGATCTTCTCCATCCCTATATCTGACAGAGGGCTAATATAGAGAATTTATAAAGAACTAAGGAAGTTAAATAATAACAAATCAACAAATCCAATTTAAGAACAGGTTAAACTTCTTTAATGAGATTCCCTGCACGTTACCCAAATTTTGGCTATGAGTCTCAGCAACTGCCTTAATACCCTGCAGGGTAGAGCCTTTCAGAGGTCCTCTATGGTAGGCTCCTGTCCTGTTCCCTGTTTTCTTTCCCCCTCTTTGTCTCTCTGAATGGGGACTGATCACCTTAGCCAGAGTCCCCCTTTTCTGATTATTCTCCTTAGGTGTACAGATTTTAGTATATTTATCCTATATTATAGGTCTAATACCCACTTATGAGTGAGTATATAACCTGTGTGTCTTTCTGCTTCTGGGATAGCTCACTCAGTTCCCACCATTATCTGCAAATTTCATGATTTCCTTGTTTTTTACTGCTGAGTAGTATTCCATTGTGTAGATATATGACAATTTCTGTATCGATTCCTCAACTGAGAGGCATCTGGGCTGTTTCCAGCTTCTGGCTATTACAAATAAAGCTGCTACAAACATGGTTGAGCAGATGTCTTTGTTGTATACTTGAATGTCTTTTGGATATATGCCTAATAGTGGTATAGTTGAATCTTGATTAAGTGCTATTCCTAATTGTATCAGAAAGCACCAGATTGATTTCCAAAGTGGTTGTACAAGTTTACATTCCCAATGGCAGTGGAGGAGGGTTCCCATTTCTCCACATCCTGTCCAGGATGAGTTGTCACTTGTGTTATTCATCTTAGCCATAATGATGGGTGTAAGGTGAAATCTCAGGGTCTTTTTGATTTGCATTTCCCTGATGACAAAGGACTTGATCATTTCTTTAAATGTTTCTCTGCCACTCGATATTCCTCTATTGAGAATTCTCTAAGACATGGAGAGGACCAGAATTGCACAAGGACATTAACAGATCCAAAAATTCTGGGCACAGGGGTCTTTTCTGAAATTGATACTCCAGACAAGGACCACTCATGGAGATGGCCTGGAACCCCTGCACACAGTAGCCTATGACAGTTCAGTGTCCACATGGCATCCATACTAATGGGAACAGGGACTGTCTCTGACATGAAGTGTTTGGTCTGCTCTTTGGTCACCTCCCCCTGAGGGGGGAGCATCCTTTCGAAGTCACAGAATAAGACAATGCAGCCACTCCTGATGAGACTTAGGATCAGAGGGAAGGGGAGGAGTACCTCCAATACAAGTGGACTGGGATAGGGTCATGGGTGGGGAAGAGAGATGGTGAAATTGTGAGGGAAGGAGGTTGGAATGGGGGGGGTACTAAGTGAATAAATTGTAATTAATAAAAATAAAAATAATTAATAAAATGTGGTACAGAACTAAACAGAGAATTCTCTGTAGAAGAATATCTAATGGCAGAGACACAGTTAAAGAAAAGTTCATCATCCTTAGCCATCAGGTAGATGCAAATCAAAACGACCCTGAGATTTAACCTTACACTCATCCAAATGGTTAAGATGAAAAAGTCAAGTGACATCACATTCTGCTGGTGGGAATGTAAACTTGTACAACCACTCTGAAAATCAATCTGGCACTTTCTCATACAATTAGGAATAGTGATTCCCCAAGATCTAGCTATACTGCTCTTAGGCGTATATTCAATACATGCTCAAGTACCCAACAAGGATATTTGTTCAACCATGTTTGTAAAAACATTAGGTCTTTTGCATTATATAAATACAATTATTAAAATAATCCAGTGTCTTAGCTAATTTTCTATTGCTATGTCAAAACTCTATGGCCAATTCATCTTGGTAAAAGAAAGCATTTAATTGGGGACTTGCTTAGAGTTTCAGAGGGAGGGTCCATAACAATTATGGCAGGGGGCATGGCAGCAGTCAGACATGGATGGAGCTGAACAGTAGCTAAGAGCTTACATTTTAAGACAACAGTCATGTGCCAGAGAGAAAGCAATCTGGAATGTCATGGACTGTGGAAACCTCAAAGCTTAGGCCCAGTGACATGCTTTTTCCTAAAAGACCATGCTCACTAATCTTTCTCAAATAGTTCTACCAACTAGAGACACTAAACATTCAAAGCTATTTATAATAATTATTTCCCAATAATTTTTTCTTACCAAGCTTTATTCTTGCTTACTATGTAGTATATGAAAAGCTTAATAGTAGTAAATCACAGTTTTAAGGGATTTATATATACTTTAGAATGAATTAGACAAAATGTAGCAAAAAATCTGAATCATATACATATCCTTCTTCATTTTAATGAATTAATAACTGTTTTGAAATACTTGGACTTCATAAGGAATTGACTGAATATGGTAATTAATAGATATTAAAATTATGACAAGGAAATATCCATACTTTTAAGATGAAAATCCACTTTTTAAATTGAAATGCACAGTTCTTAAATGAAAAGTTTTGAATCACTCAATTCTGCTGCAGCTAATTAGATTGTCATGACATTGTATTTAAGGCTATTCAATTTTGATTTCAAAATCTTAGAATATGGCTAGCATCATGAATGTATTATCAGAAATTTGAGTACTAACCTCCTTATAAGAGTTATGCAGACTTAACATATTACAGCTGCCTGTAGTTATTTGTCTAAGGTTCAGACCTTGGAAGGTCTCTCTTCCACATGAGGATGTATATCAGTTCTGACCTTGTTCAGGTCATATTTAGGCAGCCAAAAGGGTGAGACATTATGTCCAAAGATTCTGTGATGTTACAGGAAGACACAATGATCTCACAATAAATTCTCTGTTCCTATGGCTACTGAAGTTGTTCCAATCTCTCTTCCATAATCATCACTGTTCCACTGGTGCAAAAGTTGCATTATAGACATATCAGTCAAGACTGGGTATTACAACTCTGTATTTTATTTCATTGTACTTTTCTGTACTGGGCTCCATTTGTTGCAAAGAGAAGTTTCTTTGATGAGAGTTGAACACTACATTTACTTTTACTTTTTAATTTATTAATATTTTTTATTTAGTACAATTTATTCACTTTGTATCCCAGAAGTAGCCCCCTCCCTTAACTCCTTCCCATATCACCCTTTCTCCCTCTTTCCCACCCCTTGTAACTCCAATAGATAGAAGTTCCATTATGAGAAGAAGGTCCTCCTACCCTGCTATTTGACCCTCACCCTATAAGGTCTCATTAGAACTGTCTGCATACTATTTCTCTGTGGCCTAGTTAAGCCACCTCAGCAGGGGGAGGTGATTAAACAGCCCTACACTAAGTTAATGAAAGAGACAGTACCTGCTCCCCTTACTAGGAAAGACTGAGCTGCCCATGAGTTACAGCTGAACAGGGGCATCTAGCTACTCTCAACTCATGGTTCTTGGTTGATTAATCAGTTTCTGCAGGACCGCCAGAACCCATAATATTTTTATCTTTTGATCAACTTGTGGAGCTCCTGTCCCTTCCAGGTTTCCAGGTTTTTCTTTCTTTCTTTCTTTCTTTCTTTCTTTCTTTCTTTCTTTCTTTCTTTCTTTCTTTCTTCTTCTTCTTCTTCTTCTTCTTCTTCTTCTTCTTCTTCTTCTTCTTCTTCTTCTTCTTCTTCTTCTTCTTCTTCTTCTTCTTCCAACTATCCCTGCACTATGCCCCGTATTTGGTTATGAGTCTCAGTATCTCCTTTGATACCCTGATACATAAAGTCTTTCAGAGGCCCCTTGTGGAAGGTACCTGTCCTATTGCTTATCCATTCCTACTACTGATGTCTATCCTGTTTGCCCTTCTGAATGGGATTTCAGCCTCTTCCCTAGGGTCCTCCTTGTGGTTTAGCTTCTTTTGGACAATAGATTGTAGTATGTTTATCCTATATTATATGGCAAATAGCCACTTATAAGTGAATATATAAGTATATACCATGTGTGTCTTTCTACTTCTGGGTTACCTCATTCAGGATGATATTTTCCAGTTCCATCAATTTTCCTGAAAATTACTCTATTATCAGCTCATCATCTTCCCTTGTGGTAAGGAAAAGTAACCTTGCCAGGTAAGTGTGATTTAAAAGCAAGCAGCAGAGTTATAGTATGGTTATCCTGTACTATATGGCTAAAACCCACTTATAAGTAAATATGTGTCTTTCTGGGTCTGGTGTACCTCACTCAGGATAATCCTTTCTAGTTCCATCCAATTTGCCTGTAAATTTCATGATTTTCTTGTTTAATTTAATTGCTGAGTAGTATTCTGTTGTGGAAATGTACCACAATCTTTGTATTCTTTCTTCAGTTGAGGGACATATAGGTTGTTTACAGATTCTGGCTATTACAAATCAAGCTGATATTGACATAGTTAAGCAAATGTTCTTGTATAGTTGAATATGCCCAGGAGTGGTATAATTGGATCTTGAGGTAGCACTATTCCTAATTTTCTTAAAAAGCACCAGAATGATTTTCAAAGTGGTTGTACAAGTTTATTTTTCTACTAGAAATGGAGGAGAGTTCCCTTTCTCCACAACCTGTCTAGTATGTGCTGTCCCTTCAGGTTTTGCTCTTAGCCAGTCTAATGGGTGTGAGATGGAATCTCATTGCCATTTTGATATGCATTTCACTGATGACTAAAGATGTTGAGCATTTTTTAAGTGTTTCTCTTCCATTACTCTGTTGAGATTTCTCTGTTTAGCTCTGTACCTCATTTTTATTTAGATTGCTTGGTTTATTGGTGTTTAAATTCCTGAGTTCTTTATATATTCTGGATATTAGCCTTCTGTCAGATGTAAAGTTGGTGAAGATCTTTTCACAGTCTGTAAGCTGTATATTTGTTTTGTTGACAGTTTCCTTTGCTTTATAGAAACTTTTCAATTTCATGAGGTGCCATTTTTTGATTATTTTTCTTAGATTCTGAGCTATTGGTGTTCTGTGGCCTCCTATGCCAGTGACTTCAAGTCTCTTCTCCACTTTTTCTTTTAACAGATTTAGTGTGTCTGGTTATATGTTGAAGTCTTTGATCCACTTAGACTTGACCTTTGCACAGGGTGATAAATATGGATCTATTTGCTTTATTTACACTCAGGACCATTTGTTGCAGATGCTATCCTTTTGCATTGTATGGTTTTGGATTCTTTATTTAAAATGACATATCCGTAAGTTTGTAGATTTATTTCAAGATCTTTGATTCCATCCCATTCATCTACTACTCTTTTTCTAAGACAATACCATGCTGTTTTTATTACTGTTGCTCTATCATACAGCTTGAGATCAGGGATGGAGATACTCTGGTAGTTCTTTTGTTGTACAGCGTGGTTTTAGCTATTCTGGGATTTTTGTTTGATTGTTTGTTTTCCACATGAAATTGAAAATTTTTCTTTCAATGTCTGTAAAAAATTATGTTGGCCAAGGAGAGCAACAGAACCAAAAATTCTGGGCAAAATGTGTCTTTTCTGAGACTGATGCTCCATTCAAGGACCATGCTTGGAACCCCTGCACAGATGTAGTCCATGGCAGCTGAGTCTCTAAGTGGGTGCCCTAGTAATGTGAACAGAGGCACTCTCCGACATTAATTCAGTGGCTGGCATTTTGATAACCTCCCCCTGATGGGTGAGCAGCCTTTCCAGGCCACAGAAGAAGACAATTCAATCACACCAGATGAGACCTGATAGGCTAGGTTCAGATAGAATGGAGTAAGATCTTCCTTATCAAAAGACTTGGGGAGGCGATGAGGGAGGGGATGGTGGGATTGGCAGGGCATGAAGGCTACAGCTGGGATACAAAGGGAGTAAAGTATAATCTATAATAAATAAATAAATTTAAAAAGAAAACCTATGTTTTTATTGTGTACCAGTTATATTTTTGTTATCATTTTGTTCAACAAAGGTTATTTTTGCAATGTTATTGGGATACTTATCTATAAATAGTAAAATATGCAACACATAATTTTTCATCATGCCAGTTTTCCCCCTGGACAACAATGTAGTCCAGTACTATGTAACTTAAAACAATACTCATGGTTGACAGTATAGCTAAGTGTTAGAGCACATATCAACATGAAACAGCATGTGTTTGATTTTGAGGAAATAATAAGTAAAAATACAAATAATACTTTTACCTCTGGGAGAACAGCACAGTGTTCACATTTTTACCTGACATGTAGGAGACTCTATATTAGACTTGAATACCATCACCTCAAACTTGTAAAAGCAATAACAACATTAACTCAAAATTTCAATTGAAAATTGAAGTTTTCTAATGCAATTTCCTACTAGTTTGATGGAATTAGATTGTATTTAAAAAGTTCAAATTGAGTGGACTTAAAAAAGACTAAAATGTAGGTTAACATTTGAAAGAAGGGAAAACAATGAGAGGAGCTATTTAGTAACATTGCAGAAAAAAAAAACGAGTAACAATAAATGATACAGAATATTTCAACAGTCCTGACAACAATGTTTTAACACATTATTTTAAAGATTATAAGGCAAAATACATTTAGAGCAAAATTAGGGCAAAATTAGGGCTACAACTAGCTTTCATTAATAAAGGCTTACTAAATATGGACCTGTTAGTCTATTATACATTTCACATTTATGTCTAATTTCCTAAATTTACAATATTGTACTGTCTTCAACAAACAATAAATTGGATGATTAGTTAATTCATAGATGTTTATACAAAAATCGACAGAAATTTCAAATGGGAGAAACTTTTATAACCTAGAGAAGTAATTAAAACTTATTTGAAAATAGAGGCATTCCTGTCATCATTACAGAGCCAAGAAGGCTACAGTATCAACTTCAGTTTCTTGGATATAGATTTTTTATTTAAAAAAATTAACTCCAGTTTTTATATAAGTAACTATAATCTTGACCTCTTCATGTATAAAAATCAACAGTAGACATCTTCTTCTTTATTAAAATTTTGATTTCCAAAATATTGGGACTATAGATAGAAAAATGAAGTTCAACGAGAAAAAAATATCTATGTCTCTGACAGACATTGTTTGTCAAACAATGCATGACATTTTACCTTCGTATTAAAAAGTAAACAGGTCAACACTGTTTCCAAGTTGGAAACAAAAACTTAAATGATAACATATATCCCTAGGGAGCCTTGGTTTACTTATGCTGCTAGGGTCTAAGGTGAAACATTCTAGAACATCACAAACAAGCTCTTTCAGTCTTGAAATTGCATGGTTTCATTTCCTCCCTCAGTATACAATAAAGAGAAACCATTGCTTTTTCCCTTATAAATCTTTTATAGAAAACAATACATTTGTGGAGTAGGCACTTCAAAACACGAATGGGAAGATTCAAATGTTTGCAGTTCAGTATTTATTTGTAGATAAACTGTGTTTTCAACCTCACCAGAATATTTTGCTTTCCTATATACAAATTTGGGTATGAAAGAAGAAAATCTTTTTTTTTCTTGCAAGAAAAAAAGATATAAAGTGAGAATATGCCTTTCATAAAAAAAAATAAAAACCCAAAACAGGTACTACAAGCTAGGATAAATATAAATACAAAGATATAGAATTCACTCTCATGATGTCCATTTAAGATCTGATTATTATTTCTGACAATATCCCTCAAACTCTTCCTAAAAGTTGAAAAATAAGAAAACACCTTCTCACTTATTTGTGATAATTCCTTTTTTTGTCAACTTGACACAACCTATAACTTTGTGGAAAGAGGGATTCTCATCTGAAAAAAAAATAGTACTGTCAAATTGGCCTTTATGTCACATCTTTAATATGTGACCTATTTTCTTGTTGAGGGAAGAATCAGCCTACTATAGGCAATTGTTTCTGATCTTTGCAGAGAAAATAGCTGAGCAAGGAAGTAAACAGTTTTCCTGTTATTCCATGGACACTGCTTGAATTTATTCTTGCAAGATCCTGCTTGAACTTCTGCCCTGACTTCCTTCAATGGTGGACTGTGAGGTGTAATTTTAAGCGAAATAAAGCTTTTCTTCCCTTAAGTTGATTTTAGTTGGCATTATATCACAACAACAACAATAACAAAAACTAGGCCACACCTCTAGCCAGCTTAATTTTCAATAGTGATAATCAATATGCTTATGTTTTCATTGTAGTTTATGTTTTGTCAGTAAATTTATATTGAATGTTAAGCAGTTGGTCATGGGCTGTATAGGAAAGCAAACCAAGCAAGCAATAGAGAAAAAGCCAGGAAGCAGCATTCTTTTATGGCCTATGTTTCAATTTCTGCTTCCAGGTTCCTGACTTAAATTGATGCCTTTTCTTCCTTCAGTGACTAACTGTGAGCAGGAAGTCAGATAAACCATTTCCTTTCCAAGTTGCTTTTAGTCATGGTGTTTATTACAGGAACAGATAGCAAAATAAGACAGCATTGTCCTTAAACTTTGTTTTTTTTTTATATAAAGAATGCCCATTTGCCCACACTTAATTTCTAGTTATTGACATTTCACCTTTAAACTCTATCGATATGAGTACTTTTGACATATCATAAAAAGATGCATATATTTAATATCTTTCTCTTAGTTAATCAGGTTAGCATATTTTCCAAGTTCATTTGTGTTACCAGTTATTGCAAAACTTTCATATTGATTAATGTTGAATAATGTCTCATTGTGTGTATATAATCGAGGTGTTTTTTTTCTATCCATGTCTCAAATACAGTAAATTACTTAGCAGTGAACATAGGTGTACTCTTTATGTATACAAGTACATCTGTAGTTATAGCTTAAATTGTATTGAATTTGTACTCAGAAGTTACATTGCTTAAATTTAAATAACTATTTCAAATTTTATGAAAGGGAAATTAACACTTTTTTCTTTTTGTATTAATTATAGTTTATTCACTTTGTATCCCAGCAGTAGCCCCCCTCTCTCATTCCCTCCCAACCCTACCTTCTCTCCATCATCTCCTCATAAGCCCCTCTACAAGTCCACGGATAGGGTAGGCCTTCCTCTCCCTCCATCTGACCCTAACCTCTATCATGTTTCATCAGGACTGGCTACATTGTTTTCTTTTGTGGCCTGGTAAGGCTGGTCCCAACTCAGGGGGAGGTGATCAAAGAGCCAACCATGGAGTTCATACCAGAGACAACCCCTGTTCCTTTTACTAGGGAACTCAGTTGGATATTGAAATGCCATGGGCTCCATCTATGTAGGGGTTCTAGATTATATCCAGTCCTTAGTTGGACTATCAGCCTCAGAAAAGACCCCTGGTCCCAGATTTCTTGGTTCTGTTGCTCTGCTTGTGAGCTCCTGTCCCCTCCAGATCTTTCTATCTAATAGTACCTCTAGTTGACTTTGAACTAACACTATTAAAAGGTGAAAGCCTTAACAAATTTTATAATAAACCTCCTGAAAAGTACAAAAAAGGTGGAATTATGGTTTTGCTGTACATCCCCCTAATTGCAGGTTAAATTGGTCGTTTTTTTCATATAAATGTGATATCTTTACATACTATTGAGAAATATTTATTCCAGTCATCTAACCATCTAACTGTTTTTGAAATCATTATTGCTTTTCTTTCAAATTGAATTGGTGAATGAATTATGTATTTTGGATGTGAAAGTATATATATATAATGTCTGCTTGTATGTATGTGTGTGTGTTTAAAGTATTTTGCCAATCCATAGGGAAACATTTTATTTCATTATTT
Organism: Pachyuromys duprasi; assembly: GCA_028658305.1. Lineage (NCBI taxonomy): Eukaryota > Metazoa > Chordata > Mammalia > Rodentia > Muridae > Pachyuromys > Pachyuromys duprasi. The sequence continues at coordinate 67,743,475 of CM053742.1, forward strand.
TCTACTTTATAAATAAAATTTCAGTTTAAGCATAATCTTGTTTTTTTCATTTAAGTTACAGATTTTTAAAAATCACTGCAAAATCAAAGTAAAAATAATCTTCCAATTTTCTTACAAGAGAATTGTAGTTTTAGGATTTACACTAAAATGTTTTTGTATGGAAAAGGATCTAATTCTTTTTCCATGTAGACTGTCCTATTTTCCTAATACCATTAATTTAATATATACCACTATTAGGTATTCTTTGGATTGTTCTAAAAAAAATCAGTTGCCAATATATGTTATGTTTATTTCTCTTTTTGTTGTTGTCCCACTGGTTTATTTATTTCTTTGAAAAGTGCTGTTATAATATACCCCATTATTTTATTTTTCATTTAATTTGAGGACACATTTTCTTTTTTTTATTGGCCATTTATTTTTTAATTTTAACATTTTTATTTTATATTAATCACAAGTTATAAACTTTGTATCCCATCCATAGCCCCCTCCCCCATTCCCTGCCTATCCCACCCTTCCCTCCCTCATCTCCTCCCTGCCCCTTTGCAGGTCCACTGATAGGGGAGGACCTCCTCCCCTTCCATCTAATTCTAGCTTATCAGGTCTCTTCAGGAATTGCTGAATGTCCTCTTCTGTGGCCTAGCAAGGCTGCTTCTCCCTCAGGGTGGGGTGGGGAGGGGAGGGTTGAAGAGCCAGCCATTGAGTTCATGTCCAAAAGTCCCTGTTCCCCTTACTGGTGTACCCACTTGGGTATTGAGATACCATTTGCTACATACAAGCAGGGGTTCTAGGTTATAACCATACTTGGTCCTTGGTTGGAAAGACAGTCTCATAAAGACCCCTGAGACCTGACATATTTGGTCCTTGTGGAACTCCTGGAGGACACATTTTCTTGCTTGAAACTTTCCTATATTCCCACTCCGGTTGCTCTCATTCCCAGTCAGGAGAATTTTTTTTAATGTTGTTATTCATTGTTTTTATGTGTATCTATGAGTTTGGATGTGTTTGTGTGTGTGTTACTAAATACAGATATTTAATCTTTTCATTCTCTGTAATGTTAGTTGTATTATATGGTGTTAGGGCTGACCATTTTGTATTGGGCAATATCCTTTAGGGGAACACTATTTCTCCAGCTGTCAGGACTCATTAGTCATTTGTAGTATTTTATGTAGGGTTAAGATCTTGTGAGTTTTCCTTCATCCACATTAGCATGTCTAATGGCACTGTCCTTTTTCAGGTTCTGCTTAAGTAGCCATGCCAGTAAAAATTCACGGGTGAGGTTTATGTGACATTTAGACTAAACAATAATCTCACAGCAAACTTCATGTTCCTCTGGATCTTGCAATCTTCCCACTCCTTTTACCACAATATCCCTGAGCCTTAAGCTCGGGAGTTTTGCAGTACATATATCAGTTAATACTGGGCTGCATACTGCATTTTTGTCTGTGATGGTTTTCTATATCAGTGTCCATCTATTACAATGAGAAGTTTTCTTGATCAGTGGCCAGAACTACACTTATCTGTGACACAAGGACAAATACTAAGAATGTAGTTAGGGTTTATACTGGTTTAGTAAAGTCATCGTTGTAGCCTCTCCTCTAATATGTACACCATCACTAGCCCAGGGTAAGTTGTTTAGGTTTCTAGTACCAGATATCACATCTTCTTTGTTGAGTCGGACATAAGTCCAATTAGAAATATACTATCTGTGACCAAGATATACATGTCACTATTGCAGCAGTAGTGCTATCATGGCATTCTAGTCATTATTACGTTCACCAGTGTCGTACCTGGCTAAATTCCTTCTGTTGTTTAGGGATTACTTTGATTCTGAGTACCATTTTGAGAAATATGGTGGTATGAATGAAATAGGGCTACACAATTCACAGATTCAAATTCTGGGTCATCAGTCATTTGATTTGAACGGATTAAGAGTTGTGGTCTTGTTGAAGGAAGTGTGTCACTGGAGGTTGAGTCTGAGGTTTGAAAAAGCCTATTCAAAGCCAACAGTCTTTCCTTTCCAGCTACCCACAAATGTGCTGCTCCAACACTTGCTATGCCTTCATATCACTATGCTTTCTGCCATGATGAGTGTGGACTAAAACCAAACTGTAAGCAAGTCCCAATTAAATGCTTTCCTTTTAAGAAATGCCATGGTCACTGTGTTTCCTCATAGCTATAGATTACTGAGGCAGGGACAAACGACATTTCACCTAAATTAATTCTATGCATGAATTCAATGCATGAATATCTTCTTATATTTACATTTGAATTTTCTTTCATCACTATTTCATACAGAAATGCTACATCTGTTTTGTTATATTGATTAATATTTTAATCTTTTTATGCTAACATAAGTTACACCTTCTTGCATTTTCTAAGTATACCATATTCTTGTACAACTGGAAGTGATAATTTGTGTGTGTGTTTGTATAATGTATACACATATATACTTTTGTTTATGTCCCTAGTAAGGGTTACTGTTGCTATCATGAAACACTGTGACCAAGGCAGTTTGGGGAGGTAAGGGTTTATTTGGCTTACACTTCCACATCACATGTGGTTCATCATCAAAGGAAGTTATGACAAGAACTCAAACAGGGCAGGTCCTGGAGGCAGGAACAGATGCAAAGGCCATGGAAGGGTGCTGTTTACTAGCTTGTTCCTCTTGGCTTACTCATTCTGCTTTCTTTTGTATTTAATTTTTTTCTTAATTGCACTTTACTAACTTGGTATCCTTCCTGTAGCTCTTCCCTCCCTCCCCTCCTAGGCCCTCCCTTCTCCTCCTTCTCCAAGCATGCCCCTCCCCAAGTCCACTGATAAGGGAGGTCTTTTTCTTCCTTCTGGTCCGAGTCTATAAGGTCTCATCAGGAGTGGCTGTATTGTCTTCCTCTGTGGCTAGGTAAGGCTGCTCCCCCCCCCCTTTGGGGGGAGGTGATCAAAGAGCAGGCCATTCTATTCATGTCAGAGGCAGTTCTTGTTCCCATTACTATGGAACCCACTTGGACACTGAACTGCCTTGGGCTACATCTGTGCAGGGGTTCTAGGTAATCTCCATGCCTGGTAATAGGTTGGAGTATCAGTCTCAGCAAAGACTCCTGTGCCCAGATTTTTTGGTTATGTTACTCTCCTTGTGGAGCTCCTGTCTTCTCCTGTTCTTACTATTTCCCACTTCTTTCTTAAGATTCCCTGCATCCTGCCAAAGGTTGGTCATAAATCTCAGCATCTGCTTTGATAGTCTGCAGGGCAGAGCCTTTCAGAGGCCCTCTGTGTCAGGCTCCTGACTTGTTCCCTGTTTTCTCCTTCTTCTGATGTCCATCCCCTTTGCCTTTCTGGCTTTGATTGAGCACTTTAGCCAGAGTCCTCCCTCTTGATTAATTTCTTTAGGTGTACAGATTTTAGTAGGTTTATCCTATACTATATGTCTATATGAGTGAGTATATACTGTGTATGTCTTTCTGCTTCTGGGATAGATCACTCAGGATGATCCCTTAGAATTCCCACAATTTACCTGCAAATTTCATGATTTCGTTTTCTTATAATACCCAGTGCTAACAGCCAATAGTGGCCCCACCAAAAAAAAAAGAATTTACTGGGATTTCACCCATAAATCATTAATTGAGAAAATGCTCTACAGTCTTGTTTATCTTATGAAGGCATTTCTCAATTGAGCTTCCCTAGTCTCATATGACTACGGCTTGTGTCAAGTTGGTATACAACTATTCAGCACATTGTATATATGTATATGGTATGAATGCAAATGACTGCATATTTGTATGGAGTAAGGAGTAGATAAAATCTGTTTTATTCTATATAACACTATTTTACTGAACCTAGAAACTTCAAAATGAATCAGAAAGTTTATTTTTTATGTATATTTTATGTCCATGTCTTCACACAATGCTACATGCATTCTACTTTAATCGAACTTGTATTTCAGTGGATAGCATAAACCTTTGACAAATAATAACATGATCATTGTTAAATTTTATTTATTGTAATTGCTTTAAAGCAAGGGGTATTTGCACAATAGTAATTGCACAATGTTATAAAACAGGTTTTCTTCTCCCTAGTTTATATTTCCATTGAACAAAAAAGGGAAGTACCTTAGTTTCATTTTCCTAATAATGCTATTTCATAGGTACAAGACAAAAAGTATAACCTATTTATTACTCGAATCTTTGATATTTTTATGAAATTATCTATTTATATGTAATTGTCTTTGTTAGCTTTTTCCGTCAAATTGCCCTAGCCTAGAATAATCCTAGAGGAAGGAGAACCATAACTGCAGAATTATCTAGATCATATTGACCTGTCAACACGTTTGTGAAGGATTGTCTTGATTGCAATTTGATGTAAGAAGAACTAGTACACTATTGGTAGGTATTGTTGAACAGTGTAAGAAAGCTTGCTGAACATAAGCTGGTCCATAATCCTATTATTCTCCATGGCTCCTGCTGTATTTCTTTGGCTGTAAAGTATTTTCCTTGTATGTTGTGGAAGAACAAGCAAGTATGTCTACAAGTTCATGGCTTGAGTTCCTACCTTGACTTTCTTTAGTGATAGATGATGATCTGGAATTGTAAACTAAAATAAACCCCTGTCTCCCTTACTTACTTTTGGACAAAATATCATAGCAACATAAATGAAACTAGAAAAATAATCGACTGCTTACCTAAGAACAGTAAAGTCATGGAACATTTTGCTAATCAGTATAGTAGAATAAGTGGATTACTTATTGAAAAGAAAATGAGATCTGTGCACTAAAATAAGTGTGCGGATGCATTGCTTTAATATTGAACAGGAACACTGGTCTGATTAACAAGAATGGTACTGAGTATCAAGAAAGTCTCAGAAATAGCATCTAATGGTTTTAAGTTTGTATTTCACATGAAACTGTTGAATAGCCACTGTCCAAAGTGATTCATCAAATTCATATTCTCACATCTGTAAGTCCAGCACAAGCAAACACAATAATATATTGATAATAAGGACATTTGATTCTATGTAAGAGTTATCAAAGTAGAATGCTTTAGGATGAGGATATACCTAGTCCATGTCCAGAAATGGATAAGTGATGAATCATGATTGCTTTTATTCCATGTAAACATTTAATGTGTGTAACAATTATATACTTTATATATCAGCTTTGAGTGGAATGATAGTTTGCAAATAAAAAATTCACAAATCATTAAGCTTTATATGAAGCCATCATATTAGACAGTAGTAACACTTGGGAAGAAGGATCTTTCCACTAATGGATGATATCTTCACAAAGTTAAAATGTATAGATACCACTTTCAAAGCAGATAGAATGCTTCTTACCATTATTTCCTTTCTATGGAATTATTTCATAGTTGTCTAGTCCAGAGTATAAAGTTCAAGATGATACTACACTCAGAACCTACACCATTACAGAAAACTATAATTCAAATTTCATGGAAAATAGTTATTTTTCTGTTCGTGAATCACTAAGAATCCTTTTCTACTATCTGTCTTAGAGTACTTCTTTTCTATAAGGAAATCTATCTTTCTGTTTTGTCTTCTCAAAACATATGATGAAATATTTACAAACAAGCAAAATACTTTGTTCTTTGAATATTTTGTTATATCTATTTCCATATTTTCCATTTTTTAAAATAATTTTCCCTACATAATCAGAAACAATTAGATAAAAACATGGGTTCAATTTTACTTTTCTCAATTTATATAAAAAAGGGTTTACCTATCTTGGTACTTATGTTTGTTTGTTTGGTTGGTTTTTATCTGAAGAAAGAAAATGGTATAAAAGCAAGTCATGGAAACACAATGCCCTTAACTACAGTACTGGAGACAATGTTGCAGGAGGCTCAGAATTTCAAGGCCAGCTTGGGCTACAAGAAAATATATCTAAATAAATAGTTTAGAAATTTAGGTGATAAAGATGTGCAACTTTTGAAGTTCTTCTTACAATGATTAATTTAAAGACTGTATACAATATGTTTTTGAACACTTTTCAGCAACTCCTAGGCCCATACATAATAGTGCATTTGATCAATTATGAAGTGTGTCTATTATCTAGTACTTTAAATACAAAATATAAAATGTTAGTTTAGAATAAACAAATAAATGACTAAAGTGTAAAATGCTAGTATAGAATAGGCAAAAATGAATAATCTCCGGGACAAGCTAGGGCTTTCAAGATGTCTATTTTATTTAGGACCTTTTAAAACACTGGTCCCTCTTTAGTACCAAAAGGCTGTCATTCAAAACTTTCATATGTCAAATTTAATATTGATGGATTTTCTATATAATGAATTTCCTTTTTTGAGGAAATAAAAAAGGAGAGACTACAAATAAGTAAATTGAATCATAAAATGGCATTATGATTTGGTTATTAAAAACCTTTACTTACCAATGTCTTTAATATTTTGATGTAGATTCTATTTGACAGTTTGTAATATTAAGGATATTATAGAACTGAAGTAAAAGGTTAAGTTTAACATAATATTTTAGCTGTTCAACAACTGAAAAAAAAACAACTGGAGATATAGACTGGCTATCCCAACTGTACTCAATACAGCATCCAAACTTGTTTCAAAATTGCTTATTTTGCCTTCATACTTCCTCAGGTTTTTTCTACACCTGTTCCTAAGTACATAATTTGTCTTCTTCAGTGTTACTTAATTCCTATTGCAATGCTTTCATTGGTTTTATGAAGTTCAGTTTCATTTCTTATCATATGCCAGATTTTGTCATTTGTTAATTTTTTAAATGTGTCATTCTTTCACTTTCTTTTTGTTAATGACACACACCATCTAATTCTTTTGGTAAGCTATTTGAAGATGAATGCACATGAAATCTCCTTCTACTTTGGCCTGATGTGACTTGGATGCCTTTTAGTGTCCTTGCCTCCTAATCATAACTTAACCAGATTATTTATTACACTTGACTTAGTTATATTTAATGTGTGTTTACTCCCAAAATATAAGCTACCCATTGTGGGAACTGGGATCCAGGAGGGGGGTGAGAGAAACCAAGTTACCAACCCAGGAAACAGACTACAGAGACCAGTACTGAGTGCAGATCTATTTTCATAGCACAGCAGCAAGCATTTTCATACAGCCTTTGTATCAAAGGGGAGTTGGCATGAGACCTAGAATAGCCAACCATCCCAATTTCAATGTAGGGAGGAGACAGGCCCATCAGTACCCAAAGGGAACTTCCTTGCAGATGGGTAAAGCAGCCACCACCCTGTCCCAGGTCCATTCTGAGGCTCTATCAGTTTGTCAGGATCCTCCTTTTGTATCCAGAGGTTTGTAAGCAGACATGGGAACTCACACTATAGAGTAGTATGGAGGACCCCTCACCATCCACAGGACCTGACACATATCCTGTAGGAAAATAATTAGTCTGATTCATCATAAAATATACAGAACCTAGTAACATCCAAGACTAATAAATCTTGAATAAATACATCATAAACAAATGTATTTAAAATCAGAGTATTGATTCACAGAATGAATTATATATGTATAATAAATATGTAAATATGTAGATAAACCATATACATTTGTATAATTATGAATCAATATAGAATGGCAGAGAAACACTTAAGGAGATGCTCAACATCCTTACCCATCAGAGAGGTGCAAATCAAAACAACCATGAGATTTCACCTTACACCCATCAAAATGGCCAAGATCAAAATCTCTAGTGACAACACGTGCTGGAGAGGTTGTGGAGACAGTGGAACCCTCCTCCATTGCTTGTGGGAATGTAAACTGGTACAACCATTTTGTAAATCAATCTTGTGCTTTCTCAGACAACTAGGAATAGTGCTTCTTCAAGACCCAGCTATACCACTCTTAGGCATATATCCAAAAGATGCTCAAGTACACAACAAGGACATTTGCTCAACCATGTTTGTAGTAGCTTTATTTGTAATAGCCAGATCCCGGAAAGAACCCAGATGTCCCCCAAATGAGGAATGGATACAGAAATTGTGATATATTTACACAATGGGATACTACTCAGAAATTAAAAACAAGGAAATCATAAAATTGGCATGCAAATGGTATTATGTAGAAAAGATCATCATAAGTGAGGTAGCCCAGAAGCAGAAAGACACACATTGTAAATACTCACTTACAAGTGGATACTAGACCTATAAGATATGTTATATATCCTCTTTGTTTTTCTGAATCGGTTTTGAGAATCTTAGCCAGAGTCTTCCTTCATGATTAGCTTCCTTAGGTGTACACATTTTAGTATGTTTATCTTATAATATATCTCTAGTATTTACTTATGAATGAGCATATTAATCGATATTCAGAAAGGCAAGGAGAATGGACATTGGAGGAGGGAGAAAACAGGGAAGAGGACATGAGCCTATCATAGAGGTCCTCTGAAATGCTCTACTCTGCAAGTATCAAAGCAAATTTTGAGACTCATAGCCAAACTTTGGGCAGGTTACAGGGAATCTTATGAAAGAAGTGGGAGATGGTAAAACCTGGAGAGGACAGGAGCTCCACAAGGACAGAGACAGATCCTAAAAATCTGGGCACAGGGGTCTTTTCTGAAACTGATACTCCAGCCAAGGACCACTCATGGAGATGTACTGGAACCCCTGTACAGAGGTAGCCCATGGCAGTTCAGTATCCAAGTGGTCTCCATAGTAATGGGGACATGAGGTGTTAGGCCCGCTCTTTGATCACCTCCCCCTGAGGGGGGGAGCAGCCTTACCAGGCCACAGAAGACAATGTAGTCACTCTTAATGAGAAGGACATGGGTGGGGAATAGGGGTGGTGCGGTTGGGATGGGAGGAGAGAGGGAGGCACAGGGGGGATACAAGTGAATAAACTGTAATTAAAAAATAAAAATAATTTAAAAAGTGGTAGAAACCTAAAAAAAAAAGATAGGATAAACATATTAAAATCTGCATACCTAAAGATGTTAAATGAGAAGGAGTTTCCAGGGTAAATTGATCAATCCTTACTTAGACAATTGGGATGGATATTGGAAGTAGGAGAAAACAAGAGGCAGGACAGAAGCATACCATAGAGGATCTCTGAAAGACTCTACCTAGCAGTGTATCAAAGCAGATGCTAAGACATATAACCAAACCTTAGGTAGAGTTCTGGGAATTATATGGAAGAAGGGGGAGTCAGTAAGACCTGGAGAGGACAGGAGAGCCACATGGACCAAATATATCTGGGCACTGGATATAACTTAGAACCCCTGATCAGACATAGCCCATGGCAGCTTAGCATCCAAGTGGCCTCCCTAGTAAGGGGAACAGGGACTGTCTCTTACATGAGCTTAGTGGCCAACTCTTTGACCTCCTCCCACCCCCGAGTTAGGAGCAACATTGCTAGGGCACAGAGGAGAGCACTGCAGCCTGTCCTGATGAGACCTGTTAAACTAGGGTCAGATAGAAGGGGAGGACGACCTCTCCTATCAGTGTACTTAGAGAGGGGCAGGGTAGGGATGAGATAGGGCAGGTAGGATTGGGAGGGAATGAGGGAGAAATCTATAGCTGGGATACAAAGTAAGTAACTTCTAATTAATATGAAAAAAGTTTAAAAAAACCTATTTATTCATTTTGTAGCTGAGCAGTAACACGTTTCCTCATCCTCTCCCAATCCCACCCTCCTTACCACTACTCCTCCCATGCCCTTTTCCAAGTACACTGATAGGGGAGGTCTTCCTCCCTACTCCTCTTCCATATGACTCCAGCCTATCAGGTCTCATCAGGATCTGCTGCATTGTCTTCCTCTGTGACCTGGCAAGGCTGCTCCCCTGACTTGGGTAAGTGATCAAAGAGCCAGCCACTGAATACACATCAGAGACAGTCCCTGATCCCCTTAATTGGGAAACCACTTGAAGACAGAGTTCCCATGGCAACATCAGATTAGGGGTTCTATGTTATCTTCATGCATGGTCCTTGGTTGGAGTATCAGTCTCAGGAAAGATCCTCCGGGCCAGAATTTTCAGTTCTGTAGGTATCCATATGGATCTCCTGGCTTCTCCAGGATTTTTTATCTCCCCCTTTTTCATACAATTCCCTATACTCTGCCTAAATTTTGGCTATGATTCTCTACATATACTTTGATACCTTGCTGGGTATTGTCTTTCAGAAACCCTCTGTAATAGGCTCCTGTCCTGTTTCCTGTTATTTCCCTTTTCCAATGTCCATCCCATTGCATTGATACCCTGCTAGGTAGAGTCTTTCTGAGGCCTTCTGTGGTACACTCTTGTCCTGATACTTCTTTTCTCTTACATCCAATGTCCATCCCATTTT
>CM053742.1:67754253-67771198 GCA_028658305.1 Pachyuromys duprasi
TAAGTGAGGTATCCCAAAAGCAGAAAGAAACATATGGTATATACTCACTTATATGGACCTATAGGATAGGAAGGTCATGCTGAAATCTACACATCTAGGGAAGATTTACAAGAAGGAGGACCCAGGTTGGTATGATCAATGCTCAGTTAGATGAACTAATAGGAGGGACATTGAATGGAGGAGAAAACAAGCAACAGGACAGGAGCATACCAAAGAGGACCTATGAAAGAATCAATATAGCAATGTATCAAAGCAGATATTAAGACTCACAAGCCCTTGGCAGAGGTTGGGAAGTAATAATAAAAATAGGGGAAGTTAGTAAGACTTGGGGAGAACAAGAGCTCCACAAAGATCAAACTGAGCAGGACACAGGGGTCTTATATGAGACAGTTTCTCCTACCAAGGACCATATATGGATATGGCCTAGAACCCCTGCTCAGATGTGGCCCATGATAACTCATTGTCGAACTGAATACCCTAGTAAGGGAAAAGGGACTGTTTCAGTCTTGAACTTGATGGCTGGCTCTTTGACCCTCCCCCATACACACCAGGGAGTAACAGCCTGGCTAGATCCCTGGGGAAGACATTGCAGCCAGCCCTGAGGAGACAAGATGATCAGATGGAATGGGAGGAGATCCTCCCCCGTTGTTGGACTTGGAGGGGGCGGGGAGGAGATGAGGGAGGGTTGGGGAGGGTGGGAGGGAATGAGCTAGGGGGCTACACATGGGATGCAAAAAACCTAACCTGTGATTGATATAAAAATAAATTAATTTATAAAAAAAACCTTTTAAACCTGTGCTTTTGGGATTGTGAGATTTTAATGACTGCCTCTATTTCTTTAAGGTTTATAATTTAAATTGTTTATCTGTTGGTGATTTAACTTTCACAAAGGGTATCTATAAAGAAAATTATTCATTTCTTTTAGATTTCCCAGTTTCATGTAATATAGATTTTTAAAATTATGTTCATATGATTTTCTTGATTTCCTTACTGTCTGCTATGTCTTTATGTTTTTCTTTTCATTTCTTATTTAGTAATTTGAATATTGTCTCCTCTCCTTTAGGTGAGTTTGTGGAAGTGTCTGTCAATATTATTGACTTATTCATTGAAACAACTCTGTTTAATTGGTTGTTTGCATTTTGTATTTGTTCCTATTTTATGGATCTCAACCACGAGTTTGATTATTTCCTGTCATCTACTCCTTTTGTGTGTGGTTTATGCTTTTTCTTCTAGGTCTTTCAGGTATGCTGTAAAGGTGCTAGCATAAGACCTCTTCAATTTTTGTGTGTGTACTTGTTTGCCTGTTTTGGTTTGGTAGGCAGTAAATAGTATTAACTTAGCTCTTATAACTGCTTTATGTTTGTACCACAATTTTTGGTTCTTACGTGGAATATGTCTACTTTTATTCAGTTTAAGAAAGGTGTTGATTTCTTTCTTAATTTCGTGAGTTTTTAATTTCTTGACCCTTTTCTCATTAAGTGGAGAGTTTTTCAGTTTATGTTAATTTATGAGATTTTTATTGTTTCACTTCTAGTTGATTCCATCTTTAATTTGTTGTCATTTGATGGAATGAAGGAATCTATTTCAACTTTCTTTTTTTTCTCTTTTTTTATTCATTACAACTTATTCACATTGTATCCCAGCTGTAACCCCTTCCTTTGTTCCCTCCAAATCTCGCTCTTCCTCCCTCTACTCCTCCCTTGCCCCTCCCCATTTCTTACATCTCTTGGGGCTTGCTTTGTGTCAGTGTATATAGATAATTTTACAGAAATTTACATGAGGTAGAGGGAATAAGGTATATTCTTTTGTGTTTTGAAGGAGTCAGCTTATGGAATTTTACTTCTTTAACTTATTTTTAGCATATAGTCTGGAGGTTAGTCTCACAGAGACATGGCAGAAACAGATGCTCTTACCTCTGCCTTTTCTTAAATAAAGAAGTCATCTTCAAGTGAACTTTTGGGCAATTTTTTACTGACTGATGTAGTTTTTACTTTAAGGAAGTTGCTTGTGGCTTTTTACTTTAAAAATGCTATCTAAGGTTAAATAAACAAGTCTTGAGTCTTGTTCAGAATTCTGTCTTGACTCCATTCCTTGTGCCTCTGTCCCTATTATTCCCACTCCTTACTTCAGGTAACCCTGTTTAACTTTCCCCATAGGACAGGACATGTTTGGGTGAAATGTTCCATGTAAGTATCTATTAGGTCTGTATAAGTATCTGTGTAACAATCTGTTAGGTCCATGTTGTTTATAAAGTCTGTTAACTACAGTGTTCATTTGTTTTGATTATGTCTGGTTCATCAATCTATTGGTGAGAGTAATATATTGAAGTCTACTGCTGACAGTGTGTGTGGATCAATATATGATTTAAGCTGAAGTAGTATTTCTTTTATAAACTTGGATGCCTTGTATTTACAGCATAAATATTAAGAAATGCAATATCATGTTGGTGGATTTTTCCTTTGATGACTACATAACATGCATCCTTAATTCTTCTGTTTACTTTGTTTTGAAGTCTATTTTGATAGTTATTAAAGGTCACAACAGATTTTTTCTTAAGTTCATTTGCTTGGAATATATTTCCAACCCTTTACCTGGAGGTAATTTTTATCTTTGATGTTGTTCTAATCTTTCATGCAATGGAAGAATAGGCCCTGTTTTCACAGTCATTTTTAGTATCACATTTTTTAGTATGTTTTTATTGGGAATTTGAGACCACTGATATTGAGAGATATCAATGACCTATAACTACTGATTCCTGTTGTTTTATTGTTGTTTCTGTTGGTGGTGGCAGTCGTGGCAATGTGTCTGCTTTCATTCTTTTGATTTTGTTGCTCCATAAATTTCTATTCCCTGTGATGTCATTGATGCAATTAATCTCATTCAAATACCTTGTGTAGGGCTGTAATTATAGATAAATTTTACTTAAATTAGGCTTGTTCATGAAATATTTTGTTTTCTCCATCTACTGTGAATATTTTACTGATGATACTGGTACTGGCATCTGTAGTCTTTTAGTTTGTAGCAAGTCTTTAAATTCCATTCTCGATTTTTGATAATTCTGGATTAATTCTGATAGGTCTGCCCTTATAAATTATTTGGTTTGGTTTTTTATTTGCAGCTTTAAATATTCTTTCTTTGTTTTATGTATTTAGTGCTTTGATTATTACTTATTGCGGAGACTTTCTTTTCTGTCCAATCTATTTAGTGTTCTGCAGTGGCGACCTCAGTGTTCTGTTTTTCTGAAAAGATAACATGATTATGGTAACTCTCACAAAAGAAAACATTTAGTTGGGGCTCGCTTACATTTTCAGAAATTTAGTCCATTATCTTCCTAGTGTGGAGCTAGGGTGGGGACAGGGTTAAGGACATCACAAGAAGACCTACAGAGTGAAATAACATGGGCTCATAGGAACATTGAAAGATTGAACCACCAACCAAAGAGCAAGATTGGACAGGACCTAGGCCCCCTACACAACTATAGCAGACATGCATCGTGGTCAACATATACCCTAACAATGTGGGTAGGGGCTGTCTCTGATTCTGCTGCCTTGTCAAGCCTCAGTAAGAGAGGACACACTTAATCCTACTGTAACTTGAGGTGCTAGGGTGGGAGATAGACTGAAAAAACGAAAGATGGGAATAGGGGAAGGGGTGTGAGAGTGTTGGACTAGGAGGAGAAGAGAAAGGGAGCTGGAATCAGTCTGTAAAGTGATTAAATAAATAAATAAATACTTATGGGTGGTCCATTCCAATTAAAACTACCAGAGAATGTGTCTATATTTATATGTATCACCTTCCTTAGCCTAGAAAAAGTTTTTCTGTGATTTTGTTGTGTAAATTTTGTTTTTATTTCCTCAGATGAGGGGATTACATGAGAACCATGCACAAGATTTACAAATACAAGGCTTTGGCTGAACCAAGAGCATTTCTACCTAACTGTCCCTAGGCCTTATTATGAAGGCTTCTGACTTATAACTCTTTTTTTAAACTAAAGCATATAGCTTTAGATTATTTTACTGTTATTTCCTGATTTACCACTTGCCATTCCTTAATTTTTTTGCATTCGGATAAAATGTAGGAGCTTCACAAATTGGCATACATTTTATTTATTTATTTATTTATTTATTTATCTATCTATTTATTTGTTTATTTAATTTTAATTGTTTATTAATGTAATTTATTTATTTTTTTATCAATCACAGGTTAGGTACTTTGCATCCCAGGCATAGGCCCCTCCCTCATTCCCTCCCTCTCTCTCTATCCCCCCCTCATCTCCTCCCCGCCCCCTCCAAGTCCACCAAAGGGAGAGGACCTCCTCCCCTTTACATCCGACCCCAAATCATCTTGTCTCCTCAGGGCTGGCTGCAATGTCCTCCCCTGGGATCTAGCCAGGGTGTTACTCCCTGGCATGTATGGGGGAGGGTCAGAGAGCCCGCCATTGAGTTCATGACAGAAACAGTACCTGTTTCCCTTACTAGGGTCTTCAGTTGGACACCGAGCTACCATGGGCCACATCTGAGCAGGGATTCTAGGCCATATCCATACATGGTCCTTGGTTGGAGAAACTGTCTCATATAAGACCCCTGTGCCCTGCTCAGTTTGGTCTTTGTGGAGCTCTTTTTCTCCCCAAGTCTCACTAACTTCCCTATTTTTTTTTTTTAGGTAGGATCCAATCAGTTCTTTTATGAAATGGTGTTGCTTTTTGGATACTTGTTATTAATTTCTTCCAAGTAATTTCTATAGGCTCTTTGCCAGTCTTCATTAATTATCCATAATGAGGTGATTTCAGTGATGCTATAAGGCACTCTAATTTCAACTGGGTCTATTACTGTTAATTAACAAAGTCTTATTTTTCCTTCCACAGTTAAGAAACCTTTCAACATAAGTTTTAGTTTCATACTCTGTTTATGTGCTAAGAAGATCCATTCTAAAATATTATTTTCTCTATGCATAATAAATCCAATAGGGGAATGAGGAGAAGTCAAGATAACTATTATAGAGTCAAGTTATTGACCTAGGTGGTCCACAAATGTTTCCTTCAACTTTTAGTCTACCTGGGTCATATCTTTCCCTAGTTCATCTGTTAATTGTCTAGGACTGTTCAAGTACAAACCTCACTGTAAAGTCTGAAGCAGCTCTTTAGTAAGTAATCCAATATTAGGTTGTAACCATTTCATATCTCCCAATAATTTTCGAAAGCCATTAAGTGTTTATAGCTGATCGCTACCGATCTGCAACTTTTTTTGTTGAATCTTTTCTTGTCATAATTTAAATCCTAGATAGTTGATAGAATTTTTTCTGTGTAGTTTTGCAGGAAAAATCTGTAAACCCCAATTAGATAAAATACTTTTTGTTTCATTAAACATTTCCTGCATACTATTTGCATTAGAAAAAGCCAACAAGATATCATACATATAATAGAAAATTACGAATTGAGGAAATTGTTTACAAATTATTTCAAGTGACTGTTGTACAAAATATTGAGGGGCTGAACTATTTAACATTCCTTGAGGAAGAACTTTCCTTTGGCATCTTTTTAGTTTGAACACAGGTATGTATTGCAAAGGCAGATTTTTCTCTATCTTGCTCTTGTTGAAGAATAGTAAAGAAGCATTCTTTTAAGTCAATTATTATTATAGGATATTCTTTTTGTAATAGAAATGATAAGGGGATTCCATTCTGTAATGGACCCATAGGTTCGATCATTCTATTTACAGGTATTAGGTCAGTCAATGTCCTCCAGTTTCCAGATTTACTTTTCCTGACAAATACAGGAGAATTCCAATTACTTGTACACTCTTCTATATATTGAGCTTCCATCTGCTGTTAAGGCAGTTTCTCAAGTACCTGTAATTTATCTTTATTCAAGGGTCATTTTTCTATGCACACAGGCTTGTCAGCTAACCAGTATAAAGAAAGGGCAGTCAGTTTTCTAATTGCTCCAGAATTTTGTGGAATTTCTTTGTCCTTGATTGATAGACTCCTAAGTGCAGAGCAGTGTTTCCTTTTGTGGATGAGTTATTCCTTTACAGACAAGAAATAATGTTGTAGGAGTTAACCCATTATAGAGTTGACAGTATTTATAGAATTATCTCCTAGGCAATTTCCTCTCAATAAGCAATTACTTCACTTATCACTTGTGATTAGCATTTATTAATCCAATGCCTACCTTCCCCACACCTTCTACAAATTTGGGAAGGCTGAGGTCATCTAGGGAAGTTTCTACAAGTGCCTTTACATCCATTTTCAAATTACATTGTCTTCCATAGTTAAAACAAAAGAGATATTTCTATCTAGGATTATTGGCTATGGCTTGTCCAAATAGTCATTAGAGTCAATATCAGCTGTAGTTCTAATCCATTCATTCATGGGTGCTGATCAAGCTTTTAAAGGTCTAAGGAAAATTTTATGCACTGCATTTGCACTTATAAATGCTAAAGTTTCAATTAAATTCTGTCCTATATCTGGATCTGATATTACCCTCTTTATCTCAGACACTGATCAATGGAAGAGGTCAGTAAAATATCTCTTGAACATTGCATAATATTTGTGAATGACATATACATTTTTCTTTGTTTCTATACCTTATCCAATGATCTTAAAGTTACTAAAGTACATTTATGATATTAGAGCCATCAAAATGCTTCTGTGTTAGTAAATCAGTGTACATACATTCTCCTGACAATTGAGCTTTCGTTTTTAGACCTATTAAGATTTATTTTTAATTGCAGCCTCTTCTCTTCACCATATCAGCCATTGTAATTGAGGATCTCCTTCTAGCCCAGTCTTGGCTTTAGGTAATCCAAATATTTAACATCTCTTTCACATAGGGTGAGTGCATACCATGATTTACAATTGACTCTTTAAATGTTTAAGATATTGAATTTTAACAGGATTCCAGGCAAGTGCTTCATTTTGTAAATTTTTACAATTTTCTGGCATTTGTTCTCTTCTAACTGGAAAAGTTAGTGGAGGTGTTCTTTTTTCCTCAGTTTTATTAAGTGGAACCATAGGTTCAATGGGCTGTCTATCTGGATCCTTAGTTTCATTAGGTATCATAAGTTCACAATTAAGCACTTACTCTTTCTTACTTTCTGTTTCTTTTGTTTCTCAAGCCTTAATAATACTATAGGTAATATTTCCTCTTGTACAGATATCTTTCCTACCTTCTTTGAGTGAAAATAAAGATTGCAACTGAAAGTAGGAAGGGGTTTAAACCAATATTCACTGTTTCAATAAGTACTGTGGGGATTTCTCAAGTAACATTTTAAAAATATTTTATTTATTTATAAACTAAATTTTTATAATTTATTCACATTGCATCCATATTTTTACCCCTCCCTCATCTCCTCCTGGTCGTAACCACCTTCCCTCTTCCCTTTATCCCCTTTCCCTAGTCCACAGAAAAGAGGAGCCCTCTCCCTATTATCTGACCTTAGCTTATCAGGTCTCATTATTACTCCCTGCATCCTCTTCCATTGCGCCCTTGCAAGGCCACCCCACCAGGGGAAAGTGAACAAAGAGCAGATAACAGAGTCCATGTCAGAGACAGTCCATGCTCCCCTTACTACAGAGCTCTCATGGAGACTGAGTTTCCTATTGGCTACATCTGAACAGGGAGGCTAGATCTGCTTCATACATGGTCCTCAGCTGGTGCATCAGTCTTTGCAGGCTTCTCTGGCCCAGATTTGTTGGCTCTCTTGATCTCCTTGTGGAGCACGAAGTAACATTTCTATCTGAGTACTCCTATTCTTGGTCTTAAGGGATCTGAAAAGGAACTTGTAACTTTTTAATGTAGGAAAAATATGCGTATATAATTGAAATTGTCTTTGGTGTGGCTTACTGTGATTCACTGTCTCAGAGGCTTCTGTGTCATTCCTTGCTTTGGGCTCAAAGATTCTGTAGCTCTGGTCTCTAGAGTCTCTCTGGCTTTCATTCAAATTCAAAGAACTGATGCTTCCTCTGGAAATGATCCTGGATAAATATCTCTTTTGTGGTTTTGTGTTTGATATCTTTTGCTTTCTGCATCATTGTTGGCTTTCTTCATCTCCAATCACAGTGGGCACCATAGGTAAATATTTTTCTTTACTCAGATAATGGGATGAGATAACAACCATACCTAAGCTTAATGAATATATGGCTTGGCTGAGTGTTTCTATTTACCTTTACCTAGGCCTTGTCATGAAAGCATCTACCCTCCATAAAATTTAATCTTCCTCAAGGATGGACCTTGAAAACTTCAGCTTCCAGCCTCCATCTGCTAGCCTAATCCTAGAATGTTTTCAGCCTCTGGGACTTTCTCTTGAATAGGCCCCACATTTCTGGTCCTTTCTGAATTCTGACTCAAACTCAGCTCAGCTTTTCTGGCTCAAAGCTCCTCTCTAAATTATTGATTCACACAGGCTTCTCTTCACTTCTCAGTGAATTGCTCTGCTTGGCAACATTGTTTCTATACTCCAAGAACTGAACTGTACAGACTCAATTGAATTTAACTGATTTGCTCCAAACTGTACTGTAATCTTCATGTCAATTGAACTGTCTGCATGAAATCTCTTGTTCTCTCTCTCTCTCTCTCTCTCTCTCTCTCTCTCTCTCTCTCTCTCTCTCTCTCTCTCTCTCTCTCTCTCTCTCTCTCTCAGTGATGATCTTACATAGCTTCTCTTTCTTGTCTATTTTTGTGAGAGTTGGATATATCCTATCTCTAACTCATTCTTTCAGATCTTTCTGTGATTCTTTAGTGTGTTTCTCAATAGATACCATTGTTTGGGATTAAAGGTGTATACTAAAGTATGTCTGTATTCTAGTAGAGGGAAAAAAGGTATGTTGGGTCTGTGGCCAGAGGGATTAAAACTAAGTATTTCAGCCAGAGGATTTAAATGACTTCCAATTAATTCTGTATTTTAGCAAGACTGCAAAGATATAGGTCCGTTGATGTGATGCTTCCCAGTATAGCTAGGTTGTTGGAGTAACATTTTTCTACATCATGGATAATATTTTCTGAGTTTTTGAGCTATCTCTTCTCTTTCATCTATTCACATTGTTCTTTTTAATTGGCATTTTCATAGTGTCCCAGATTTTCTGTCTGTGTGTGTCTGAGGGGAATTTTAGAATTAACATTATATATCTCTATCTATCTATCTATCTATCTATCTATCTATCTATCTATCTATCCTCTATTGTATTATCAAAACCTGGGATTCTCTTTCATTTCTTGTATTCTTTTTTGAAGCTTGCATTCATAGTTTCTGTTTGAATTTCTGAATTTTTCATCCATTAGTTTGGGATTTATTATTTCTATATCCATTCTCAAAAATTGAAAAATTTTTTTATTAATTTACTCCAACTTTGTGTTTTCCTGGGTTTCATTAAAGGTTTTATTCACTTCCTCTTTAAATATTTCTATAATCTTTATTAGGCTATTTCACGTTTTCCCCTGGGCTTCAGCTATGTTACAATATTTGAGACGTGCTGTGGTAGGTTATTGATGCGCTACTGGAAACATGATATCCTGTCTCTTGTTACTTATGTTTTTATGTTTGTTTCTAAGTATCTGGAATTGGGATGATTATAGAACTTGTTACTTATATCTTGTTTTATCTTTATTTGGTATTTCTTTTGCACCTTGATTTCTGATTCCTCCCTGGACTTTAAGAAAGTGTGATCCTTATATGTTTCCTGATAGGAAATTTTCTGTGTACCCTTTTTCTTGGCCTGCTCATTTGGTATGTTCCCAGGGAATTTCTTATGGGGTTAGAGGCTACAATATTGGGATGAGTTGAGGAAAGGTTGAAGGAAAATATCTTTGTGATCCATTGGGTGTTGAGTCAGAACAAAATAAGGAAGACTACTGAAGATGTTTGGTAGAAAACTGAAAATAAGACTGCATGAATTGGATCTAGAAGAGTAACTGTAATAAAAAAAAAATACTGCATGATACTGGCAGAGAAACAAACTGGAAAATCAATGGAACCGAATACAAAACCAAGAAATAAACCCACACACTTATGGACACCTGATTTTTAACGAAGATGCCAAAAGCATACAATGGAAAAAACATAGCATCTTTAACAAATGGTGCTGGTCTAACTGGATGTCTACATATAGAAAAATGCAAATAGATCCATATTTATCACCCTCCAAAAACTAAAGTCCAAGTGGATCAAAGACATCAGCATAAAAACAGACACACTATACACTTGTTAGAATAAAAAATGGGGACAAGCATGAAGTTCATTAGCACAAATCAACTTTCTGAACAGAACACCAACAGCACAGGCTTTAAGATCAACAATGAATAAATGGGACCCCATGAATAATTATGCCCCATGTTTTTCAAGCTCCTCTAGACCTCCCTTTTAACTCAGATCTACTTTGAGATTTTTCTTCGGAGTGTAACAGGCCTCTGAGTAATATCAACAGAACACAACAACAATAACAAAAGATAGAACAAAATAATGCAAAAGTCATTTTATCAAAGCTGTTCAAAGCAACTTAATAGGAGGAAAAGGTCCCCAAAAGCAAGAGAGTTGAAAACATATATGCTCAAAGTGGTAGGAGTAGAACAAATCAATGAACCAATAGCCACAAAAAAAGAGTACCTGGTGTACACCTATGCAGGACTACTACTTAGTGCTAGCCCATATGACCCATGCTTGTGTTGATTCAGTGTGCCATATTCTCCTCGTGTCAATTCCCTCTGACCCCTACAATATTTCCTCCCTCTCTTCCATCGTGTTTCCCCATCTCTGAGCAAAGCGATCTGATAGACATCTCCAATCGATATTCACTCTGTATCTAATTTCTGACTATGGGTCACTATACCCATTCTCCTTTGATTCTTTAGAAACCTCACTGATGATGACTGGACAAGGTGATATTCTATGATTAGAAGAGCATCATAAGGAATCATTTCATAATGTCTGGTTCTATCATAGGCTTCTGTGCCATTATGTCACTGGTTTCTGGCCATTGAGGCATTATAGAACATGGGCTCCCATTCATGAAATGGGTCTTAAGATAAACCAAACATTGTTTGGCCAATTTTACATTTGCTGCTCTATCATTGCACCAGCACATTTTTAGGCAGGACAGCTTGTACGTAGAAGGTATTGTGGGTAAGTTGTTGTCCTGGTTTCTCTTTCCATAGCCTGCAGAGTAACTTCCTGCAGCAATCATATTACAACATAGTGTTGTGACACTATGGACTTTTATTAGCCTCAAAACAGTATTGCTCAAAGATAAATATTCTTCTAATGTAAATGCTCTTCTTCTAGGTCTGTAGCTGATTTGTTTGCTGAAGTGGTGATATTCTTAATAACAACTTGAGTCTATGTAGGAAATATCAGGATAAATGGGCATGGAGAAAAATTTCAGAATAAAGACATGCAAAGTCATTATCAATATTTTCATCAGATCACCAGAGAGAATCGAATATTGTCTTAAGAAACTGTTCTTCACCAACCGTGTATCTGACAGGCGGCAGATATTCAGAATATATAAAGAACTAAAGAAGTTAAAAAGCAGCAAATAAAGCAATCCAATTAAAAAATGGGGTATGGAGCTAAACAGAGAATTCTCTGTAGAGGAATATCTAATGGCAGATAAACCGTTAAAGAAATGATGATCAACCGTAGCCATGAGGGAAATCCAAATCAAAACAACCCTGAAATTTTACCTTACATCCATGAGAATGGCTAAGATAAAAAAATTAAATGACAACATATGCTGGAGAGGTTTTAGAGAAAGGGGAACCCTCCTCCATTGCTGGTAGGACTGTAAACTTGTACAACTACTTTGGAAATTAATCTGGCACATTATCAGATAATTAGGAATAGTACTTCCTCAAGATCCAGCTACACCACTCCTAGGCATATATCCAAAAGATGCTCAAGTACACAACAAGGACATTTGATCAACCATGTTCATAGCAGCTTTATTCGTAATAGCCAGAACCTGGAAAGAACCCATATGTCCCTCTGTCCAGGAATGGATACAGAAATTGTGGTTCTTTTAGAGAATGGAATACTACTCAACAATTAAAAACGGGGAAATCATGAAATTTGCATGCAAATGGTGTTATCTAGAAAGATCATCCTGAGTGAGGGAGCCCAGAAGCAGAAAGACACACATGGTATATACTCAGTTATAAGCAGATATTAGCCCTTTAAGAAAGGATAAACATACTAAAATCTGTACACCTAAAGAAGCTAAACAAGAAAGAGTCCCATGGTAAGATGATCAATCCTCACTTAGAAAGAAAAATGGGATGGACATTGGAAGTAGGAGAAAACAAGAAACAAGATAGGAGCCTACCACAGAGGACCTCTCAAAGACTCTACCCAGCAATGTATCAAACCAGATGCTCAGACTCCTAACCAAACCTTGGGTGGAGTGCAGGGAATCATATGAAATAAGGGGAAGTTAGTAAGACCTGGAGAGGACAGAAGCACCACAACGACCATACATATATGTGCACAGAGGTATTTTCTGAGACTGATTTTCCAACCAAACACCATACATGGATATAACCTAGAGTCCCTGCTCAGACCTTGCCCATGGCAGCTTAGTATCCAAGTGGGTACCCTAGTAAGGGGAACAGGAACTGTTTATGACATGAACTCATTGGTAAGATCTTTGACCTCCTCCCCCAACCCCTGAGGGAAGGGCAGCCTTGATAGGCCACAGAGGAGGACATTGCAGGTGGTCCTGATGAGACCTGATAAACTAGGGTCAGAAGGAAAGGGAGAAGGACCTGCCCTATCAGTGTACATAGAGAGGGGCAGGGAGGAGATGGGGTAGGGAGGAAGGGATTGGGAAGGAATGAGGGAGGGGGCTACAGCTGGGATACAAAATAAATACTTTAATTAATGTAAAAAATTAAATAAAAAAAAGAAAATGTGACTTTTCATGTCTCGTTGATCTTCAACCCTGCCATCTTGCTCAAGTCTTTTTCCAGCTTGAAATGGCAGTCTTTTTCTCTGCTTGTTTTTTTGTTTGTTTATTTTTTTGTTTGTTTGGTTTGTTTATCTTAATTTATTATTATTATTTATTAAAATTTATTCACTTTGTATTGTGGCTGTAGACCCCTCCCTCATCACCCCACTACACCACCTTCTCTCACTTATCACCCCCTCCCTCCCTCATTCCTTCAAGGCCCACCCCTAGTCCACTGATAGGGGAGGCTCTTCTCCCCTACTATTTGACTCTATCTGTCAGCTGTCATCAGGGGTGCCTAGATCCTTTTCCTCAGTTGCCTAGTTAGGCCACCTTACCAAGGGAGAGATGATTAAAGAGCAGGCCTTGTTTTTTGTTTTCTTTTTAAATTATTTAGTATTATTATCATTTATTACAATTTATTCAATTTTATCCGGGTTGTTGGCCACTCTCTCTTCTCCTCCCAGTCCCACCCTCCCCTCTCTAAGACCCTCCCCTAGTCCATTGATAGAGGAGGTCTTCCTCCCTTTCTATTTGAACCTAGCCTATCAGGTCTCATCAGGACTGGTTGCATTGTCTTCTTCTATGGACTAGCAAATCTGCACCCTCAAGCAGGTGGTGATTAGAGAGCCTGACACTAAGTTCATTTAAGGAGAGGTCCTGCTCCCCTTATTAGGGACCATACTTGGAGACTGAGTCTATGGGCTGGGGTTTTCGGTCCTCTCCAGGAGCCTAATATAGAATGCCTCTGAAAGACTCTCCTGATGGAGGTGTTGAAGCAGAGGCTGAGACTCATAGCCAGACTTTGGACAGAAGGCTGAGATAGATAGAAAGACTTGGAGTGGTGAGGATCTCCAAAAGGAGACCAATATAACCTTTTGTTTGTTTTGTTTTGTTTTTTTTTGTTTGTTTGTTTTGTTTTTAAGACAGTGTTTTGCTGCGTAGCCCTGACTCTCTTGGAACTCATGCTATAAAACAGGCTGCCCTGGAACTCAGAGATCCACTTGCCTCTGCCTCCAGAGTTGCTGGAATTAAAGGTGTGCATCACCACTGCCTAGCCTTTTTAAAAATATTTATTTATGTAATTTATATGTACATGTGTGCCTAGTGTTTGTCTTTGTTTTAGGTGCAGATAAATGCTTGCAGAGGCCAGAACAGGGTCCTAGATCTACTAGTAAAGGTGGGTACTCTGCAAGGGCAGAATATGCTCTCAAACAATGAGCCATAGCTTTTACTGAAAATGAAACTTTTTGCTTTGTTACAGTAGTCAAATGATGATATCCATAGTCACCTAGACCATGCAGACAATATAGGTGGTTCTGAGGTCTTCATATCATAGACTAATTTCTGAAAACAGAATACTGGGGCTTCTTTGGAATTTTTTCCATTTATTTCACTAACAAATCAAGGACTTTGGAAAAATGGGATTCTACAATTCTTGATGATAAGCTACTCTAGAGAGTGCTTACAGCTGTACTTGTGTTCATTTTTAATGAGAAACAGTTAGTCATTACCTTCATCATATTAGACCTGAGAAGATGATATAAGCACTGAAATGTTGTAGTAATTAAACATGGTGTTGAGCTAAATAATGTTATGAATTATTTGCCAGATAATTATCATGACAGTATTATTTAACCTACTAACACACCCTAATATGTCTAAGACATGGAGAACTGTTAGATTTTAAAGTTGTCTTACCTTGGGCTGGACAGAAATTCTACCTACATTATCTCAATAACCTCAGCATCTATCTCCCATCCCCCATCCAATGCTATCTTCCTTATCCATTACTATCTGGGCTACCTTCCATCCATAATGTTATAAATACTTGCTTATATTTTTAATCTGGGCCTTTCCATGACATTCTTGGAGTTCTTCCTCCTGGCCTAGGTGGTTCTTTCTCCATGCTATCCCATCTTAGAGTCCTTGTTCTTCCTCTCTTCCCGTCTGTTTGTCTGTTTGTAATCATTTTCCTGTTCTCAAAGCCTGGGAACCTTAACCATGCCTACCCCATTTTGACCTGTCCAGGTTTGAGGCCTCTTAATTAACCAACTAGGAATAATGTCTTAGGCAGGTTTACACAAGGGTAAGTGTATCTGGGCAGTAACCAGATCTTTAAGGCCAGTAATTAACATCACAATACAAGCATCAGACCAACACTTATCACTGATCCTGTGGCTACAGCAAAGTTCAGACACGGAATGGCTAAACAGGGCACAGGATACTGACAACCTAAGTTTTGGAATTGAGGGTTGAAATTGGTCTTGTGTGTATGTGGCCTGGAACCCCCGCACAGATGGGGCCCATGATAGCTCGGTGTAGGACTGAAGACCCTATTCAGGGAAACAGGGACTGTTTCAGTCATGATCTTGATGGCTGACTCTTTGACCCTCCCCCATACAAGCCGGGGAGTGACAGACTGGCTAGATCCCAGGGGAGGACATTGTAGCCAGCCCTGAGGAGTCAGGATGAGCTGGGGTTGGATGGAAGGGGAGGAGGTCCTCCCCTGTTGGCAGACTTGGAGGGGGCAGGGAGGAGGGAGTGGGAGGGTAGGAGGGACTGAGGGAGGGGGCTATGCCTGGGATTCAAAGTACCTAACCTGTGATTGAGATAAAAAGAAAGAAAGGAAGAAAGAAAGAAAGAAAGAAAGAAAGAAAGAAAGAAAGAAAGAAAGAAAGAAAGAAAGAAAGAAAGAAAGAAAGAAAGAAAGAAAGAAAGAAATTGGTCTTGTATCAAAATAAAACAGTAAAAACATAAAAGTCAAATCTTTTGGAATATTATTAATTTTCATGAAGGAATGGACTTCCCATTGAAAGTTTTTTGCTGTTGTTAATTTTTAACTTTGCCATCTGTTTTATTTTTCATGGACTGTCTCCTAGGTTTGGGCAATTCTGATCACATGTATCTTCAGATATTTCATGTGTCTCCACTGTGGTATTTCCTTCCGTAAAAGAATGATGATGACAGTGGGTTATGGATGGCTTTATTGCTATTGGTCTTCTTTTTCACATGCTGATAGAGAATTAAGTGAGCTATTTGTTCTCAGAAGGAGAAAAACACACATGGTATATACTCACTTATTTAGACTTATAAGATATGATAAACATATGAATCTTTACACCTAAAAAATTTAAAAAAAAAGAGGACCCGGGGTACAATGATCAGTCCTCACTTAGAAAGACAAATTGGGTGGGCACGGAATGTAGGAGAAAACAAGTAACAGGACAGGGTCCTACCACAAAGGGCCTCTGAAGGACTCTACCTAGCAGTGTATCAAAGCAGAAACTGAGACTCATAACCAAACCTGAGACTCAAACCAAACAGCTAATCATATGAAAGAAGTGTTAATATGACCTGGACAAGATGGGAGCTCCACAAGGACCAATTATGTCTGGGCACAGGGGTCTTATATGAGACTGTTTCTCCAATCAAGGACCATGTATGGATATAACCTAGAAACTCTGCTCAGATATAGCTCATGGTAGCTCAGAATCCAAGTGGGTACCCGAGTAAGGGGAATAGGGACTATTTCTGACATGAACTCAATGGAGGGCTCCTTGACCTCCCCACCATGCAAAGGAGGAGCAGCCCTGCTAGGCCACAGAGGAGGACTTTGCATCAGTCCTGAAGATACTTGATAAACCAGGGTCACATGAAAGGGGAGGAAGTCTTCTCCTATCAATGGACTTGGAAAGGGGCAGGGAGTAGATGTGGGAGAGAGGGTAGGATTGGGAGGGAATGTGGGAGCAGGATTTACCTGGGATACAGAGTTAATAAAATGTAACTAATAATAATTATGAAATAAATTTAACCCAGAAATGAACCCACACACCTATGGAAACTTGATTTTTGACAAAGAAGCCAAAACCATTCAATGGAAAAAAGACAGCATCTTCAACAAATGGTGCTGGTCCAACTGGATATCTGTATGCAGAAAAATGAAAATAGATCCATATTTATCACCGTGCACAAAGCTAAAGTCCAAGTGGATCAAAGACCTCAACATAAA
>CM053742.1:67771698-67787867 GCA_028658305.1 Pachyuromys duprasi
TGAAGACCCTATTCAGGGAAACAGGGACTGTTTCAGTCATGATCTTGATGGCTGACTCTTTGACCCTCTCCCATATAAGCCGGGGAGTGACAGACTGGCTAGATCCCAGGGGAGGACTTTGCAGCCAGCCCTGAGGAGACAGGATAAGCTGGGGTTGGATGGAAGGGAAGGAGGTCCTCCCCTGTTGGTGGACTTGGAGCGGTCGGGGAAGAAGGAGATGAGGGTGGGAGTGGGAGGGTAGGAGTGAATGGAGGAGGGGGCTAAGCCTGGGATTCAAAGTACCTAACCTGTGATTGAGATAAAAATAAATAAATTAAAAAAATGAAAAAAAAATAAATTTAAATAAAAATAAAATTAAAAAAAACAATATCAAATAATTTTGTAACAAAGTATGTGTAAATATATTTGTTAATGTTTGTTATAATTGAAACAAATATTTTGTATTTGGATCAAAGGTTTTATTATGAAAATACTTGAAGTTCTTTGTCCACTTAAGAAAGTTACAGTCACATAAGCTCCAGTAAATTTTTAGCACAAAGTAAATATACATTTTTACTTAAATGAAGAAAAAGTGCCTACAGAATAGAGTCTCTCAGGCAAAAGTAGTCGGATAACCACTATTTTTATAAAATACAGAGTAATTTAGAGGATTGTAGAGCCTAATCTTAAAATGACTCAATTATTTTCCCAGTTTCCATATGTAATCTATTTTTCCCCACTCATTATATGATAACAGTAGACTCATCGATGTCATTAATGTTAAGTTATATTCTTTTGCCTGCTCATTTACCAGGTGTAGAAGCAGAAACTGGCCATGAAAATAACTTTATTTAAGTTTCATGGAGGGTTGTTTTAGTAAGCATTCTGGCAACATGATTTTAATTTTAATTTTAATTTTAGGGAAGATGAGAATAACCCCAGAATAGCTTGCAGTCTAATGGACAGGAAAAACAAATCCTTCCCTGAAGAGTTTAGGTATCAAAGCCAATATTAAAACACATAACCAACCCTTTGGCCGAGTGCAGGGAATCGTATGAAAGAAAGGGTAGTTAGTATGACCTGGAGGGGACAGGAGCTCTGCAAGGACCAAATACATCAGGGCACAGGGGTCTTTTATGAGACTGTCTCTCCAACCAAGGACCATGTATGGTTATAACCTAGAACCCCTGCTTGAATGTAACAAATGGTAGCTCAGTACCCAAGTGGGTACCCTAGTAAGGTGAACAGGGACTATTTTAGACATGAACTCAATGGCTGGCTCTTCGACCCCCCACCCCCAAGGGAGGAGCAGCCTTGCTAGGCCACAGAAGAGGACATTGCAGCCAGTCCTGAAGAGACCTGATAAGCTGGAGTTAGCTAGAAGGGGACCTATCAGTGGACTTGGAAAGGGGCAGGGAGGAGATGAGGGATGGGGGGATAGGCAGTGACTGTGGGAGGGGGCTAAGGCTGGGATACAAAGTACATAACCTGTGATTAATATAAAAGAAAAATGTTTTTAAAAAGGAGTTATTTCAACAGCATCCTGTCCTACTGCCACCCCAGTGCCTTAAATTACACACTTTATGTTTGGGAAACAATTAATTGTGTTTTTCACATTTATGCACATAGTCTATAAAGCTTATAGAGTGTTAGCAAAAATCTGTTTCAAGCATTGTAATATTTTGTAGAGCCATAGATTCTTCAGATTATAGGCTCATTTCTAGATCCCTTTTGCTTAAAAACATTTTTTGTTATGCAATTATTCTTCAAAAATGGTGTAAAGTTATGAGATATTGCCACTGTCTCAAATTCAAAAGAAAGAAAAATTAAACAGCAGCAACAACAAAATACAAATCTCGTTTTCAGTAGATGTCATCTCCTACAATGCTGAATACCTCCCCACTATAAATTTTGAAGAGGCTTATTTAATCAACCATGTTTTCAACAGCTACCTTGTTTTCCTAAAAGATAATACTAGAACTAGAGTTCAAATTTAACATTTATTGCTGAAGAATATTGATTATCAGATCAATCAGCCACGAAATTTTACAACTGAAAATCGACAGAAATTTCAAGAAAAATTACGTGTTAGTTTTTCTTGACTATGACATAATACCTGAGCAAAACAATTGAAGATAGAGGATATCGAATTTTAT
Organism: Pachyuromys duprasi; assembly: GCA_028658305.1. Lineage (NCBI taxonomy): Eukaryota > Metazoa > Chordata > Mammalia > Rodentia > Muridae > Pachyuromys > Pachyuromys duprasi. Next base: position 67,773,834 of record CM053742.1, read on the forward strand.
TCATTAATTCAAAGGTTTCATTCCATTTCAGACACAGAGAAAGTAATAGAGCAAAATAGCTCATCTAGTGGTGGCTTTGTATTTTTCAAGCCAATTAATACTATAGTTAGGATTAATCCTCACATAGGCTTCATTCTATCCTGTCAGCTGTCTTTATGGATTTCCCATTCAACAATTTTGTGCCCAATTTTATGCTAGAAAAGATATGTATGTATTTTTCTCATTTCTAAAGGCCTCCTCTCTAGTGGTTACCATTGTATTTCAAAGAGACACACATATCTTCATATATTCTATACAGTTTTTTTTCCTCAAAATGCTTAAGCTTTACCCTTTGCAGATATACATGTACTTTCCCTGGTTTCATCTCCAGAGAATTAATGTTTGTTTATGTACTGTGTTATTATTGCCCCAATTCAAGGTAAACCATCAAATTGATCAAATAACAGATTACCCACTGTGAGACATTCTATTCACACCTACTTTTCAGGTCATGTCCCAATGTATCTGTAAAAAAGAATTGACAGTGCTCTTAACCTCTGAACCATCTCTCCAGCCCAATTAGGAATAGTACTTCCTCAATATCCAGGTATACCACTTCTAGGCATATATCCAAAAGATTCTCAAGTACAAAAGGACATTTGCTCAGCCATGTTTGTAGCAGCTTTATTTGTAATAGCCAGAACCTGGAAACAACCCAGATGTTCTTCAACTGTGGAATAGATACAAAAATTGTGGTATTTTTACAGAATGGAATATTACTCAGCAATTAAAAATGAGGAAATCATGAAATTTGCAGGCAAATTGTGGGATAGAGAAAAGATCATCCTCAGTGAGGTAGCCCAGAAGCAGAAAGACATACATGGTATATACTCACTTACATAGACCTATAAGATATGATAAACATAGTGAAATCTATACACCTAACAAGATAAACAAGAAAGAGGACCCAGGAAGAGATGATCAATCCTCACTTAGAAAGACAAATGGGATGGAGATTGGATGTAAGAGAAAACAAGTAACAAGACAGGAGCCTACCACAGAGGGCCTCTGTAAGACTCTACCTAGGAGTGTATCAAAGCAGAAACTGAGACTCATAACCAAACCTTGCTGAGTGAAAGAAGGGGGAGTTAGTATGAACTGGAGAGCACAGGAACCCCACAAGGACTAAATATATCTGAGCACAGGGGTCTTTTATGAAACTGTTTCTCCAACCAAGGACCATGTATGGATATAACCTAGAACCTCTGCTTGGATGTAGTCCATGGTAGCTCAGTATCCAAGTGGTTACCTAGTAAGGGGAACAGGGACTATTTCTGACATGAACTCAATGGAGGGATCTTTGACGTCCCCTCCCCTTCTGAGGGAGGAACAGCCCTGCTAGGTCACAGAGGAGGACTTTGCATCAAGTCCTGAAGATTCCTGATAAACCAGGGTCAGATGAAAGGGGAAGAGATCCTCCCTTATGAGTGGACTTTGAAAGGGATAGGGAGGAGATGAGGGAGGGAGGATGGAATTAGGAGTGATGAGGGAGCGAGATACAGCTGGGATATAAAGTTAATAAACTGTAACTAATAATAAAAAATAAAAATAAATAAACTGAAAAATGTGACAATGTATTTTTTCAAAAAAAATAAAAAAGTTCTGTTTCAATGTTTTATTTGACACTAATATATGACCACACAGTAGCTTTAATTAAAGATTCCCTAACATACACTTAAAAATATGCTTAATATGGTGAAGAAAGTATTTAACCTTTTATAAATATCTAAGATAGAAAAGAATCTGAAATATTAAATGACAGAATGTTTCAATGCAAATTGTAACATTCAGCAAACAAGGTGACAGAGAGAAACAAATTGATGAGTATAGAATTCCATGTACATTTAAACTATCCAGCAGCATTGATCCAAGTTAAGTTCAATAAATAATGTGTCAATATCAAATTGTACAACACAGGATGAATCATGAGCATGATCATCTGAAGGTACATTTACTAAATACTGGATATAGAGCTTCCCTTTACAGAAACACTTTTCATATTTCACTAGGTCTCTATATGACTGCTAAACTGTTGGCAACAAATCTGTGCTTCCTAGTCCTCATGCCTTTGAGAGAGATGGAATTACATTCTTCTACATCTTAGTTCTTAAACTGGTGCTTTGTCCAGATCTAGTATTAAATTAAGTTCAAGTACTAATTAGCAAGAAATAATGAATACAAACTTTCTATGTATTTAGGGAAATTTATTAGAAATAAAGGCAAAGAATTGAACAGAACAAGATGTTTTCTTGATTTTTAAGGAAAGAAAAGATATAATAGAACAGCATCCAAACTAGAGAACAAGTGAGGAGAGACAGATGTGACATGCCAGTACATAGGAAGATTTTGAGGGTGGCAGTCCACTTTACACATCTCTAAGTGCCTGGCCTTGAGCTGATAAAAGATTCTCTAGTAAAGTAGGGTTTATGTCCTACTCAAGCAAGTAGATGCAATGAATTGAATATCTTTCTGCATTTTAATATTTTTTTTTGCTTTAAAACCCTTAGTATTGAAGGGAGGCATAGTATGATTCTCAGTAGATATAAACTTTATAAGCATTTTATTAACTTCAGGGCTTTCCTTGATTTTGCACATACAACATTGCTCCTGTCATTCCATTAGAGACAGCCCCAAAATATTCCCATTAGTAGACTGAGAAATTTATATGTAAGCTCCTCATTCTGATAAATACATGGAATTGCCTAATTATATAATTATTACAACTTATTCTTTTAAAATCAAGCTAAGAATAAAACTTTTAAGATTATTTGTAGTTTTCATTATTTATATCTGCATTTATTCTACCTAATTTTACCAATATTTAATTTAATCTTCCACCTGCATACAATCACTACAAGAAACGAAATTGATCCATGAAATGGCAACCTTCAAACTTCTAATAATATGCTAATTATCCATATTACCAAGTTATTTATTTCCATAATTCTAGTGAAACTATAATAAAGACGCATACAAGTTGAACCTACAGCAAATATGGCAGTGACTTAGAAGAAATTTTACTAAGTTGTAGTCATTATAAAAATAAGTTTTTTCTGTATTAAGACAGATAGAAATACATTTCCTAATTAAAAAACGAATTGCAAATGCCTCTACTTGTTCATATTGTTCTAATCTTTACAATATTCCCACACTGTGAAAGAGTTTGGGATTATTTCTGGGTATATGCATTTATATTAGTATCTGAGACATGTAAGTTTGTGAACACCTTGAATATATTTCTCTATGGTTTGGATCACTTTTTATAAAGTGTATTAGATTAAATTCTAGAGACGTCCTAGAATCATGGTCACCTATGCTGAACTATTTGAAAGAACAAGGTACTTCATAGTCTAAAAGTAAATTGCCAAAAAAGCTTTTAAACAATATGAACATATATCACAATAATTGTTCTTTTGTGACTTTTCCATTTGCAATAAGCTATTATTCCTTGGGGTGGAATAAAATAAGTAGTTTATACTACACACATGTGTAGTGTGTGTGTGTGTATTTATAGTGTGCCTTGGAAGAACCTTCTTTTCTGAAGAACATGGGCATTTGCTTTATTGCAACAGTACTTCATTATCTAAAATCACTTTTCTATGATGTTCTCCAATAAAACCTCCCTGGATTTCAAATAATTGTTAAAAAAAAAGAAAGCATTCTAATACTGTGAGTTTAAAGTCAGAATTCATATACCTTCTTTATGAAATATATGTAATCATCTGTCAAAGTAACAAAACTTTATTTTTTATATCTGTGCAACACGACATACATGTGGCAGTCTACATTTGTCCAAGAAGAGTTTTTGTGAATTGAAAACCTATGAATGCTCAAGTTAGTCCATTGGAGTATCAGTAGAGTAGCATTTGGGAACAGATATTTGGATTTCTTTTATGAGGAAAATTATATGTTAAAATCGTTTAGACTAAAAAAGTAACTTCAGCAGTAGCATATTATTTGTCTCTGCCAATTTCTCATGTTCGTGAAATTACCAGGAGGGCCTTTAAATGGCACTTCTGACAATAAATATCTCTAAAACTCCCAAGGATCACTGAAAAGCCAGATCAGAAAACTTGCAGAGCATATTAAAACCTGGGAACCTTTACTATATTAGTATTAGAAGCACTAGTATTAGAAGTTTTTCAAATAGGTACTTCCTCTAGGATTGTTCTTTTGAATATCATCTATAAAATATTCAAATTGCCTATAGCAATAATGGCTGAAAGCACTTATATCAGACATGTCAGTAGTCAATAATGGTTTACAAGGAATAATCCAAAAAGAAAAATGCCACTGCCATTGAATTTCCTCAGAAAACATAGCCCTTTTATTGATTGTAGTATAGTACACAAAATTACTGTACTCTCTCTCTTTCTTACACTATTTGTGTGTGTGTGTGCGTGTGTGTGTGTGAACAAATTTGTATATGTGCATTTTTTTGTTTTCACACCAGGGGCTAATTTCTCTAGAGTGCGTCAAGTGTGGTAAACATTTGAAGCTCATGGATTGGCAAGATTAACATAGTAAAAATGGCCATCCTGCCAAAAGCAATCTACAGATTCAATGCAATTTCCATCAAAATACCAACACAATTATTTACAGACCTTGGAAAAAAGATTCTCAACTCCATATGGAGAAACAAAAAACCCAGAATCTCAAAAATGATCCTGTACAACAACAGATCAACTGGATTTATCTCCATTCCTAACCACAAGCTCTACTACAGAGCAATAGTAATAAAAACAACAAGGTATTGGCATAGAAACAGAAAGGAAGATCAATGGAACCAAATAGAAGACCAGGAAATAAATCCGGACACCTATGAGTATTTGCTTTTTGACAAAGAAGCCAGACCATTCAATGGAAAAAAGACAACATCTTCAACAAATGGTGCTGGTCCAACTGGATGTCTACATGCAGAAAAATGAAAATAGATCCATATTTATCATCCTGCACAAAACTAAAGTCCATGTATATCAAAGACCTCAACATAAAACCAGATACTCTAAATCGGTTAAAAGAAAAAGTGGGGAAGAGCCTAGAACTCTTTGGCACAGGAGACAACTTCATGAACACAACACCAACAGCACAGGCTCTGATAGAAACAATCAATAAATGGGACCTCATGAAACTGAGAAGTTTCTGTAAAACAAAAGACACTGTTGTCAGAACAAAACGACAGCCTTTAGACTGGGAAAGGATCTTCACCAACCCTGTATCTGACAGAGGGCTGATATCCAGGATATATAAAGAACTAAAGAATTTAAAAAGTAATAAATCAAGCAATCCAATTTTAAAAAGGGGTATGGAGCTAAACAGAGAATTCTCAACAGAGGAATACAGAATGGCAGAGAAACGCTTAAGGAGTTGCTCAATGTCCTTAGCCATCAGAGAGATGCAAATCTAAACGACCCTGATATTTCACCTTACACCCATCAAAATGGCTAAGATAAAAAAATCAAGTGTCAACACATGCTGTAGAGTTTGCAGAGAAAGGGGAACCCTCCTCCATTAGCTGGTTGGAATGTAAACTGGTAAAACCACTTTGGAAATCAATCTGGCACTTTCTTAGACATGTAGGAATAGTGCTTCCTCAAGACCCAGCTATACCACTCCTGGGCATATATCCAAAAGTTGCTCAAGTACACAACAAGGACATTTGCTCAACTGTGTTTGTAGCAGCTTTATTTGTAATAGCCAGAACCTGGAAACAACTCAGATATCCATCAACTGAGGAATGGATGCAGAAATTGAGGTGTTTTTTTACAGAATGGAATACTACTCAGCAATTAAAAATGAGGAAATCATGAAATTCACAGGCAAATGGTGGGATCTAGAAAATATCATTCTGAGTGAGGTATCCCAGAAAGAAAAAGACACATATGGTATATACTCACTTATTTAAACCTGTAAGATATGATAAACATACTGAAATGTATACACCTAAAGAAGATAAACAAAAAAGAGGACCTGTGGTAATGTAATCAGTCCTTACTTAGAAAGACAAATCCGATGTAGGAGAAAACAACAGGACAGAGTCCTACCACAGAGGGCCCCTGAATGACTCTACCTAGCAGAGTATCAAAGAAGAAACTGAGACTCATAACTAAACCTTCAGCAGATGGCAAGGAATTGTATGAAAGAAGGGAGAGTTAATATGACCTGGAGAGGATAGGTACTCCACAAAGACCAAATATATCTGGGCACAGGGGTCCCATATGAGACTGTTTCTCCAACCAAGGACCATGGGTGGGTATAACCTAGAATCTCTGCTTGCCTGTAGTCCATGGTAGCTCAGTATTCAGGTGGTTACACTAGTAAGGGAAATAGGGACTATTCCTGACATGAACTCAATGGCGGACTCTTTGACCTCTTTACCCAGCAAGGGAGGAGCAGCCCTCCAAGGCTACAGAGGAGTACTTTGCAGCCAGTCCTGAAGAGACCTGATAAACCAGGGACAGATGAAAGGGGAGGAGGTCCTCCCCCATCAGTGGACTTGGAAAGGGGCAGGGAGTAGATGAGGGAGTGAGAGTGGGATTGGGAGGGAATGAGGGAGTGGGATTCACCTGGGACACAGAGTTAATAAAATGTAACTAATCATAAAAAATTAAAAATTAAAAATTAAACTAAAAAAAACAAAAAGAGGAAAAGTATAGAGGCAGGCAAGTACCTGATTATCCTACTTCACCTTTTCCTGTATTGTTATAAAAATTACTTTGATCCAAATAATATTTATGGAACTCACCAAAATGCTTATACAATTACTTATCTTTTAATGATCGGCTCTGAGCAGGCCTACTGCAAATTATAATGCTTTCCCATACAACTATTACCCTGGGTACTCTCATATATCTTGTATAGTAGCTTGAGCTTTGACTAGACTTCGGTATAAAGAAAATAATTTTAAAGGGTCAGTGTACTCCCTGATAAAACAACAACAACAACAGCCTAACAACCCTATATGTGACAGAGGGCTAATATCTAGAACGTATACAGAACTCAAGAAGTTAAAGAGCAACAAATCAAGTAATCCAATTTAAAAAATGGGGTAGAGATAAACAGAGTATTCTCAATAAAGGAATATAGAATGGCACAGAAACACTTAAAGAAATACTCAGCATCATTATTTATCAGGGAAATGTGAATCAAAACAACCCTGAGATTTCACCTCACACCAATCAGAATGGCTAAGATCAAAATTCAAGTGATAACACATGCTGGACAGGATGTGGAGAAAGGGGAGCCCTCCTCCACTGTTAGTGAGAATGTAAACTTGGACAACCATTTTGGAAATTAATTTGGCACTTCCTCAGACAATTAAGAATAGTCCTTCGTCAAGATCCAGCTATACCACTCCAGGGCATATATCCAAAGATGCTTAAGTGCACAACAAAACATTTGCTCAGTCATGTTCATAGCAGCTTTATTCATAATAGCCAGAACCGGGAAACAACCCAGATGTCCTTCAGTTGAGGAATGAATACAGATAGTGTGGTACATTTACACAATGGAATACTACTCAGCAATTAAAAACAAGGAAATCATGAAATTTGCAGGCAAATGGTGGGATCTAGAAAAAAAAATCCTCAGTGAGGTATCCCAGAAGCAGAAAGACAATCATTGTATACACTCACTTATACCTGGATATTATACATATAATATAGAATAATCATAATAAAATCTCTACACCTAAAGAAGCTAATCAATAAGGAGGACCCTGAGTAAGATGCTTAATGTTCTTTCAGAAAGGCAAATGGGATAGATATCAAAAGAAGTTGAAAATGAGGAAAAAGACAGGAGTCTACCATAGAGGGCTTCTGAAAGACTCTTCCTAGCAGGGTGTTAAAGTGTATGTTGAAACTCATAATCAAACTTGGGGGAGACAGAAAGACCTGGAAGGGTCTGGAGAGCCACAAAGAGAACAACAGAACAAATAATTCTGGGCACCGCTCTCTTTTCTGAGACTGCTACTCCAACAAAGGACCATTCATAGAGATTACCTGGACCCCCTGCACAGAGGTAGCCCCTGGAAAATCAGTCTCTAAATTAATTCCCTATAAAGGGAAGAGGGGCCTTTTTCTGACATGAACTCAGTGGCTGGATCTTTGATCACCTCTCCCTGAGGTGTGAGCAGCCTGACCATGCTACAGAGGAAGACTATGAAAGGCAATCCTGATGAGACCAGATAGGTTAAAGTCAGATTGAATGGGTGGAGGCCTTCCACTATCACTGGTCTGGCGAAGGGGCATGGGAGGAAATGAGGAAAGGAAGAAATGCTGTATTGAGATGGGAAGAGAGTGGGGCTACAGCTGGATACAAAGTGAATAAATTGTAATAAATAAAAGTTATATTACTAAAGAACAATAAAAGGGGTGTATAATATATATTTGCCATTCCAAGTATGTAGTGATTGTCATCCAGTAAACAAACAAACAAAAGGTAACAAAAGATAGAAAATCAATTTTACATATTTTTCATAAAATTCTTGATAGTAAACATCATAAGAATAGAAGAAGAATTATCATTCATATTAACAGAATTCTTTTCTCTGGCCATATTGTTATAATATGCATAGACTTAGCTTAGAAAACAGCTTTGAAAGAAATATTGGAAACCATTAGTAGTAGTCATTACTGTTATTGATGAGACATTAAGCATAATTATAAAGAAGTAGTAAATCATTTGTCTCTGCAAACTGAGAATTGGGTATTTGATATTATTTCAAGAAAAATAGATAATGAAATTTAATGTAATCATGAGTAATGACAACACTGCTACTTATAGTGAGAGGATATAGAATTATGTAGTGGCTATATATTCAAATTTAAAATCATGGGGCTGAGAAGATAATAAATCATTGAAGAAATACTTACTTTTCAATATATGAACATAAATTTTATACACAACACACACATGAAAACTACAATAACAAAAACAGGCAAGAGTTTGTTCACTTCTCCCTGGTGTCCAGGCCTTGCCAGCTTACAGAGGAAGAGGATTCAGGCAGTTCTTTGGAGACTTGATATGTTAGGATCAGATGGTCTAATGAAGGAGGATAGGAGAAGAGGGAGGGAAAGTAGGATTGGGAGGAGTAGAGTGAAGGGGCTACAATTAGGATATAAAGTTAATGAATTATGAAAAAGATTGATCATGAATGAAGAGTAATAACTAAGTTTGTTATCTGGAATAACAGGCAGACAGACATACACACACATGGACAGTAACTCTAAATACAAATATGCATATATAAAAATACAAATCATAAATATATTCTCCTAGATAAATAAAATAGATATAGCTTCCAGAAACCCTAAAAGCCTTTCCATGTGCTTACTGTATATGAAAATAAATGTGTAAATTCTATTTTCTATCTAATTCTCTAACTTTATTGGAAATTAATTTTATAGGTATTTTAATTAAAAATATTTAATCAAAGCATTTTAGAATACATGTCTATCAACTATTTTTCCACTCACATGATCTTGAAATAACATTGGTGACAATTATTTTAGAAAAATCTATATAATGAAACATAGCACAAACTCATAACACAATACAACGTCATTGTGAGAATACACATTATTTGTTACTTTAAAATTAACTTGAGAATTTCAGTAAAGGCAGCAGACATATTTGTTAATTAAATTATCAAATTCAGTGATTGTCTTTTTTCAAGCCATTTGGTGACAATGAATTTGTTTCATTCTTAAGAATAATGTCATCTTTTTTGACATTGAAATGGTAGTTTATATGAACTCAGAAAGCAGCTCTTTGATCACCACTTTCCTGGGGGATACAGGCTTTCCAGGATACAGAGGAAGATAATGCAGCCAGCCTTGATGAGACCTGATAAGCTAGGGTCAGATAGAAGGGGAGGAGGTCCTCCCATATCAAGACACTACAGAAAGGGCATAGAGGAAAAAGAAGGAGGGTGGATATGACTGGGAAAAGATGAGGGATGGGGCTGCAGCAAGGATACAAAATGAATAAATTGTAATAAACGTATAAATAAAATTAAACTTAAAAAATAAAAATAAAAGCAAAAAATGAAATGGCATTTAACTGAAACTGTATATTATCAATAATAACTATACTTGAAAGAAATTAAAAGCAGTGAGAAAAACTTTGAACAAACTATCTCATGCATAGGTGCTGAAGAATATTTACTGCCTGAACAAGAATGTACATTACAAAAGGCAATGGATTCTAGGCACTTCCCCACTTTTTTTCTAAGAGGTTTTGTGTGTCTGGCATTATGTTGAGGTCTTTGACACACTTGGATTTTATTTTTGTGCAGGATGATAAATATGGATCTATTTGCATTTTTCTACATGTAGACAACCATTTAGATCAGCACCATTTGTTGAAGATGTTGTCTTATATCCATTGTATGGTTTTGGCTTCTTTGTCAAAAATTAAGTATCCATAGGTGTGTGGGTTTATTTCTGGATTTTCTATTTGATTCCATTGATCCACCATTCTGTTTCTATGCTAGTACCATGCAGTTCTTACTACTATTGTTCTGTAGTATAGCTTGAGATCATGGATGGAGATACCTCCGGATGATCTATTGTGATACCAGATCATTTAGACAATTCTGGTTTTGTTTTGTTTTTTTTTTCCCATATGAAGTTGAGAATTGTTCTTTCACAGTCTGTAAAGAATTGTGTTAGTAGTTTGATGAGAATTGCATTGTATCTGTAGATTGCTTTTGGCAGTATGGCCATTTTCACTATGTTAATCCTACCGATCCATGAGCACAGGAGATCTTTCCATCTTCTGATATTTTCTTTAATTTTTTTCTTCAGAGAACTGAAGTTTTTTTTTTTTAAACTGGAATTTTATTTGCTTGGTTAGAGTCACACCAACATACTTTATGTTATTAGATGCTATTGTGAAGGGAGTATTTTCACTAATGTCTCTCTCACTCAGCCCTTTTGTGTTTTGTATACAAGTGGGCTATTGTTTTTTTTCTTTATTTAATTTTGTAACCAGCCACTTTGTTGAATGTGTTTACCACTTGAAGGAGTTCTCTCTTAGAATTTTTGGGATCACTCAGATACACTATCATATCATCTGCAAATAGTGATGCTTTGACTTCTTCCTTTCCCATTTATATCCACTTGATCCCCTTTAGTTGTCTTATTGCTTGAGCTAGGACTTCAAGTACTATTTTGAAGAGATACCAAGATAGTGGGAAGCCTTGCCTTGTCCCTGATTTCAGTAGGATTAAGTTTCACTCCATTTAGTTTGATGTTGGCTATAGGCATGCTTTATATTATCTTTAAAATGTTTAAGTATGTGCCTTGTATCCCTGATTTCTCCAAAATGTTAAGCATGAATATGCGTGGGACTCTGTCAAATGATTTTTAAGCATCTCAGGAGATAGCACCGGAGACAACTTCCTGAACAGAACACCAACAGCACAAGTTCTAATATCAACAATCAATAATTGGGATCTAGTATAACTGAAAAGCTTCTGTAAAGCAAAGGACAGTATCATCAGAATGTCTCCTTGCCAAGCCTGTATCTGACAGAGGGCTAATATCCAGAAAACATAAAGAACCAAAGAAGTTAAAAAGCAACAAATCAAGTACTCCAACTAAAAAGTAGGTACAGAGCTAAACAGAGAATTCTCTGTAGAGGAGTATACAATGGCAGAGAAACACTTGATGAAATTCTCAATATCCTTAGTCATCAAAGAAATGCAAATAAAAACAACCCTGAGATTTCACCTTACAACCATCAAAATGACGAAGATAAAAAAACTCCAATGACAATACATGCTGAACAGGATGTTGAGAAAGGGGAACATTCTTCCATTGCTGTTGGGAATGTAGACTTGTACAGCCATTTTGGAAATCAATCTGTTGTGTTTTTAGTCAATTAGCAATAGTGCTTCCTCAAAATTGAGCTATTCCACTCCAAAGCATATATTCAAAATATGCTCACATACACAATAAGGACATTATCTCAACCATGTTCATAGTAGCTTTATTCATAATAGCCAGAACCTGGAGACAACTCAGATGTCCCTCAATGGAGGAAGGGATACAGAAATTGTGGTACATTTACACAATGGAATACTACTCAGCAATTAAAAACGAGGAAAACATGAAAATTTCAGTCAAATGGTAGGATCTAGAAAAGATCATCCTAAGTGTTGTATCCCAGAAGCAGAAAGACTCAAATGGTAATACTCACTGATAAGTGGATATTAGACATATAGGATAAATATATTAAAATCTGTTCAAATAAAGAAGCTAATCAAGAAGGAGGACCCTGGGTAAGATGATCAGTCCTCACTCAGAGAGAAAATTGGATATACATTGGAAAAGAGACAAAACAGGAAACAAGACAGGCGCCTACCATAGAGGGCCTCTGAAAGATTCTCCCCAGCAGTGTGTCAAAGCAGATGCTGATGCTCATAACCAAACTTTGGGCAAGGTGCAGGAAATCTTATGAGAGAAGGGGTAGATAGAAAGACCTAGAGTATACAGGAGCTCCACAAGAAGAGCAACAGAACCAAAGAATCTCTGCACAGGGGTATTTTCTGAGTCTGATACTCCATCCAAGGATGATTCATAGAAATACCTTAGAACCCCTTCACAGATACAGCCCATGGAAGCTCACTGTCCAAGTGGGTGTCCTAGTAAGGGGAACAGGGACTCTGTCTGACATGAAATCAGTGGCTGACTCTTTGATCACCTCCCTGATTGAAGAGTAGCCTTACCAGGCCACAGAAGAATACAGTGCAGCCAGTCCTGATGATACCTTATAGGCTAGGGTCAGATGGAAGGGAAGGAGGAACTCACCTATCAGCAGACTAGGAGAAGGCCTTAGAGGAAGATGAGGTATGAGGGTGTGGTTAGGAGGTATTGAAGGAGGGGGCTACAGCTGGAATACAAAGTGAATAAATTGTAATTAACATAAAAATTAAAATTGAAATTAAATAGGCAATGGATTATAAACTTTTATATTGCTATGAATAGAAGAAAAAATGTATAAAACAGTATTTTATATATAAAAATTGGGATGTTTATAAAAACTCCCTGGTTAAGTGGATAGGGTACATAAAAAAGAACAGTCTTTTAAAATTCTTATTGAAATTTTTAGAAATTTGTATTTTTGTTAAATGAGATTTATTAAAACTGTTTAGACAGATTTTGAGTTTCTGGTTTAATATATAAAAGTCTCGAAAACTTCTCTTTTTTATTTAAAACAAAACAAAATAAAACACAGAAAGGTTTAATCCAAAATATCAAAATATATTCTTATATGCATTAGATAACTGAGGTCAGCGAGCAAACTAATTAATATCATAGCTAGAATGATACAGACATACCAAGAATCACAGTTTATTGCTAAGTTAAATCCAGAGAGAGAGCTCATAATTTCAAAAAAGCTTAAGAGAAAGACACACATGGTATATACTCACTTATATAGACCTATAAGATAGGATAAACATACTGAAATCCATACACCTATAGAAGATAAGCAAGAAAAAGTACCTGGCTTAAGACAATTAATCCTCACTTAGAAAGACAAATGGGATGGACATTGGAGGTAGGAGAAAACTAGTAGCAGGACAAGAGCCTACCACAGAGGGCCTCTACCTAGCAGTGTATCAAAGCAAATATTAAGAAAAATAAACAAATTGAAGAAGATCTTAGAAGGTGGAAAGACCTCCCGTGCTCATGGATTGGTAGAATTAATATAGTGAAAATGACCATATTGCCAAAAGCAATCTACAGATTCAATGCAATCCCCATCAAAATACCTTCACAATTCTTCATAGACCTTGAAAGAAAAATACTCAAATTCATATGGAGAAACAAAAAACCCAGAATCTCCAAAACAATCCTCTACAACAATAGATCATCTGGAGGTATCTCCATCCCCGACCTCAAGCTGTACTACAGAGCAATAGTAATAAAAACTGCATGGTATTGGCATAATAACAGAATTGTGGATCAATGGAACCGAATAGAAGAC
>CM053742.1:67788367-67808991 GCA_028658305.1 Pachyuromys duprasi
AGGGGGCGGGGAAGAAGGAGATGAGGGAGGGAGTGGGAGGGTGGGAGGGAATGGGTGAGGGGGCTACGCCTGGGATTCAAAGTACCCAACCTGTGATTGAGATAAAAATAAATAAATTAAAAAAAAAAAAGAAAAAGAAACAACCCTTTGGCAGAGTGCAGGGAATCATATGAAAGAGGAGGGAGTTAGTATGACCTGAAGAGGACAGGAGCTCCACAAGGACCAAATATATCAGGGCACAGGGGTGTTTTATGAGACTGTTTCTCCAACCAAGGACCATGTATGCATATAACCTAGAACCCCTGCTTGAATGTAGCAAATTGTAGCTCAATATCCAAGTAGGAACCCAAGGGGATCATGGACTATTTCAAACATGAACTCAATGGCTGGCTCTTCGAACCCCTTGCCCCCCATGGGAAGAGCAGCTTTGCTAAGGCCACACAAGAGGACATTGTAGCCAGTCCTGAAGAGACCTGATAAGCTAGAGTTAGATGGAATGGGAGGAGATCCTCCCCTATCAGTGGACTTGGAAAGGAGCAGGGAGGAGTTGAAGGAGGGATGGGAGATAGGGAAGGAATACGGGAGGGGGATAAAGCTGGGATACAAAGTACATAACCTGTGATTAACATAAAATAAAAATAAAAAATACCCTTAAAAAATAAAGAATTGCTTTATATTGGGGAAGGAAGAAGAATGTTTATATGTTGATTATGAATGTGACATTTTAATTTTATTTGCTTTGTTGGCTTGACAGCTCTGGGATACATCTCATGTTCTAAAACAAACAAACAAAACAGTTTTTCTATCTTTGTGTTTATATGCTTCTTCTTTTGATTGTCTTTGCCCATGGTCTTGGATTGGATCAGAACAGCCATCATTAATGCGGAAATTATCTCCAGTAGTTAATTGCTTGTAAATTAAAATTTAGTTTTCTCCAATGAAATTTCACTATGGAAACAAATTATTCCCTTTAAAATTTTTCATGTAATAATTTAGTATGTGAAGGGTACAAGAACTCTACCAGAATACCAACAAAGCCAACTATCCTGGGGACAGGAAGACTTACAGTGACTGAAGCACCAATCAAGGACCATGATATAGGCCCCTAAAAATATGTACTTGATGAACAAACTATTTTTAAGAGTAGGCCATGCCCATGAGGGAAAGCTCAACATGAAAGGAACACAACAGCATCTTTGGAAGTTCTTTGTCTTAAAATGCTGTTTCATTTTGTTTATGTCCTCCATTAAATTCTGTGCATATTAACTTTAGTTTTTTAATCCTCTTTGCAATAATTTCAACATTTGCATTAATTAATTATGATTTTGAAAAATGATTTGTTTCCCAAAACTTTTTTTAAATTTATTTTTAGCATGAGTTGTCATTATTGAAAGCTGGGCTTCAAATGAAATGTTATTGTTTACTGTACAGATGAAATTTTTATTATAAGTATTTGATAATATTTATTTCTTACTCTGGCTCTTGGTTTCAACACTTAAATTTTATCTAATATTTATATATTTGATCTTCCTAGGTTTTTTATATTTTCCTAGAGTTTGGTTCTTAAAAAGAGTTTGACAGTACACATATGTACGATTATTTCATAATGAACCTGTTGTCCTACTCTGTTTTGTATTACTGTGATAAAGACAGAATCTTGGTGAAAAAGAAATCGGCTAACAGGTTATAATACATCATCAGGGGAAGCCAGTGTAGGAATTCAAAGCACCAGCTTAGAGGCAGGAACTGAAGCAGAGGCCAAGGAGGAACACTTTTTTTTTCTTGTTTGTTCATAGCTAGCTAGGCATGCTTTGTTTGTTTTAAGTTTTAACTTATTGAAAATGATTTTTCCATGCAATATATTCTCATTATTATTTCCTCTTCCTGTATTCTTTCTTGTTCTTACCTACCTCCTTCCCCATTCAGATGACCCCTTCCAGTTTCTCCTTAGGAAACAAACAGACATCCAAATGATTGTAATATAATAAAGAATATAACAAATATAACATAATAATATATGATATATAAATAATAAAATATATAATAATATATAAATAATAATATAATAAATATAATAAATGATGGATAAAACAAAGACAAACAAATAGGAGAAAAAACTTAAAGAAATGCTCAGCATCCTTATTTATCAGGGAAACACAAATCAAAACAACCCTGAGATTTCACCTTATACCCATCAGAATGGCTAGGATCAAAAACTCAAGTGACAACACATGCTGGAGAGGGTGTGAAGAAATGGGAACCCTCTTCCATTGCTGGTGGGAATGTAAACTTGTACAACCACGCTGGAAATGAATCTGACATTTTCTCAGACAATTAGGCATAGCACTTCCTCAAGATCCTGCTATACCACTCCTAGGCATATATCCAAAATATGCTCAAGTACACGACAAGTACTTTTGTTCAACTATGTTCATAGCAGCTTCATTCATAATAGCCAGAACCTAGAAAAAAAACCCAGATGTTGCTCACCTGAGGAATGGATACAGAAACTGTGGTATATTTACACAATGGGATACAACTTAGCAATTAAAAACAAGGAAACCATGAAATTTGCAGGCAAATGGTGGGTTCTAGAAAAAATAATCCTGAGTGAGGTATCCCAGAAGCAGAAAGACACATACAGTATACACTCACTTATAAGTAGATATTAGACATATAATATAGGCTAATTATACTAAAATCTGTACACCTAAAGAAGCTAATCAATAAGGAGGACCCTGGGTAAGATGATCAATCCTCACTCAGAAAGGCAAACGAGATGGACATTGCAAGAGTAATAAAAGAGGCAACAGGACAGGAGCCTATCATGGAGGGCCTCTGAAAGACTATCCAGCAGTGTATCAAAGCAGATGCTGAGACTCATAACCAAACTTTGGGCAGAGTGCAGGGAATCCTATGAAAGAAAGAGGAGATAGTGGGACCTGGAGAGGACTGGCGCTCCACAAGGAGAACAACAGAAGCAAAATATCTGGTCGCAGGTGTCTTTTTCGAGACTGATACTCCAACTATGTACCATTCATGGAGATAACCTAGAACCCCTGCACAGATGTAGACAGGCAGCTCACTATCCATGTGGCTTTCTTAGTAAGCAGACCGGGGGTTGTCTCTAACATGAACTCAGTAGCTGACTCTTTGACAACCATAAGCCCTGAGGGGAGAGCAGCCTTGCCTGGCCAGAGAGGAGGACAATGCAGCCAGTCCTGGTGAGGCCAGAAAAGCTAGGTTCAGATGAAAGATGAGGAGAACCTCCCCTATCTCAGTGGACTTGGGGAGAGGAATGGGAGGAGATGAGAGTGGGAGGGTGGGGTTGGGAGGGAATGAGGGAGGGGGCTACAGCAGGGATACAATGTGAATAAACTGTAATTATTATAAAAATTTTTAAAAATGAATTTAAAAATGACTGGAACATAACATGGCAGTCACATGAGTGCCAGTGTGAATGACAGCACACATCTGAATATTTTCTCCATGTCCTCTGATAATTTCTCATCAGAACATAGAGTTAAATATATATATATACATATAATATATATATAAAATATATATAATATATAAATATATATAAACATGAAATGTGTATTTGATTGCCATACTATTAAAACAACCTGATGCCTGAAAATCTTTTTTCTAAAGTTAAAAATGCACAACTGAGCTTTCTAGATTTTTATATACTTTCTCTGATATTTAATAAAACAGCAGTTGAGATGTTACTAAACACTAATTTATAAAGATCAGATTATAAACTGTATGCTGTAAGTTAAAACAAACAAACAAACAAACAAAAACAGGGAGTTATCCTTTTGGTTCCTCACCCTGAAAAAAACACTACATAGGCCAGTGCTTTGCTTAGAAAAGGAAACAGATTTAACATCAGCCCTGTAAAGACAGAGGTATCCCAAGCACTTTGCCAAACGTGTCCAACCTATGTAACAACTGAATATCCTCATAAGTCTGAAGGTGGTGCAAGCAAAGCTAGGGCCCTTATTGGCATACTGCGCATGTGCAGCCGGGCTTTATGACGTCACAAGCTGCCTGCTTTTGCTGGATTTTCAGAAGTTCTTGGACAACCCACACGCAACTTACGTTCTCCTAAAAAGAGTTGTGTTGTGGAGATACTAGCAGCTGGAGAGAAGGTCCACAAAGAAGCAGAATGTCTACAGGTGGTGGGAATGCCAACCTCCACTTGTCTACGGCTCTGTTGGGTCTGCGTGATCAGTCTCTGATACCTACCATCCGCAGCTATGGTGGCTTTGGGCCGATACTTACTCGCACAATGCTTCTGTTCTTCAGGCTGGCATGGCGGATGCACATCAGCTTTCCATCTCTTTATGTAATGGCTTCATTGATGTTCAATGTGCGCATGCAGATTCAGATTGAACTGCTCTGAAGGCCATCCCCTACAAAAGGAATCACCCCAGGCTCACCATGTTAAAGAATTTAAATCATGACAGGTAGAAGAACCATAACCACCAGCCTGGCAAAGGTGAAGAGATCCGGAGGAGATGAACTTAACAAACTATTAAACAGCCTTAAGAAAACACCAGAATAAAGCTTTTGTCCAGCCGAAGTACTTTTCTCAATGAATCAGCCTTCCAATGATGAAAAGACAAAGAATATCTGTAAGTTTTTTACTTTGGAAAATCATCTTGACCCTGGGGTTTCTCTTGACTCTGGGGTTATTCTAGAGAGAGAATGCCCAGGGAAATGACCCACAGCACTACACAGCAATGGAGAACAGAGCCCCAAAGAAGAGCCTGGGTGTCAGAATGACCAGACCAAACAAACTCTTGAGAAATGAGAATATTTAAGAGTGATCGTCCTAAGTGCTTACCTTGAAGGACCAGACACTGAACTAGAAACATCTTACCTCCTTCTTAAGCTGTTCACAATGTCTTATGCTGGTCTTAAAGTTCTCCTGAAATAGGAGAGAAGATGTGGGTCTTTTTTATTTTTGATCACTTGAAGTCCATAATTTCAGAGCAAGAAGTAGAATACAAAAGCACATGTACTACAGATAATACTAAGGTTTTGGGCTGTACTGATATTTCAAATAAGGAATCTCTTCTGTTGTAGGTGATGGACCAGAAAAAAGAATAAATTGTAAAACATTGTCTTAGTTTGTTTTCCTACATAGTCATTAAGTTCCTACATTGATGTATGCCTAGACAAACCTTTGATGAGAAAAGACAGTACTTTATTTTATTGGGGAGAAAGGACTCATGCGGTTCTGTAAAAATCAGAGTCTGAGGTTGGGCTTTTCTTCCCTTGCTCACTTTCATTTTAAGGCAGTTATCTCTATCTGAACCTGGACCTCTCTGATTTTTCAAGGCCAGGTTGCTTATCAGCCATACCATTTTCCTCTTGCCCCAGCCTCTCCTTTCACTAGGGTTACAGGAATATGCTACTGTAACCAACCATGTCCCTAGGAGCTGAGGATCCAAAAAATTCTTCATGCTATCATAGCAAGTACTTTATTGACTAAGCCATCTACATAGGCCCAGTGAATTTGTTTGTTTTTTTTTTGAATTTCTGATTATTATAATTTTTTCACTTTGTAGCCTCCTCCCTCATCCCCACACAACTCCACCCTTCCTCCCTCCTCTCATGCCCCTCCTTCAGTCCACTAATGGGGGATGTCCTCCTTCCACCTGACCCTAGCATATCAGGTCTCATCAGGTCTGGATGCATTGTCTTCTTCTGTGGCCTGGTACAGCTGCACTTTCCCCAGGAGAAAGCAATCAAATAGCCAACCACTGAGTTCATGTCAGAGACAGACCCTGCTCCCCTTACTAAGAAACCCACTTGGAAGCTGAACTGCCATGGACTACATCTGAGTAAGTGATCTAGGTTATCTCTATGCCTGGTCCTTGATTGGAGTATTGGTCTTTGCAAGGACACCTGTGCAAAGATTTTTCTGTTCTTTTGCTCTCCTTGTGGAGCTTCTGTTCACCCCAGGTCTTTCTATCTCCCCCTTCTTCCATAAGATTCCCTGTACTCTGTCCTAAGTTTGGCTATGATTCTCATCATCTGCTTCAATACCCTGCAGGGTAGAGTCTTTCAGAGGCCCTTTGTGGTAGGCTCCTGTTTTGTTCCCTACTGAATTATGATGGAAATTACAATGGAAAAAAACCCTCAGATGTGGGAAATTTCTTAAGAATATGATAATATATGAGAACATGGTGGCTTATCATAATTTTTATGTATGTCAGATATTCATAACTCTAAAGAGCTATTCTTCCAAATGCTGTGTGTTTTTGCATCTCTCTGATCAGCCAATGGAAGATCAGGTCTACTTTTATGAAGCATTACTCTGTTGTAAGTTTGTTTCATTGAATAGTTTTGAGTTCTAAGCCAAAATGTCTTCCACTTTTAAAACACATATTAAATGAAAGGTTTATGGCAAATTTCCAATATTAAATCTATAATTTCCTCAAACTAGCAATTCTACTAGTATCTACCATAAATAAAAGGGAGCTTGACACTATTTTTATAGCTCTGATATAAATAAGGATATCAAATATTTCCCTTAAAGGAGCTCTAAGGTTCAGGAATGAGATATCTTTGACAGCAAAATTATTTTTAAAGCTAGTACCTTTGCTGTTTGTTAGTATCTTTAAAAATAAAGATATTTAGAGTGTATTTGGGTGTAACTGAGAATAGAATCCTTTTGTTATCATAAAAATAAAAATTCAATATACCCTATTGGCTATTACAAGATGAGAAGTTTGTTAATTGGCAGTACTATGTTCAGGTTAAATGTAAGTGCATTGGTAATTAATATAAATTCAAAAGAAATTTACCATAAATCATAAACAATTTATATATAGGGCAGAGTGTATGGCAAATGTCTTCAGTTTAAATTTTTAGAATGAGACATGCAAAAGTTAGAAGTCCAGTTAATTTTTACCTTCCTCTTGCTTAAACTCTGTGTCTTTGGGTGACCAATGCATACAATGACAAATTTTCTTTTAATAACTTTATTATTAACACATTGTATTTGTATGACCCTTCATTTACTATGTCAAGTTCAGAAATTGTGTGATCAAAAAGCTTTCTTTTTGCAAGAAAGCATAGTTTCTCTAAGAACACATGACATTTATACAGATGCACTGGGTTCACTAACTAATATACTGTATACCTTTCAGTGTCCACAGAAAGATTATGCTTTGGATATTATCATGAACTCAAATTTAGAAATTATAAGAAATAAATATAAATTAGGCCTATAGTTACACAGCTATATAATACATCCATATTTCAACAGAAACTTCCTCAATCGATCTATTGGCATCGCTCTAAAGTAACAGCGAGTTTACAAGTAACAGAATACTAAAGAAAGAAGAAATTTGAAGTTAAAAATAAGAAGATAAATAGAGCAATTTCCCTTTGAATTTCAAAAAGAAGAGTAATCAAGGCATGGAAAACTGAAAACACCAATTGACATGCTAATGTGGATAAGGGAATTTGCACAGAACCCCACTCCTAGGTGAATAGCTATAGGCAATTAATAACTGCTGAGTGTTACAGAACCTGTTTTCTCTGAGGATAAGCACAATGATAGATTATACGATCCCAAGTAGTCAGCCCTAATACATGTACATATGGGGGAAAAGCAGAAAAAATATTTTTATATTCTATCTTAAAGCAACAGATTTCAGAATTAAAATCAGAATTTCAGACTTATTCCAAGAAAGTAAAGGTTGTATTTCAATGCTAGGTACATAATATTTTGTCTCATATTTTAAATATATATAATATATATATATATATATATTACCCACTAATTAGCTTTTGAAAAAAGGAGAGTGCAAATATTGATTATATTCAAACATATAGTAAAGTTATTTGAATACATTACTAGGGTTCATTCTTGCAACTAAATGTTGAAAAACACTTCATAGTTGTATCATTAGAAACTTTATAATAAACTTTACATGTCGTTTTATATTTAATTGGATATTATGTTTTTTCCTCACCTGATTTCACATCAAAATATTCCAAAGAAGGTATTTAAAAACATGTGATCAGTCCTTAAAATACAATAAAGTAAATTATGACACCAATATTACTAACTTCAACTATAATATAATTTGATGCTATATGTGGTCAAATGTTATCTCTGTGTGAAGGTAAATTATGTTTAATTACCTTTGAGCAAAAATTAATTTTGTTGTCAGTATAGGAAATTATTTTACCATACAAAAACCAATGAACCTTTCTTTCTACTGTCAAAGAAGAATGTGGAAAAGTACATATAATTGTGTATTGGTAGTATTTAAGTATTGTACTTTTATATGCAGTACAAATACCTTGTGAAGATCTTTAAAATTATTTTGAGATCAGTGTAAAGATACATAGCTCTCAGTGGGTTGTGTTATTTCACAACAAAACCACTAGAAATCTAAAAGTATAATTCAGCTCTCCACAGTGAATTAGGGGAATATACTATAAAATAAGTAAAAGAAACAGAAATGAAAGGAACAATGTGCAGACAGGAACTAGCTTTTTAAATCTGTTATTTTTCTCATCAATAAATTTGGTTTGAATACAACTTCCTATTATATGCCTATCATGAGAATCCCATGTAATAATTACAATAATGATAATATTCATTTAAAAAATGAGTAAAATATGTCAAATCAAATTTTGTTGATTTACATTCTCCCATCACACACACTTATTTCATGGAGAAAAAAACCATTTCTTATCTTATTGCCCAAGTTTGGAGCATCCTAAGATGTTAGGTAAATATGCATCATGTACTTGTCTTCAATATATTCCTCATTTAATACATTTATTGTATTTAATCTATGGCCATACCTAAGATACACCCTTCGTGAAAATGCTACAAATCTTCCTTGGATGTCACTGTATAAACATAATATTAAAACACTTGATCTTGTGAAACAGCTCAGTAGGCAAAGGTGCTTGTTTTTAAGGCTCACAGACTGTGATAACTCTCCTATGCCTACATGGCAGAAAGAGAGAATTAACTCCTGGACTCTAGGAAGATGTCTTTTGACTTCCACGTGTATGCTATGACACAATTACTAGTACACACACACAAATGTAAAATTAGAACAATATTTTAAATCTCTGAAGAATAACTTTAATATTGTTGAAATTATTTTCAAAAAAGATTTTACAGTCTTATCTCTACTGTATCTATTTACACACACACTTTAATTACTTTTTATATGGGACAGCTGTATTTACATTCTAACTGAGGAATGATATCTTTGTCATACCATAATGAATTATCAATCTAGGCTCTATTCAAATGATATCTCTTAAGTGAGATATTCCAGTTTTATTATTTAAAAATAATTTCCTTTTTAGTTTATTCACTTTGTAATCAATACTAGCTGATTTAATTTCATATCCTTTTCATGTAAGTTTTTCCCTGTCATTGTGCTATGAAAAATGCCAATACTAGGCATAATGGGGAAGTATGGCCACTGAACACTGCAACCAACAGCTGTCTTAAGCAATATTTTTAGAAACTTCCACAAAGGAAAGCTGAGATTCACAGCTTAAATAAAAAGATAATAATTTTAGATCAAGCTAGTATGAAGGAGAATTTCCTTTATTGAAAATAAAAAGAATGGTGTTCTAAGAAATAAATACAAACCCGAAAGTATGAACTTCTGATGTAACCCAGGGATTATGTGGATAACTAGATAAATTGCCAACTAAAGATGATGAGATAAAGTTATTATTTTAGAAAAAAAATTGCAGATATTTTATTTATCTTTCATTTTTCTTTTTTATTTTAAATGGTTTTCAATTATTTTATTTTTTATTTTTATATTAATCACAGGTGATGTACTTTTTATTCCAGCTATAGCTCTCTCCCTCATTCCCTCCCAATCCTCCCATCCTTCCCTAATCTCCTCCCTGCCCTTTTCCAAGTCCAATGATAAGTGAGGACCTCTCCCCTTCCATCTGACCCTAGCTTATCAGGTCTCTTCAGCACTGCTGAAATGTCCTCTTCTGTGGCCTAGCAAGGCTGCTCCTCCTTTGGGTGTGTGTGTGGGGGGAGGTCGAAGAGCCAGCCATTGAGTTCATGTCAGAAATAGTCCCTGTTTCCTTCACTAGGGTACCCATTTGGATATTGAGCTACCATGGGCTATATCCGAGCAGGGGTTCTAGGTTATATCCATACATGTCCTCGGTTGGAGAAACAGTCTCATAAAAGACCCCTATGCCCTGATGAATTTGGTCCTTTTAGAACTTCTGTCTTCTCCAGGTCTTACTAACTCCCCCTTCTTTCATATGATTCCCTGCAGTTTGTCCAAGGTTTGTTATGATTCTTAATATCTGCTTTGATACACTGCTAGGTAGAGTCTTTCAGAGGTCCTCTGTGGTAGGCTCCTGTCCTATTACATGATTTCTCCTACATCCAATGTCCATCCCATTTGCCTTTCTAAGTGAGGATTGATCATCTTTTCCCAGGTCCTCTTTCTTGTTTATCATATTTACGTGTACAAATTTTAGCCTATCTTATAGGTCTAGTACACACTTATAAGTAAAGTATATACCATGTGTGTCTTTCTGCTTCTGGGATACCTCACTCAGGGTGATCTTTTCTAGATCCCACCATTTGCCTGCAAATTTCATGATTTCCTGGTTTTTAACTTATGAGTAGTATTCCAATGTGTAAATATACCACCATTTCTGTGTGCATTCCTCCACTGAGGAACATCTGGGTTGTTTCCAGGTTCTGGCTATTATGAAAAAAGTTTCTATGAACATAGATGAGCAAATGTCCTTGTTGTGTACTTGAACATATTTTTGATATATACCTAGGAGTGGTATAGCTGGATCTTGAAGAATCACTATTCCTAATTGTCTAAGAAAGCGTCAAATTGATTTCCAGAGTGGTTATAAAAGTTTGCATCCCCACCTGCAATGGAGGAACTTTCCCCATTCTCCACAACCTCTCCAGCATGTGTTGTAGCTTGAGTTTTTGATCTTAGCCATTCTGATGGGTGTAAGGTGCAATCTTAGGGTTGTTTTGATTTGCATCTCCCTGATGGCTAAGGACATTGAGCATTTCTTTAAGTGTTTTTCTACCATTATACAATCCTCTACAGAGAGTTCTCTGTTTAGCTCAGTAGCCCATTTTTAATTGGATTACTTGATTTGTTGCTTTTGACTTTCTTGAGTTCTTTATATATACTGGATATTAGCCTTCTGTCAGAAGTAGGATTGGTAATGATCCTTTCCCAGTCTGTACGCTGTCGCTTTGTTTTAATGACAGTGTCTTTTACTTTACAGAAGCTTTTGAGTTTCGTGAGGTCCTATTTATTTATTGTTGATCTTAGAGTCTGTCACGTTGGTGTTCTGTTCAGGAGGTAGTCTCCTGTGCCAAAGAGTTCTAGGGTCTTCCGCCTTTTTTCTTCTACCCAATTTAATGTGTCTGGTTTTATGTTGAAGTTTTTGATCCACTTAGACTTTATTTTTGTGCAGGGTGATAAATATGGATCTATTTTCATTTTTCTGCATTAGACATCCAGTTGGACCAGCATTATTTGTTGAAGATGCTGTCTTTTTTCCATTGAATGGTTTTGGCTTCTTTATCAAGAAAATCAAGTATACATAGGTGTGTGGGTTTCTTTCAGGGTCTTCTATTAGGTTCCATGGGTCCACTATTCTGTTTCTATGCTAATACCGTGCATTTTTATTACTACTGCTCTGTAGTACAGCTTGAGATCAGGGATGGAGATACCTCCAGATCATCTTTTGTTGTACAAGATCGTTTTGGCAATTCTGAGTTTTTGTTTCTCCATACGAATTCATGAATTTTTCTTTCAGGGTCTGTAAAGACTTGTGATGGTATTTTGAAGGGAATTGCATTGAATCTATCAATTGCTTTTGGCAGAATGATCATTTTCACTATGTTAATGCCCCAACCCATGAGCACGGGAGATCTTCCCATCATCTGATATCTTCTTCAATTCCTTAAGAGATTTGAAGTTTTTCTCAAACAAATCTTTCACTTGCTTGGTTAGAGTCAACCCAAGGTACTTTATGTTATTAGTGGCTATTGTGAAGGGTGTTGTTTCCCTAATTTCTTCCTCAGGCCATTTGTCTTTGTTATACAAGAAGACTTCTGATTTTTTTTTTTTTTGAGTTGATTTTGTATACAGCCACTTTGCTGAAGGTGTTTATCATTTGAAGGCGTTCTGTGGTTGAATTTTGGGGTTTGCTCATGTATACTATCATATCATCTGCAAACAGTGATACTTTGACTTTTTCCTTTCAGATTTGTATCCCCTTGATCTCCTTTACTTGTTTTATTACTCTAGGTAGAACTTCAAGTACTGTGTTGAAGAGATATGGAGAAAATGGGCAACCTTGCCTTGTTCCTGATTCCAGTGTGATTGATTTCAATTTCTCTCCATTGCGTTTGATGTTGGCTTGCTGTATATTGCCTTTACTATGTTTAGGTATTTGCCTTGTGTCCATGATAATTACAAGGCTTTAAACATGAATGCATGTTGGACATTGTCTATTGCTTTTCCCACATCTAAGGAGATGATCATGTGATTTTTCTCCTTTAGTTCGTTTATATGGTGGATCATATTGATGGATTTATGTATATTGAACCACTCTTGCATGCCTGGGATGAAAGCCTACTTGGTCATGGTGGATGATATCTTTTATGTGTTCTTGGATTCGGTTTGCAAGTATTTTATTGAGTATTTTTGCACCAATGTTCATAAGAGAGATAGGTCTGAAGTTCTCTTTTTTTGTTGGGTCTTTGTGTGGTTTAGTTATCTAGGTGATTGTGGCTTCATAGAATGAGTTTGTTAGTACTCCTTCTGTTTCTATTTTGCGGACTAGTTTAGAGAGAATTGGAGTTAGCATTTCTTTGGACTCTATCAAGAAAATTGTCCATTTCATTTAGATTTTCATGTTTTGTGGCATATAGGCTTTTGTAGTAAAATTTATTGAATGTTTTGATTTCCCCAGTGTCTGTAGTTATGTCCCCCTTTTTATTTCTGATTTTGCTGATTTGGATAGTTTCTCTCTCCCTTTTTGTTAGTTTGGCTAGGTGCTTATCTATCTTGTTGATTTTCTCAAAGAACCAGATCTTGGTTTTATTGATTCTTTGAATAGTTCTATTTGTTTCTAACGGATTGATTTCAGCCCTGAGTTTGGTTATTTCCAGCTATCTTCTCCTCTTTGGTGTATCTACTTCTTTTTTTCCCCCTAGGGCTTTCAGTTGGGCCATTAGGTTGCTTGTATGAGATGTTTCAAATTTCCTCTTGAAGGCACTTAGTGCTATGAACTTTCCTCTTAGCACTATTTCATTGTGTCCCATAAGGTTGGGTATGTTGTGCTTTCATTTTCATTGAATTCTAGGAAGTCTTTAATTTCTTTATTTCTTCCCTAATCAAGCTGTCACTGAGTACTGAGTTATTCAGTTTCCAGGTATGTGCCGGCTTTTTGCCATTTCTGTTGTTGTTGAGGTCCAGGTTTAAAGCATGATGGTCAGATAGGATACAAGAGATTATTTCAATCCCCTTGTGTCTGCTGCGGCTTGCTTTGTGAACAACTGTGTCCTCTATTTTTGAGAAGGTTCCATGAGGTGCTGAAAAGAATGTATACTCTCTTGATTTTGGGTGAAAAGTTCTGTAGACATCTATTATGTCCATTTTGATTTATTGCCTCTGTTAGTTCCCTTGTTTCCCTGTTTTGCTTCTGACCAGATGATCTGTCCCTTGGTGAGAGTGGAGTGTTGAAGTCTCCCACTATTAAAGTGTTGGGATCAATGTATGATTTCAGCTTTAATAATGTTTCATTTAAAAATGTAGGTGATCTTGTATTTGGGGCATAAATGTTCAAAATTGTCATGTCCTCCTGTTGGAATATTACTTTAATGGACGGAAGTACCTTTCCTCCTCTTTTTAAATTAATTTTTGTTGAATGTCTATTTTATTAGCTACTAGGATCCCTACCCCAGCTTGTTTTCTGGGTCCATTTTTTTTTTTTTTGGCAAAATATTTTTCCAGCCCTTTACTCTGAGGTAGTGTTTATCTTTGTTGCATAGGTGTGTTTCTTGGATGCAGCAGAATGTTGGATCATTTTTTTTTTTTTTGCAACCATTCTGTTAGTCTGTGTCTTTTTATTGGAGAGTTGAGGAATCAGTTTCAGCAAGTGTATCTTCAGCTCCCGAGATTCTCTCTTCCATCTCTTGTATTCTGTTAGTGATGCTTACCTTTGTGAGTCCTGATCCTTTCTTTAAGTTTTCCAATTCCAGTGTTTTCTCTATAGATTCTAATTCTGTTTTCATGCTTTGCATCATTTCCTTCATCTGATTGAATGTGGCTCCTTTTTTTTGTTTGTTTGTTTTGTTTTGTTACCTCTCTATATGTCTTTAACTGTTCCTCTTCATGGGCAATTATATTCTTCTGTTTTTCTTTGAGAGCTTTGTTCATTTCCTCTTTTTGTTCCTCTAATACCTGCCGAAACATAGCTTTAAAGTCATTTTCCTCTTTTTTTTTTCTGAATTAGAATATCCATTGATTTGCGGGGGGCATTGCTGGTGAATCCCTGGTGTCCTGATTTTTGTTGGGTGAGTTCTTTCGTGGACCTTCGGCCATTTGCTTATATGTAACCTTCACTGTTTTTCCCTTGAGTCTGAACTTCAGACTGGAACCATCTTTCCCTGGTGTCTGGAGTATTCTTCAGGAAGATCCAAAGTGTTGCAGTAGTTTGAGAGTGTGTGCCAGGGTTTTGAGTGTTCTCAGTCTCAAATCTCAATGGAGATCTGTGCTTGGAGCAGGCAGCACTGTGCTCCTTGCAAGTTGCTGTGTGCACTGTGGACTGCCTCCTCTGTTTCAAATGTTTGTTTCGGTATCTTCACTGCTGCCTACCTGCTGGCTGCTGCATCTCCACAGCTTCCTGCACTGAAGGCTTGGCTAACTCTACTGCTGCTTACGCCCCTTAAGGGGAAATGCCCCGGAATCTATTCCCCAAGGGAAGTCCACAGACATGTCCGCGGTTGACCTGTGTCCTATTGGACTCAGATCAGGGTTTGTTCAACCTTCTCCCAGGACTCCTCTTTCCATTGTTTTGGGTTACACAGCCTCTCGACTCACCAATTCAGAGTTTCAGCTCTTCTGAACACAGTGTGTTCTGGTCACCGCTATCTTGGTTCTTTTTTATTTTATATTTTTTATATTAATCACAGGTTATTTACTTTGTATCCCAGCTGTATCCCCCTCCCTCAGTTCTTCCAAATCCTACCCTCTCTCCCTTAGGTCCTCCCTATCCCTTTCCAATTCAGCTGTTAGGGGAGGTCCTCCTCCCCTTCCATCTGACCCTAGATTTTCTGGTCTCACCAGGATGGGTGCAATGTCCTCATTCGTGACCTAGCAAAACTGTTCCTCCCTCAGGGGTGTGCGGAGGTAAAAGAGCCAGTCTTTGGGTTCATGTCAGAAATAGTTCCTGTTCTTCTTACTAGGGAAACCTACTTGGATACTGAGCTAACATGGACTACAACTGAGCAGGGGTTCTACGTTATATCCATACATGGTCCTTGTTTGGAGAAACAGTCTCATAGAGGACATCCATGCGTTGATATATTTTGTACTTATGGACCTCCTGTCCTCTCCCGGTCATAACTCCCCCTTTTATCATGCAATTAGCTGCACTCTACAGAAGGTTTGGTTATGAGTATCAACATCTGCTTAGAGTCTTTCAGAGGCCATCTGTGGTAGGCTCCTGTCCTGTTACTTATTTTCTCCTACTTCCCATGTCCATCCCTTTTGTCTTTCTAAGTAAGGATTGATCATCTTACTCCGGGTCCTCTTTCTTGTTTATCTTCTTTAGGTGTATAGATTTCAGTATGTTTATCCTATCTTATAGGTTTATATAAGTGAGTATATACCATGTGTGCTTTTCTGCTTCTGGGTTACCTCACTCAGGATTATCATTTACAGGTCCCACCATTTGCCTGCAAATTTCATGATTTCCTCATTTGCAATTGCTGAGTAGTATTCCATTCTGTAAAAATACCACAATTTCTGCGGTACTTTTACACAATGAAATATTACTTAGCAATTACAAACGAGAAAATCATGAAATATGTAGGCAAATGTTGGACCTGGAAATGATCATTCTGAGTGAGGTATCCCAAAAGCAGACAGAAACACATGGTATATACTCATTTATATAGACCTATAAGATAGGATAAACATATTGAAATCTATACACCTAAAGAAGATAAACAAGAAAGAGGACCTGGGGTAAGAAGATCAATCTTCACTTAGAAAGACTGTAGTCGCTTCTGACTACCAATAGTAACTGCCTTTTACAAGTGGCTGGGAATTAAAAGAGACAGAGAACACGAAGAAATGATGCCAAGACAGTACTCTGATCAAGGCGCCATTTTTATTACAGAGTAAATCACTTATACAGGTTTCCAAGTAAACATATCAAAGCAAAACAGGAAATTAACCAAGCAAAACAGGAGGTGTAACTGAGCAAAACAGGAGGTTTAACTGAGCAAAACAGGAGGCTTAATTAAGCAAACAGGAGGTGTCTGCTGAAAACAACAATAGCAAGCCAGCATGACTTGCATGCACATGGCCATCTCAGGTCCAATGGAATGGCTACATTAGTTCCCCCTTTTTTTTTATGACCAAAGACTCACAAAGCATTTCTTTTAATGCAATAATAATTATGAAATTATGAAAACTGGTAGGTAAAATCTACATATGTAATGTCTAGTCTATGTGTATTTAGCAACTTAGGAGAAAGTATCTGTTTATTCTATCTATCTTGACAAGTTTAGAGTTCTATACCTAAATTAACTTTTATCCTTATTGGTATTGCCTATATGAAAGATTTCCTAAATTCTAAAAAACATAAGTTTAATTGTGGCACTATAACTATTTGGTCTTTAACCCCATCAGCGACTTGAGAAGGAATAAAATTAGTTATTATAGTAAATAGGAAGTGTATGTTAGCAGCTTCCAAAAAATAAAAAATTGACAGAGACAGTTTGCTGCCTGAACAGTCACCCATAACTCCCTGTAATGTTGGAGCATCATCTTCAGCCTTCTCGCTCAGAATATTTGACAGACATATATGTGAAGCAGGAACTATTTAGGACTTGCTTATTCTGTCTTGGAAGAGTTCGGCAGTCGACTTGTCCTGCATTCAAGCTTGCCCATCCTTGGCAGAATTTGTCTGTTGTGAAGCAAGGCTATTTTCTTTACCCAAGTGCTTTGTTTGCCACATGTGAGGCCATCTCCATATGGAGGTTCTTTGATGCTCATTATCATCTTTGAGGTAGGTGGGGTGCTGCCAGGAGATGACTTGTCTTATTGTCAAAGAATCTTTAAAATAATACAGACACTTTTAAATGCCATATTCTGTAGGTCTCTGAAGTTTTTGAAGACTACCTGCCTTTATATAATCAATCTGTCTACAAAATCATATCTATCTGTTAAACTTAGGATGTATACTCCTGTGATAAAGTGGACTAGTGTCTGACATGACTATGAGTTGAGTAACTAGCAATTAACTTACATACTTAACATCCTAACCAATTTTTTGATAGCAGTTTAAAAATATTGGAAGTAACCTTGAAATTGTATCAATATAGTAGAGCTTATACCAATGTATCAAAAATAGACTAATTTTTGTATCATAATGCAAAATCCTATACCATAGTTAAAATTAACCTTATTTGAGGTCAACAAATAAAACCATAAGGTGAGTAGATTCAATAATCTACCTTTTGTCTTATTACTTATTTTTGCATCAATATGCAGAATCCTATACCATAGTTAAATTAACCTTATTTGAGGCTAAAAAATAAAACCTTAAGATGAATAGATTCAATAATCTACCTTTTGTCTTATTTCTATAAGATATCCCTGTATATTCCTTGTTTTACTTTGAATAATGCCATTAATAATAAACATCTCTCGATGACCATAAAATTTTGTAGCCATAGCAAACAACCAAAAACATACCCAACCCCTTTTAATGAAAATTGGATGTTGTTCTCATGAATTTCTTCCAGCTGACATTTTTGGCACATAGAAATGCCATAATGGGGTCCAAAGAAAATTGGGAAAAAATGGTTAATTAAGCAAATAATAACATTTGTGGTCTAGTCTTTCAATATTGAGAAATTTCAGGCTTAATAAAACTCCTGTTTGGAACAGTCTAAAATGCTGGATCAATTAAGATTAGTAGCTTTCTTTAAAGTTCTTTTGGGACCAGGCTTTGATGAGAAAAAGCAATTGAAGCAGTTGAGGCAGGAATAAGCAGAATGCTGGAACATACAAGATGCTCCTGGCAGGAATCAGATGGTAGCCCATTGTGGTGGATTCATTTGACCCCAGAGGCAGTGGCAGTTCACCTAGGCAAGGAGAAGAATCCCAAAAGTCCAACTTAGCCGTCACTGGACAGGTCATTATTAACAGGCATATTAGCATCAACAACTGGGGAGGTGTCCAAAGTTTTGATGTTTTCTACTTGACACACCAACCTTTCTGGTAGCCAGCGGGCAGCATCATTTTCCTGTGAGAAAATACAAACAGATCTTCTCCACCAAATAAGTACAGGGTCGGGTCCATGCCATTGGTTGGTTAGAGGATCCTTCCGTCCAACCATGGCATACGTAGAAGAAGACTTGAGATGCCAATAACATTGGACTGCAGATTTACCTTCTGTAATTACTTGTAAAAAGTTAAAAATGAAAAGAACATAGTCAAGGTGAGATCTGGGGGACCTCATCAAATGCACTCTCTCTACTATACCTTGACCAATAGGATTGTAAGTTTTGCCAGTTTTATGTATAGAAACAATCTGTTGGATGCCTTACCTAAAAGTGAAGGTGTCTAAAAAACAGTGATTCACCAATATTGCTTTAAATATTTGTTTGGGTGAAAAATGTGTATTTCATTCCCAACTGAAATGTACCTCCATGCAGTTTCCCTTGGCTTTAGAGATTTAGGCCATGGGAAGGTGACCAAGAAAAAAAGAATTACTATTCTTCTCCCTTTCCTTTCCTAGTGTGAAAGACAGTGATTAGAATAGGGTAGTTACCAAAGCTAGGAAGAAATTAATTGCACATCTCTAGTCCATGAACACCAAGGTCATACCTAATCTTTACCAAACATAGCCTATCCTCGAAATGCTACCATGATGGCACAGTGCATGCTGGTTCTCAAATATTTCCCCCACTAATCTTGTCAGCTACTACAGATAGTCTGTGACCGTTTATCTA
Organism: Pachyuromys duprasi; assembly: GCA_028658305.1. Classification (NCBI taxonomy): domain Eukaryota; kingdom Metazoa; phylum Chordata; class Mammalia; order Rodentia; family Muridae; genus Pachyuromys; species Pachyuromys duprasi. The sequence goes on from CM053742.1 coordinate 67,807,647, forward strand.
AGGGCTGGTCCTGTTGTCACTGAAGTGTTGGGCTCTGCATTATGTCATGTGGATGCTATGTCGTAGTGCCCAGGGAAAGTCAAGAATTCCCTAAGAAATGCCTCACTTACGCTGAGTTTTCCAAAGTGCCTAAGAATGAAGACCCCACTAAGACAGTATCTTCACTGAACATCTCCCTGAAGGTGCCTGGGATTCTGGACTAAATCATTTTATTGATCTTAGTCCACTAGTTAGAGCTGACAGAAGGTATCTGTCACCCACACAGAAATGCTTATGGCAGGCAGCACACTTGAAGCTCTCCAGGTGATACACTTTGTCTTTCATTTGCATTGTCATTTTATAGGTATGGATACACTTGTTACAGGAAGCACAGCTCTCAGACATGTCCAACTCCTCTCAGTGACTGAGGACAATGGGGAGAGAGGCAGCATGGCTGGCAGCAGGATGCTCGTTTTGTGGCTTGTAGCTGGGCTTGAGGCTTGGGCTCAGGCAGGGCACCTGCTCCTGCTTGCTCCGCAGGCACAGCCCTACACACTCAATGGCACACTACTTTCCATCCCAGTCCAGCTGCCTTACCTTAATCTCAAATAGAAAGACTAAAGAATGAAAATAAACTCTGGTCCCTGGTCTCTGCAGGCTGCAAAAGCCAAGGTGACTACCAAAAAGCCTGAGAGTAGTTCTGCTCTTAAACAGGTACAATGCTCTGCATTATGTGCTGAAGGCGAAGTGCAACTGAGATTTTGGTAACTATTTGCTTCTATGTCTAGTCTGTGGGACAACAATCTCTTTATATAATTTTGCTTATTTCAGTTCTTTCTACAAAAACTGAATGTAAAAGTATCCACAACATTTTTATTTATTTATTTTTTATTTTTATATCAATCACAGGTTAGGTACTTTGCATCCCAGGCATAGCCCCCTCCCTCATTCCCTCCCACCCTCCCACTCCCTCCCTCATCTCCCTCTTCCCCGCCCCCTTGAAGTACACCAACAAGGAAGGACATCCTCCCCTTCCATCCAACCCCAGCTCATCCTGTCTCCTCAGGACTGGCTGCAATGTCCTCCCCTAGGATCTAGCCAGTCTGTCACTCCCCGGTTTGTATGGGGGAGGGTCAAAGAGTCAGCCATCAAGATCATGACTGAAACAGTCCCTGTTTCCCTCACTAGGGTCTTCAGTCCTACACCGAGCTATCATGGGCCCCATTTGAGCGGGGGTTCCAGGCCACATACACACATGGTCATTGATTGTAGAAACCGTCTCATACAAGACCCCTGTGCCCTGCTCAGTTTGGTCTTTGTGGAGCTCTTGTTCTTTCCAAGTCTCACCAACCTCCCCCAGATCTAT
>CM053742.1:67809491-67825524 GCA_028658305.1 Pachyuromys duprasi
CGAACTTGTACAACCACTCTGGAAATCAATTTGGCGCTTTCTTAGACAATTAGGAATAGTGATTCCTCAAGACCCAGCTATACCACTCTTAGGCATATATCCAAAAGATGCTCAAGTACACAACAAGGATATTTGCTCAACTATGTTCGTAGCTGCCTTATTTGTAATAGCCAGAACCTGGAAGCAACCTAGATGTCCCTCACTTGAGGAATGGATACAGAAATTGTGGTACTTTTACACAATGGAATTCTACTCAGCAATTAAAAAGGAGGAAATCATGAAATTTGCAAGCAAATGGTGGGACCTGGAAACGATCATCCTAAGTGAGGTATCCCAAAAGCAGAAAGAAACATATGGTATATACTCACTCATATAGTCCTGTAGGATAGGAAGGTCATGCTGAAGTCTCTATACCTAGGGAAGATATACAAGAAGGAGGACACCAAGTTGGTATGATCAATGCTTGTTTAGATGAACCAATGGGATGGTCATTGAATGGAGGATAATACAAGCAACAGGACAGGAGCATACCAAAGAGGGCCTCTGAAAGAATCAATATAGCAATATATTAAAACAGATATTAAGAATCACAACCAAGCCTTTGGCAGAAGGCAGGAAATAATAGTAAAAATAGGGGAAGTTAATAAGACTTGTGGAGTACAAGAGCTCCACAAAGACCAAACTGAGCAGGGCACAGGGGTCTTCTATGGGACAATTTCTCCAACCAAGGACCATGTATGGATATATGCTAGAACCCCCGCTCAGAAGTGGCCCATAGTAGCTCGGTATCCAACTGAAGACCCTAGTAAGGTGAACAGGGACTGTTTCAGACATGAACGTGATGGCTGGCTCTTTGACTCTCTTCCATACACGCCAGGGAGTAACAGCCTTGCTAGATCCCAGGGGAGGACATTGTAGCCAGCCCTGAAGAGACAAGATGAACTGGGGTCGGATGGAAGAGGAAGAGATCCTCCCCTGTAAGTGGACTTGGAGTGGGCTCGGAGGAGATGAGGGAGGGATTGGTAGAGTGGGAGGAAAAGAGAGAGGAGGCTATGCCGGGGATGCAAAGTACCTAACCTCTTATTGATATAAAAATAAAAAATAAAAATAAAAAAAAAGAAGGTGGAGGATGGGATTTAAGTCCCAGCTCTGCTGAGTTCACTGGCTGTTCTGGCCTTTTTGTTTCTGACTCAGTTGGGTAGGCTGCTGGGGAGTAGACAGAAAGATCTCCAAGCCTAGAGCTACTCCAATGCCCCACAGGCCTCCTTGAGGAGGAAGACAATGGAATTTGTATCAGGTGCCTAGCTCAGATCCTTTTGTTTCTTAGTCTGTGCTGGGCTTGCTGATTCTGGCTTATGTGAGCCAGATTGCTGGGGAACTGGCTAATAGATCTCTTTGCCTAGAGCTGTTCCAGTGTCCCACAAGCTTCCCATAGAAAATGGGGAATGGAACTTGTATCCTAAGCCTAGCACAGCTCTTCTGTATTCACTGTCTGTGTTGTGCTGGCTGATTCTAATCTGTGTGAACCAGGCCGTAGGGGAGTAGGTAAAATGGAACTGTGCTTCCCTGTCTATACCAGACTATATCCTCTCCACTGGATGGTAAGAGTGAGTGCCACTAGCTGCTGCAACCAGGAAGGTGTCCACAATGATGATGAGTGTTGTCCCCCTGGTTTAGAAAGAAGAACCACTAGTACCCAGAGGGTATCCACATGACTGTGAGAGTGGGTATCTAGATTTGGAGTCTCACCCACAGTACAGGATTGTATTCACTCCAGCAGGCAGTGAGAATGAGAGCCCAAGGTCAGAGATGCTTAACTCTGCTTCTAGAAAGATATCCATAGAAAATGAGGTTGGTGTGTGTGTGGCTTAAGGCTGTGAGATCAGAACCTCCATGCCCCGCTACTGTATGTCCTAAAAGGTATCCACAGATGGTGTATTTGGGTGGGTGGGTTGCTTAAGGCTGTAGCTTAGGAGCCCTGTGTGCATACTGCCCATCCTAGTAAAGTATCCAAAGATGGTGGCTTTCAATGGGTGACCTAAGGCTACGGGGTCAGAGCCTAGAGTATTGCATCACCTCGTTGACCTCTTTTACTCCTCTTTGCTCAAGAAGGGCTTTTTAGCCTTTACTATCTCTCTTGTGAGACTAAAATGTTAGAGCAAATTTTAGTTCTCTAGTTTCCCTTCCTGTAAGTCATGTATGTCTGTGGTAAAGTAAGTTTCCTCCAGGGTAGTACTTTGTTATGGAGAGCATAATTTTCTGGATATATTACAAAATGATTACTTTTCCTTTCAACCTGCCTGAAGCAAGAATGGGTTTTTCTCACATCTTTGCCATGAAATGCTGTTAATGGTTTTGGTGTGGAAACTCAAAAGAATGTAAGAGGTCCTCTGACTGAGACCTTAAAATTTTCAAGCTGTCAAATTTGTCCATATCAACCTTCTGATGATTTCTGAAGTTTTTCACTAGTTACTGATTTCAGCACCTTGTGTTCTTAAAAAATTGTGAATCTACATTCATCCTTTTACATTCACTGAAGAATACACTATCTCCTTTGTATTAATAAGTATTATCAGTACTTTGCTATATTTTAAATAAATTTTGATTTAATTTATTATCTGGGGCTTTTCTTGTGAAAATTTCAAGTTCTTTATTTATCAGAATAGAAGCCAAAAGTTTTTTATTCCATGTTGAACAATATTTACTTATATAAAATTTTATGGTGTGTTTAATTTAAACTGTAAGTCATTTCACTTATTTCTTTCTTTTATATTTTATTATGTTTCCACTTTAATTCTTATTCTTGCTCCCTACAGGATGTCTATTATTTATTCACTACATTATTACTATTATTCCTGAGTTTTTTTCAGACTGTTTGTCTCTTTAGACAGTATTTTTTTCTGATTTTAATAGGTTTGATGGTTAAGAGCACTTTTCCTCTTATAGGAACACTGAGTTTACTTCTCACATCCTATGTGGCAACTCATAATAAACTGTATCTCTAGTTTCAAGTCTGACTCCCTCCCATATGTCACTGCATGCATGTGATACAATATACTGAGGTAGGCAGAACCCTCATGAAAATAAAATAACAACTAATAATATCTTTAAAATAATGTTTTATATTTTTGTTAAAAGCTGGGTATACCGTGTTGATTGACATAATCTGAAGAAACTTTGCTTCTGCTGTAAGAATTCAATTTTTAATTTATCTTTTACATGTTTGCTACAGCTACAGAAAACAAAAGTCTGGAATTTTACCATTCTTGTTTCTGTGTCTATTCTTGAATTTTATTACCTCTAAATATTTTGTTGCATGAAGATTCTGCCATAACTTTTAGTTTCATATTGTGATTATAATGAGCACTGATGTGCAAATAAATCACTAGTGGTATTATTCTCTAATCCATAAACTTCAAATCAAATGAAAGTCTTTAGTATATGAGTTATACTAGTTTGTGACCCTCAGAAATATTTTATGTTTTATACATAGCTAATTCTTCTTCCTCAGGTAGAAGAGGGGTGTGATAATAATATGCAATGAGATATTTTCATAGACTTACAAATATTTTAATCAATATTTTACAAAGTTACATGTATTCAACTTTATTTTAAAAATTGTTTTCTTTTAAATTATATATGATTTCAGTTAGTACTAATGATTGTACAGCAAATTCTCTGAGTTCTCTAATTAATATTATTTAAAATATAAAATTTCTGTGCTAGAGAACTGACTCAGTGTTAAATAGACATGATATATCGGTTGCCACATGGTTTACCAAACTTTCAGTAGCTCCATTCCCAGAGTACCCAATTCATAAATCTGACCTTCTCAGATACCAGACATACAAGTGGTGCATAGATATATATGAAAACAAAACATCCATATAAAAAACGAATTTTAAAACAAACAAGCATGTAGTTTCCACACTAGCAGAAATTGTTGCAATCATTGCTCTTATTAATGCTGAGAATTTGAATTTCTAAATCTTACAAAAATGTATTTTAATAAATTTAGATTTTTATATGTATGCATTTGCTATTTGTCTTCTTAATAATGAAACATGAATATTTCAAGATCTAGCATTTGCTATCTCTATAGCTATTTCTTCTTCACATTTCTATCCTGTACATTCTTGGTTCTCAATCTCAGCAACAGCAAATTGACTCTAGGTTATATTCTGGTTTCAGTATTACTCCATGTAATGTCTAATCTCAGTTATCAGGTTGACTGCATTGATAACTATATAAAATGAAAGCTGCTGGGCACTCCTTTGAATAATTTTCTTTATACTTTATTTGAAGCAGAAAGGCTGACCCTAAGTGTGGATAGCACTGAAGTGGTCTTAAGGAGAGGTAAATGTTATAATGTATTCTCCTGAAAATAAGGAATAATGCCTATGCATGCAAATGATCCATGATATAAAAATATCCATACCTGCAGTCAAGTTTTTAGATGAATGTAACCCTGGCTAAAATACTGGCTTATAGCATCTGATAAAATTTTGGGGGAAAAACAGTCATGAATAACTAAGCTACTGTTGCTTCTCTAAAATTTCAGACACTTTTAACTAGACAAAGTTAACAAGTGCAGATAACTTTTGAGTATTCAGAAGTGGGGAAGAAAAAAAAACAAGAAGAAAAAAGAAAAAAACAACAAATGGGATTAGATAATTTATAAATGATGACTTTCATAGATAATATTGTTACTACACTCATCAAATCATAGCAAATTGAATTATTTCTTAGTTAGAATTCTAGCATGTGAAGATACACTTGCATAAATTGATATGTCTCTCAAATAAAAAGTAAAATCAGGAAAGTCCAAACACAAAACATCCAACTAATCAAGGACACCATGAAAAGACAATATCTAAGAATAATATCAGTAGATGAAAAAGAAGATACAAGGCTCCAAAGTCCAGAAAATATTTTCAAGAACATCATAGAAGAAAACATTTTTACCTTAAAGAAAGAGATGTCCATAAACATAAAAGAGGCCTACAGAACACCAGGTAGACTAGACCAGAAAAGAAACTCCTCACATTCCATCATAGTCAAAATACTAAACCTACAGAACAAAGAAATATTAAAATAGCAAGGGAAAAAGGCCAAGTAATATATAAAGACAGACCTATCAGAATCACACCAGATTTCTCAACAGAAACTATGAAGAAAAGGCCTAGGCAGATGTCATGCAGATATTAAGGGACCAGAGATATCAACCCAGATTACTATACCCAGCAAAGTTTTCAATCAACATAGATGGAGAAAACAAAATATTCCATGACAAAACTAAATTTAAGCAATATCTGCACAGCAACCCAGTCCTACAGAAGATACTAGAAGGAAAACTCCATGATCCAATGAAAACAACTACACCAAAGAAAATATAGGATGCAGATAATTTCCAACAAAAAGTAAAAGAAAACAAGCAATGAATCACAGTAAGACCACCAACACCACAATAAAAGGAAATAACACTCATTGGTCACTATTATCTATCAATGTCAAAAAAAAAAAAAAGACACACACTTAAAGAATGGTTGCAGAAACAGGATCCAACATTCTGCAGCTTCCAAAAAATACACCCCTGCAACAAAGATAAGCACTAACTCAGAGTAAAGGGCTTGAAAAAAGTTTTTCAAGTGAATGGACCCAGAAAAGAAGCTGGGGTAGCTATTCTAATATCTAATAAAATAGACTTTTGTATAAAAAAAAAGGTGAGGGTCACTACATTCTCATTAAAGGAAAAGTCCATCAGAAGGACGTCACAATTCTAAACATCTATGCCCCAAATATAAGAGTGCCTACATTTGCAAATGACACATTATTAAATTTTAAATCAAACATAGATCGCAACACCTTAATAGTGGGAGACTTCGACACTCCACTCTCACCAAGGGACAGATCATCCAGAAAGAAGTTATATAAGGAAATAAGGCCCTAAATCAAATGGACCTAATAGATATCTATAGAAATTTTTCATTAAAAATTCAAGAGTATGTCTTCATTTCAGCACCTCATTGAACCTTCTAGAAAACAGAACACATAGTTGGTCACAAAGCAAGCCTCAAAAGATACAAGAAGATTGAAATAAACCCTTGTATTCTATGAAGATTGAAATAAACCCTTGTAATCTATCCGACTACCATGGATTAATGCTGGACCTCAACAACAATGGAAATAGAGAAAAAAAAAAAACCTTTACATACATGGAAACTGAACATCTTCTTGCTCAATGACAGTTGGGTTAAGGAAGAAAATAAAGAAAGAAATTAAAGAATTCCTGGAATTCAGTGAAAATGAAAGCACAACTTACCAGAATTATGGGACACAAGGAACACAGTGCTAAGAGGAAAATTCATAGCACAACTTGCCTTCAAGAAGAAATTGGAAACATCTCATACAAGCAACTTAATGGCCCAACTGAAAGCCCTAGAAAAGAAAGAAGCAGATCACCCACTGGAGCAGATGGATGGAAATATTCAGATTCACGGCTGAAATCAATATATTAGAATCAAATAAAACTATTCAAAAAGTCAATGAAATCAAGACCTGGTTCTTTGAGAAAATCAAGATGGACAAAGAGCCAAACTAACTAAAAGGCAGAGAGAAACTATGCAAATTAGCAAAATCAGAAATGAAAAGGGGGATATAACTAAAGACACTGAGGAAATCCAAAAATCATTAAGTCTCACTACAAAAGGCTATATGCCACAAAATTTGAAAACCTAAAGAGATGGACAATTTTCTTGACAGATTAAATTTACCAAAATTAGTGGCTGGAGAGATGGCTCAGAGGTTAAGAGCACTGGCTCATCTTCCAAATGTCCTGAGTTAAATCTCCGGGCAACCATAACCATTTATGATAAGATCTGGTGCCCACTTCTGGCCTCCAGGCACACATGGAGACAGAACACTGTATAAATAATAAAAACAAAAATAAATCTTAAATTTACCAAAATTAAATCAATATCAGTTAGAAAGACTGAATAGTCTTATATCCCCCAAGGAAATAGAAGCAGTATCATCCACAATGACCAAGTAAGCTTCATTCCAGGTAGGCAAGGTTGTTTCAATACATGGAAATCCATCAATGTAAACGACCATATAAACAAACTGAAGGAGAAAAACCACATGATCTTCTCCAGATGACAAAAAAAGCATTTGACAAATTCCAACAACCATTCATGTTTAAAGTCTTGGAGAGATCAGGGATACAAGGCACATACTTAAACATAGTAAAGTGAATATACAGCAATTCTGTAGCCAACATCAAACTAAATGGAGAGAAGCTTAAATCAATCCCACTGAAATAAGGGACAAGGCAAGGCTGCCCACTCTCTCCATGTCTTTTCAACATAGTACCTGAAGTCCTAGCTAGAGCAATAAGACAACTAAAGGAGATCAAGGGGATACAAATCAGACAGGAAGAAGTCAAAAGATCACTATTTGCAGATGATACGATGGTATTCATGAGCAACCCCCAAATTTCAACTAGAGCTGAAGTTCAGCTGATAAACACTCAGCAAAGTGGCTGGATACAAAATTAACTCAAAAAAAATCAGAAGCCCTCATATATACCAAAGACAAAGGGTCTTGAAAGAAATTAGGGGGAAAAAAACACCCTTCACAATAGCCATTAATAACATAAAGTACCTAGGTGTGACTCTAACCAAGAAAGTGAAAGACCTTTTGAAAGGAACGTTAAGTCTCTGAAGAAAGAAATAGAAAATATCAGAAGATGAAAACGTCTCCTGTGCTCATGGATTGATAGTATTAACATAGTGAAAATGACCATCCTACCAAAGGAATCTACATATTCATTGCAATTCCCATCAAAATACCATTACAATTCCTTACAGACCTTGAAAAAACAATTTTCAAGTTCATATGGAAAAGCAAAAAACCCAGATTGCCAAAACTGCCCTGTACAATAAAAGATCATCTGGAGGCATCTCCATCCCTGATCTCAAGGCGTACTACAGAGCAATAGTAATAACTGCATGGTATTGGCATAGGGACAGAATGGTAGATCAATGGAATCGAATAGAAGACCCAGAAATTAATCCACACACCTATGGATGCTTGATTTTTTCACAAAGAAGCAAAACCATATAATGGTAAAAAAAAAAAAAAAAAAAAAAAAAAAGATACCATCTTCAACAAATGGTGCTGGACTAACTGGATGTCTACATGAAAAAAATGCAAATAGATCCATACTTATCACCCTGTACAAAACTAAAGTCCAAGTGGATCAACGACCTCAAGATACAACCAGATACACTAAATCGGTTAGAAGAAAAAAGGGGGGAGGGAGCCTAGAACTCTTTGGCACAGGGGACAACTCCCTGAACAGAACATCAACAGTACAGATTCTAAGATCAACAATCAAAAAATGGAACCTCATGAAACTGAAAAGCTTCTGTAGAGCAATGGACACTCTAATCAGAACAAAACAACAACCTACAGACTGGGAAAGGATTTTCACCAACCCTATATCTGACAGAGGGCTAATACATATATATATATATATATGTATATACATATATATATGTATATACATATATATATATATATATATATACTAAAGCAGTTAAAAAAAACTAAAAAGTAACCCAATTAAAATTGGGGTACAGAGCTAAAAAGAGAATTGTATGTAGAGGAATATAGAATGTCAGAGAAACACTTAAAGAAACGCTCAATGTTCTTAGTCATCAAATCAAAAGACCCTGAGATTTCACCTTACAACTATCTGAATGGCTAAGATTAAAAACTCAATTGACAATACATGCTGGAGAGGATTTGGAGAAAGGGGAATCCTCCTCCACTTCTGGTGGGAATGTAAACTTGTACAAGGACTTTGGAAATCAATCTGGTGCTTTCTCAGACAATTAGGAATAGTACTTTCTCAAGATTCAGCTATACCACTACTAGGCATTTATCCAAAATATGATCAAGTACACAATGAGGATGTTTGTTCAACCATGTTCACAGCAGCTTTATTAATCATAGCCAGAAACTGGAAACAACCCTGAATTCTCTCAACAGAAAAATGGTTACAGAAATTGTGGTACATTTACATAATGCAATATTATTCAGCAATTAAAAACAAGGAAATCATGAAATTTGCAGGCAAATGGTAGGATCTAGAAAAAAATCATGCTGAGTGAGGTATCCCAGAAACAGAAAGACACAAACACGGTATGTATTCACTTATAACTGGATAGTAGACCATTACTAGAATATACTAGAATATAGGATAAACATACTAAAATCTGTACACCTAAAGAAACCAAGGAAGAAGGATGTCTCTGAGTAAGATGATCAATCCTTTCTCATTAAGACAAACAGGATGGACACTGGAAGAAAGAGAAAACAAGAAACAGGACAGGAGCCTACCACAGAGGACCTCTGAAAAAGTCTATCCAGCATTGTATCAAAGCAGATGCTAAGACTCATAACCAAACTTTGAGTAGAGTGCAGAGAATCTTCTGAAAGAAAGGGGTGATAGTAAGACCTGGAGAGGACAAGAACTCCAAAAGGAGAGCAACAGTACCACAATATCTGGGCACAGGGATCTTTTCTGAGACTGATACTCCAACCAAGGACCATGCGTGGATATTACCTAAAACTCCTGCTCAGATGTAGCCCATGGCAGTTCAGTATCCAAGTGAGTTCCCTAGTAATAAGAACAGGAACTGTCTCTGACATGAACACAATGGCTGTCTCTTTGACCACCTGCCCCTGAGGTTGGAGCAGTGATACCCGGCCACATAGGAGGAAAATACAGCTAGTACTGATGAGACCTGATAAGCCAGGGTCAGATGGAAAGGGCAGAGGACCTCCCATATTAGTAGACTTTTGTGGGGTCTTGGGAGGAAAGGAGGGATGGAGGGTAGGATTGGGAGGGAATGTGGGAGGGAGCTACAGCTGGGATGCAAAGTAAATTAATTGTAATTAATATAAAAATTATATTTAAAAATATGTACTTATTGTTTGAAAAAAAAGATTTTTATCATGGAGAGGGAGAAGTTCCCGAGGTTACACACTTATTGACAGTTGATGGTTTCTGAGTGAGTCAGTCACTTTTTGTCAATGTGACTGTTCATGTCCCAGTGGATGGGCACAGAACCTTATGCATATGGACAGCACCAATTTGATGCAAAAGTACTAATAATTTTTTAAAAAGACAAAACAAAAGAAAAACAAAAAATGAGCCTTGTAAAACACATGAACGTTGGATGCATATGGAATGGAGAATATTAGGCAGAGTTGAATGGAAGTATTATTACATAAGCAATATACATTTTATAAATGTATGTAATTTTCCCAAAATGATAATACTTTAAAATAAACACTATATTTGGGTAAATGTTCTATGTAAAACTATGCACATGGTCTCTGGTAACAGTTCAATTTCATAGACTTTTTTTTATTTGATCTAATATGGTTTTAATGAAATTATATGGAAAGGTTGAGATTCAATACAGATTAAATTTTCTCTATATCTGATTTACTACATTTTTAGTCAAAATGCTAATGTAGACATACCAGAATTTTTTTTAGAGTTAGAAATGATGAAGAAGTTAGTTTAGATATATTTAAGGCTATTCTGTCACTCTTTAAAGAAAACCAACCTTTTTTCTCAGAGTACAGCCTTGAGATTTCAATATGAATTGTCATATTCGATGAATATTTCTATACGTTATAAAAATTTTTAAAGATTTCAAGAATTTATTTATTCAGTACTTTCTTCTTTTTTTTCTTTTCATTTGGTGGGGAACACAGGTTTTCATGGTAATAAATAGTGCTGATTGCAATGTCTTATTTTATTCTCAACTCTACTTGGGCATATTGCCTTACTCGTGTTTTTTTTTTTTTTTTTTTTTTTTTTTTTTTTTTAAGTCTGGAATCCTTCTAATTCCATTATCAGTTATTCTTTTATTTTTCCATCTCGAAGTTTATCTATTATTATCAGTATAAAGAATATCACTATTTATTTATGGTGTTTACATTTTAAGGAATATGTGTTGATTTTATACATTAATCATAAGCATTGAATTATTTCACCATTTACTTATACCATGTACTTATCTAATCAGGATGATTAGCATTTTATTCTTCTTATGATTTCTATATTTACAGAGTTTTCTCTTCCAGATCCTCACTTTCTTTTAACTTTGACCATGACATTTGCAGATTTAGAATTGAAAATATAATATTGAATACATAGAATAGTTTCAGTTCTGTTTTATGACTATACTTGTCAAAATGTAGATAATTGTCCAACTATGTGGGTTGATTGTGGCTTACATATATTAGATAGACTTAAATAATGGAGTCCAACATGAATGGAAAATATATGTTATATGGCTAGGATGATATTCAAAGAATAGGTTTTCATATCTTTTTATCAGTTTATTATTTATTACAATTTATTAGCTTTTTATCCCAACTGTACCTCCCTCCCTCATCTCCTCCTGGTCCCACCCTTGTTCCCTCTTCTCCACCTAGTTTCCTCCTCTAGTCAACTGATAGAGGAGGACCTATTTCCCTACTATCTGATCCTTGCCTCACAGATCTCATAAGGACTGGATGCATCCCCTTTCTCTATAGACTGGGAAGGCTGCCTCCCCCCAAGGGGGGGTGATTAAAGAGCCTGCCACTGAGCCCAAGTCAGAGATAGCACCTGCTCCATTTACTAGAAAACCCACATGGATACTGAGATGCCTATGGTCTACATCTGAGCAAGGGGGTTAGGTCTTCCTGATGCATGGTCATTGGTTGGCACATCAGTCTCTGCAGGCCCCCTGGGGCCCAGATTTTTCCCTCTTTTGATCTCGTAGAGTTCTTGTCCCTGCCAGTTCTATCTCTACCTCCTTCCATATGATTCCATGCACTCTGCCCAAAGTTGGGCTATGATTCTCAGCATCTGCTTCAATACCCTGCTGGGTAGAGTCTTTCAGAGGCCCTCTGTGGTAGGCTCCTGGTTTGTTCCCTATTTTCTCATGCTTCCCATGTCTATACTGTTTTCCCATCTGAATGAGGATTAAGGAATATACACTAGGATCCTTCTTGTTGTTCTGCTTCTTTATACCTATAGAGTTTAGTATGTGTATCATATATTATATGGCTAATATCCACTTATAAGTGAGTATATACCATGTGTGTCTTTCTGCTACACTCATGATGATCTTTTCTAGATTCCACCATTTGCCTGCAAATTTCATGATTTCTTTGTTTTTAATTGTTGCATAGTATTCCATTTTGTAAATATACCACAATTTCTGCATCCGTTCCACTATTGAGGCAAATATAGATTGTTTTCTGATTCTGACTATTATGAATAAAGCTGATATGAGCATAGTTGATTGAATGTCTTTCTTGTATGGTTGCATATCTTTCAGATATATGACAAGGAGTGGTATATCTGGATATTGAGGAAATGGTATTCCTAATTGTCTGAGAATGCACCAGATTTATTTCCAGTGTGGTTGTAAAAGTTTACATTCCCACCAGCAATGGAGTAGGATTCCCCTTTCTCCACATCCTTACCAGCATATATTGTCACTTGAGATTTTGATCTTAACCATTCTGATCAATGTAAGGTGAAACCTCAGGGTCGTTTTGATTTGCATCTCCCTGAAGACTAAGGACCTTGAGCATTTCTTTAAGTATTTCTCTGCCAATCAATATTCCTCTATTGAGAATTTTCATTTTAGCTCTGTACACCATTTATTTCTATTGGATTACCTGATTTGTTACTGCTGATCTTCTTGAGCCCTTTATATATATTCTTGATATTATCCCTCTGTCTAATATAGGGTTGGTGAAGATCCTTTCCCAGTCTGTAGGCTGTAGTTTTGTTCTGATGACAGTGTCCTTTGCTTTACAGAAGCTTTTTAGTTTCATGAGGTCCCATTTATTGATAGTTGTTCTTAGAACCTGTGTTGGTGGTGTTCTGTTCAGGAAGTTGTCTGCTATGCCAATGAGTTCTAGGCTCTTCCCCAATTTTTCTTCTAACAGTTTCAGTGTGTCTCGTTTTATGTGGAGGTCTTTGATCCACTTGGACTTTAGTTTTCTACAGGGTGATAAATATGGATCTATTTTCATTTTTCTGCATGTAATCATCCAGTTGGACCTGCACCATTACTTCATAATGCTGTCTTTTTTCCATTGAATGGTTTCGGCATCTTTGTTAAAAATCAAGTAGCCATAGGTGAGTGGATTTATTTTTGGGTCTTCTATTGGATTCCATTGATCCACTATTCTGTTTCTATGCCAATACCATGCAGTTTTTATTACTATTGCTCTGTAGTACAGCTTGAGATCAAGGATGGAGATAACTCCAGATACTCTGCTCTCGCACAGGGTCATTTTGGAAAATCCGGGTATTTTGTTTTCCATACAAAGTTGAGAATTTTCCTTCCAAGGTCTTTAAGCAGTATCCCTGTGCCCAGATTTCTTGGTTCTTTTGCTCTCCTTGTGGAGCTCCTCTCCCCTCCAGGTCTTTCTATCTCCACTTTCTTTCATAAGATTCCTTGCATTGGGAAAATTATTTTAAAACCGAATTAAATTATAATTGTGCTACAGGAAAGAGATAGCAAAGCCTATAATTTGTTCTCCTTATCTTTAATCATGTTCTTTTAAAAAGCAGATGATTGAAAATTATTTCCAACTTAAAATTAAAATCCGCTCAGATGTGGCCCATGGTAGCTCAGTGTCTAACTGAAGACCCTAGTAAGGGGAACAGGGACTGATTCAGTCATGAACTCAATGGCTGGCTCTTTGATCCTCCCCCATACACTCCAGGGGGCAGCCAGCCCTGAGGAGACAAGATGATCTGGGGTTGGATGGAAGGGGAGAAGGTTCTCCCCCTTCGGTGGACTTGGAGGAGATGGGGAGGAGATGAGGGAGGGATGGGGAGAGTGGAAGGGAATGAGGGAGGGGGCTACACCTGGGATGCAAAGTACCTAACCTGTGATTGATATAAAAATAAATAAATTAAATTTTAGAAAAATAAAATAATAAAGACCTGATAGACTAGGATCAAATGGAAGGGGAGGAGGACATCCTGTATCAGTGGACTAGGGGTGGGACATGGGTGGAATAGAGGGAGGGAGAGTAGGATTGGGAGGGGACAAGGGAGGAGGTTACAGGTGGTATACATTGTGAAGAAACTGTAATTAATAAAAAATAATAGAATCCTGGAATGAAAACAGTTCAGTGGTTTAAAATATATTATTCTTAGAGTGGAATTGAGTTTTGTTCTCAGCACTCACGTTCAGGGTTCACAATCACTTGTAACTTTAGCTTATGTGTATCCAACTCCATTTTATGACTTCCATTTGTATTTCTACACATAAACACATCTTCCCCCCACATAGACACACACACACACTCAAAATGAAAGTCTGATAAAAGTTTTGTTCAGTATCCTCATGTGTAGTAGAAAATTCTCTTTATCTGTACTTATTAAATAAAATAGTACAGAATTAAATATTCAACATTTACTCTTGTAATTTACAAGTAATACCTATTATAAATTTGTCTTTAAGCTTCTGTACATACAAGCATCATTCCGATTTATAGCAGCTGTATTTTTAAGGTGTATTTATGATTATTTTTTCTATAAAATTGGTTAGTTTTTTTCATGGATTCAGTGGACCATTGTTAAGACATTAATATTATCTAGATACTTGACCACTTTACAATATTATATAGTATAAGTTTCCCAACACTTACTTTATTAAACAAGGGTTGTGGAGATAAAACATTTTAATAAAATCTCAGCATGTTTCATCAGGAAAAAAAAAAGCAATGGAGATTTTCATTCAGCGGAGAAACAGAAAAATTATCTTAAAGCGTTGATTATGCAGATATTGGAGGAACAAGAAGAGAGACAGAAAAGAGGAAATGAACAAGGCCCTCAAAGAAATGGAGAAGAAATTAACTGCCCACATAGAGGAACAATCAAAGATAGACAGAGAGTAAACAACCAAAATAGGAGACACAGTCAATCAGTTGAAGGAAACGGTACAAAGCATGAAAACGGAATCAGAAAAAAATATATTTTTTTCTTTCATTGACACTTTTTTATATTCAGTTTTATACCGTATTCATGTGGGAATCTGTCTTCATTTAAATTATTTCTTTGGAGATTTATTTTTTTTAAACTGGGAAAAGAAAATTTTAATATTTTAACACAGCTAATGGCAAATAGCTGAGAAGTTTGATATTAAACAACATACATATGTCAAAATATCAGATAGTAGCACATGTAGAAAATTGCTACATGACAGTCCTTTAAAAATTAAAATATTACATATTTTCATAGACAATAATTAATGGTGAATTGATATTGTTGCTTCATATTTGGAGGTGAGATTTTTCTTAAGTCATTACTGCACAGTCTGGGTTTAGGAAGAAAATATGTATACAAAGATAATACAAATTTCTATATTACACTGAGTTTATCTTGCTTATCTTTCATTCATTGTCATCAAATCTGCTCTCTTGTCTTTGGATTCTGTCTTTATTCCAGGATGCTATTATTTTAGCAATTGAGTATTATTCATTTAGGCATAAAAATAACAAAACTGAACACAAAAAGGAAATCCAAGAAAGTGTTCCTTTTTTTCTTGTTTCTTCCAATGGCTTTATCTGTAACAAAGTTCAGTTAACGTTACTCTCTTCCCTTTTGACTTTTAACACCACCTCCCTCAAATGGATCTTTAGACTAAAGATGAGGTGCAGCCCTGGTGACTGTCCCCTCTCTCATGCGTCAGTCCTATTACCTTGCACAAACCTTTGTAATTCATCCCTTTGTAAATGAGGTGTTTTCTTAATTTGAGTGCGCCATCTGTTTCCTTTTGGGAACATGCAGAGTTAGAACACTCTGGGTAACAGGCAGGACCAGACATGTAATGAGACAAGAAACTTCAGGATCATTGTATAAGATACTAAGGCTATATCCCATCTCTACCACAGACTTGAAATTCAAAGCAGAAGTTTTTGATAGTTTTGA
>CM053742.1:67826024-67846093 GCA_028658305.1 Pachyuromys duprasi
CTGTGCCAATGAGTTCTAAGGTCTTCCCCACTTTTTCTTCTAGACGGTTTAGTGTGTCTGGTTTTATGTTGAGGTCTTTGATCCACTTGGACTTTAGCTTTGTGCAAGGTGATCAATATGGATCTATTTTCATTTTTCTGCATACAGATATCCAGGTGGACCAGCACCATTTGTTGAAGATGCTGTCTTTTTTCCATTGAATGGTTTTGGCTTCTTTGTCAAAAATCAAGTTTCCATAGGTGTGTGGGTTCAATTCTGGGTCTTCTATTCGGTTCCATTGATCCACTATTCTGTTTCTATGCCAATACCATGCAGTTTTTATTACTATTGCTCTGTAGTACAGCTTGAGGTCCGGGATGGAGATACCTCCAGATGATCTCTTGTTGTAGAGGATTGTTTTGGAGATTCTGGGCTGGAGAGATCGCTCAGCCGTTAAAGGCTAGGCTCACAACCAAAAATATAAGTGTTCTTTTATTATTTTAAATATTTAATATTGTTAGATATGTTCAGTAAGTAAAAATTATAGTGATCAATGGGATTAATGTTTAAGAAATTTTATTATAATACAATTAATTAGTTATCATGACATAAGAATATTCAATACAACCTTAAAGATAAGCATGATATAAGAAATCATTTATATTCATATTTATAAAATTTAAACTTGGAAATTCTTAAAGCAAAATTATATGGCTTTCAAGATAATTTTTTATTCCTTGATCATATCTTCAGGTTAAATTAATGTTTCATTTCATTTATGAGTCACATTTCAATATTACCACAATGACCACTATTATTTCTGTCAAAATTTCTAATGACATTTTACTATTTTCAAATGTCTGATTACAGTCTCTGATGTTATTTTTCACCACAATGTAAAACATTTAAGTTTCCTTCATAAATAAAGTCAACAGTAAGAGTATTAAAAACATTATGTTAACACCAAAGTAGGAGCTTAGCAAATGGGGAGACACCTGGCCTGGCCGTGTGAGATACCCTACATATTTTAAGGGCTCTCTATCATGTGCCTACAATTCTGGAAATTCTATGATCCCTTACAATTGGAATGGTTTTTAAATAGAACCTATGTCTTAAAAATGATCGATTGATTCAAACGATAAACTATCCTTTCTCCAAGCTGTCATTTTTTAAATTTTGGGTCACAAGACTCTTTTCTACTCATTTTGAGACTGTTATTTATATATCATTGTCATGTAAGGTAATCTCATAGCTGAGAATTGTATCAGCCTCCCTCCTTTTCCTCACTTTAAAGTTCATTCATTTCAATCAAACTTCCTGTTGATTGATATGAAAATAATAAAAATGAATGGGTTAAAAAAATTGCAAATCCCAGCTAGGGAAAAGGGTTCTAAAGGTAGGAAACAGTATTGGAGTTAGTGGGAAAGTATGCCCTTAGTCTTGCTGTGACTAGAGCTGCCACGGTAGGTTGGTATCCTTTAGTGACCCCTACTCCACTGAAATGAAGTAGAGGAGGGAATAAGGGATGAGCAATATGAGGGATGGACTGGGTAGATAAGCATGTCAGGGCTGGTAACAGGCTGTAAAGTAATTAAATTAAAAAAAAACACTGAAAAAATTAGCAAGGTAAATCCTCAAAATTAATGAATGTACAAAATCCATTCAAATGTATTTAGTTTCACTTAGGTAAATATCTTGTTCAACCAGATCGAAGAATTTGTAAAAAAAATAATGATAATTTCAACAGTCTACTCTACCATGCACAGTGGTGACAAGGAATAAAAGAGAACTGTGTCTTTTTTAAACTATCAAGTTCAATTGTACTACCCTGATATTCTGGAATATATGGTCTTCCATTGACTCATGGTCACCTTACGAGTAACTATACCCTGAAAGAAAAATGACTCTCCATTCAGCACCTATCAGTTGTCCAAATATTTTAGCAAAGGGTTATACTTCAAGCCCATCTCAAAATTTTGTCTGTCGTGAAGTTCAGAAAGATCGTTTATGATAATTTAACTGCCAGGGTTTTGAATGAGCAATACATATAGTACATATATACATATACTATATATATATATATATATATATATATTATATGTAGTACATATAGCAGCCTGTACCACCACCACACTTGAAATGGGCTAAGGTATCCTCATATGTATTTTGGATATTCATTTTGATTATGATGTTTTTGAATGCTAACTCTTAAACTGATATAAAACAAAATATGAAATAATAATAGTAACATATAAAAACAAATAACACATTAAACTGATTAATCTTGCAGCAATATCCCTCACATATTATAAATTCATGATAGTAAAAAAATATTTTCTCCCTTAATATATTAGTAAAAATACAGTAGACATTTTTCCCTTTTTTTGGATTATTTATTTTATATCCCAAGGGTACCACCTCCCTCCCATCTTCCCAGTCCCCCAATTTCCTTCCTTTCCCCTTCCCCCTTTTTTGCCGCCCAGAAAAGGGGAGCTTACCCCTCAACCAGGCCTAGCACATCAAGTCACATTGGGACTGAGCATATCCTCATTCCCTGAGGTCAGACACGGCAATGCCACCAGGGGCAAGTGATCTAAAAGCAGGCAATAGAGTCTATGTTAGAAATAACACTCCCCCCAATAATCATCAAGCAACCCATGTGAAGACAAAGCTGCCCTCTGCCATATATGTGCAGGGGTCCTAGGTCTAGACCATGCATACTCCTTACTTGATATCTCAGTCTCTGTAAACCCCCATGGGACTGGGTTAGTTGTCTTTGTTGGTCTTGTGAGGTTTCTGTCCCCTCCAGTTCCTTCCATCTTTCTCCTAACACTTCCCTAGGACCCCAGGAGCTCTGCCCCATGCTTGGCTGCCAAGTCCCAGCATCCATCTCAATCCTTTGCTGATGGGAGCTTCCCAAATGAGATTCAAGTTAGACTCTTGTCTGCAAGCATAGCAGGGTATAATTAATAGTGTCAGGGGCTGGCTCTCTACTAAGGTGTGGGTCTCAGGCTGGGCCAATCATTGGTTGTATTTCTTCAGTCTTTGTTACCCCTTTATCCCTTTGCTTCTTTTAGGCAGGGTAATTATTGGATCAAAGATTTTGTTGGTGGGTTGTTGTTCCCCTCCTTCCACCAGTCCTGCCTGGCTAAGAGGTGGTCATTTTAGTCTTCATGCTGCCCTCACTTCCTGTTAGGAGTCTCAGCTAGAGTCACACTCATATCCTCCCAGGGACCTACCCAGGGTCCAGGTTGAGAAAGAGATCCCCCTCAGTTTCCCTTCTGGTTCCCATCTCTTTTACCTCCCATCCCTGTTATCAAGTCTGATCCCTATTCTTGCTTTCTTCGTAATTCCATCTCCTAACCATAACCCTCTCTTCATCCAATTCTACTGTCTACTGTATTTTTACTTCTTAGTGACATTCCAGCAGCCTCGTTTGAACCCTCCTTGTTACTCAGCTTCTTTGGATCTGTGGATTGTAGTAGGGTTATCCTGTATTATAGGTCTAATATACACTTATTAGTGAGTATATACCATGTGTGTCTTTCTAGTTCTGGGTTACCTCACTTAAGATGATATTTCTTGTTCCATCCATTTGCTTGAAAATTTCATGATTTCTATGTCTTTAATAGCTGAGTAGTATTCCTTTGTGTATATGTATCACAATTTCTGTATCCATTTTTTATTTGAGGGGCATCTAGGTTGTTTCCATTTTCTGGGTATTAAAAATAAAAGCTGCTATAAACTTAGTTGAGCAAATTTCTTTTGTTGTATCCTGGAGTAACTTTTGGGTGTATAAAAAGGAGTGGTATAGCTGAGGTCTTGAGAGAGAAATATTCCCAAATTTCTTAGAAAGCTCCAGTTTAATTTCCAGAGAGATTATGCATGTTTGCACTCCTACCAGCAATGGAGGAGTGTTCGAATTTCTACATGTAATTGCCAGTATGTGTTGTCATATGAGGTTTTGATCTTAGCAATTCTTATTGGTGTAAGATGAAATCTTAGAGTCGTTTAGAGTTGTTTCTCTGATGGTAAAGAATATTAATCATTCCTTTAAGAACTTCTCAGCCAATTGAGATTCCTCTGTAGTAAATCCTCAGTTTAGCTATGTACCTAATTATTAATTGAATTATCTGATTTGTTGATATTTAATTCCTTAAGTTCTATGTATAATTTAGATATTAGTCCTTTCTCTGAAATAGGGTGGATAAAGAACTTTTCCCAACCTGTAGGCTGCCATTGATAGTGTTCTTTGACTTACATAAGCTTCTAAGTTTCATGAGATTCCATTTATTATTTTTTTTTATTTTAGAGCCTATGCTGTTGGCGTTTTGTTCATGAAGTTGTCTTCTATGCCAATGAGTTCCAAATTTTCCCCAATTTGTCTTCTGACAGATTTAGAGTCTGTGGTTTTATGACAAGGTCTTTAATCCACTTGGACTTGAGTATTTATTCTATAGATACTGTTCTATTTGCATTTTTCTTCATATGGACACCCAGATAGACCAGCACCGTTTGTTGAAGATGCCTTCAATTTTCCATTTCATGGTTTTGGCTTCTTTGTTGAAATCAAGTGCCTGTAAGAGTGTGGGTTTGTTTCTGGGTCTTCAATATAGTTCCATTTATCAACAAGTCTGTTTCTATGCCAATACCAAACACTCTTCATTACTATTGTTCTGTAGTATAGCTTGAAATTGGGTATGTTGATATTGCCATAAGATTTTTTTTCTGATAAAAAAGTTTACTTTCTTTTTTTAAAACCTTTCCATTATTTATTGTTTTGTTTTAATTCCTTTTTTCAATGTTTCAGTATTTTCCTTTATTGTTTTTATTATTATTATTATTTATAAATTGCTCACACTGTATCCTGGGTGTAGTTTCTGCTATCATGTCCTCCCTCCCTACTTCCCCCATTCCTGTACCCTAGTCCACTGATAAGGGAAGTTCTCCCCTTATTGTCTGACCCTAGCCTATCAGGTCCCATCAGGACTGCCTGGATCTTCTTATTCTGTGTGCTGGCTAGGTTGCCATACCAGGGGAAAGTGATCAAAAAGCCAGTAACCACATTCATGTCAAAGACCGTCTCTGCTCCTCTTACTAGTGGACCCACATGGAGACTGAACTGCATACGATCTACATCTGAGAAGGGGGTCTAGGCTATCTCTATCTATGCATTATCATCAGTTGAAGCATCAGTCTTTGCAGTCACCCCTGGACCCAGCTTATTTGGCCTTATTGATCTCCTTGTGGTGCTCCTGTCCCTTCTGGGTCCTTCTATCTCCCTACTTATCCATAATGCTCCCTAACCTCTATCCAAAGTTTGACAGAGAGTCTCTGCATCTGTTTCAATACCCTGCTTGGTGGATTCATCTAGAGAACATCTGTGGTACGCTCCACTCTTATCCCCTCTGTTCTATCAGTTCTGGTTTCTCTCCTGTTTGTCCTTCTGAATGAGAATTAAGTACCTTCCCTGGTGTTTCTTTACATCTGTACATTTTAGTATGTTTATAGTATGTTTATCCTATATTATAAGGCTAAGTTCCACTTATAAGTGAATATATACCATGGGTGTCTTTATGGGTCTGCGTTACCTCACTTAAGATGATCTTTTCTAGTTGCATTCATTTGCCTGCAAATTTCATGACTTCTTTTTTTTTTTCAATAGCTGAGTGGTATTCCATTATGTAAATGTACCACAATATCTGTATCCATTCTTCAGTTAGGGGACATCTAGTTTGTTTCCAGATTCTGACTATTATGAATAAAGCTGCTGTGAATATAGTTGAGCAAATGTCCTTGTTGTATGGTTGAGCATCTTTTGGGTATATGCTCAGGAGTGGTGTAGCTGAATCTTGAGGCAGTACAATTCTCAATATTCTGAGAAAGTTTCATATTGATTTCCAAAGTGGTTGTATAATGTACATTCCCACCATCAATGGAGGAGGGTTCTCCTTTCTCCACATCCTCTCCAAAATGTGTTGTCATACAGGTTGATCATGAGATTTTGATCTTAGCCTTTCTGATGTGTGTGAGATGGAATCTCAGAGTCATTTCCTCAATGACTATGGACTGTCAGTATTTTTGAAGTGTTTTTCTGCCATTCAAGATTCATTTGTTACAAATTTTCTGTTTACTTCTCCACCCCATTTTTAATTGGATTATTTGGTTTGTTGGTGTTTAATTTCATGTGTTCTTTATATATTCTGGATATTAGCCCTCTGTCAGATGTAGGATTGATAAAGTTTTTTTGCAGTTTGTACGCTGTAGTTTCCTCGTGTTATACATTCCTTTACAGAAGATTTTCGCTTTCATGAGGTCCCATTTATTGATTGTTGATCTTCAAGCCTAAGCTCTTAGTGCTCTTTTCAGAAAGTGTCTCCTGTGTCAATGAAATCAAAATCATTTCACAATTTTTCTTCTAACAGATTGAAGTGCATCTGGTTTTCTGCTGAGGTCTTTGATCAACCTGGACCTTATTTTTGTTTAAGTTGATAAATGTGGATATATTTACAGTTTTCTACATATTGATATCCAGTTAGACCAGCTCCATTTGTTAAAGATTCTATCTTTCTTCCATTGTATAGTTTTGGACTCCTTGTTAAAAATCAGGTGGCTGTAGGTATGTGGGGTATTTTTCTGGATCTTTGATTTGATTACACTGATCCACCAGTCTGTATCTATGCCAGCACCATAATGTTTATATTATTGTTACTCTGTAGTATACCTTGAGATCAGTGATGAAGATACCTCCAGAAAGTCTTTTACTCCACAGGGATTTTTGTAGCTGTTCTGAGTTTTTGCTTGTTTGTTTGTTTTTCCATACGAAGTTGAGAGTTGTTCTTTCAAAGTTTGTAAAGAATTGTGTTGGTATTCTGATTGGAATGTCCTTGAATATGTATATTGCTTTTGATAGGACGCCATTTTTATTATGTTAATCCTACCATTTCATGATCATGGGAGATTTTTCCATCTTCTGATGTCTTTTTCAATTTGTATCTTCAGAGATTTGAAGTTTGTAGTTTTTTTTCTTTTTTAACATTTTTTATTTTATATTAATCACAGGTTATGTACTTTGTATCACAGCCGTAGCCCCTTCCCGCATTCCCTCCCTATCCTCCCCCCATCCCTCCCTCATCTCCTCCTTGCCCCTTTCCAAGTCCACTGATAGGGGAGAACCTTCTCTCCTTCCATCTAACTCTAGCCCCTTGCCCCCGAGAGAGGAGCAGCCTTGTTAAGCCCCTGAAGAGGACATTGCAGCCAGTCCTGAAGAGACCTGATAAGCTAGACTGTCTTTTTAAAAAAAAATCAAATATTTCACTTGCCCAAGGTACTTTATGTTATTTGTGGCAGTTGTGAAGGGTGTTTTTTCCCTAAATTCTTTCTCATCCCATCTCTTTGGCATAAAGGAGGCCTCCTGATTTTATTTTAGTTAATTTTGTGTCCAGCCACATTGTTGAAGGTGTTTTTCAGCTAAAGAAATTCTCTAGTAAAATGTTTGTATGCTCCTTTCCTGTTGCTTGTTTTATCCTCCATTCAATGTCCATCCCTTTTCATTTAAATGAGCATTGATCATACCAACCTGGGTTCTCCTTCTTGTATATCTGCCCTAGGTGTATAGATTTCAACATGACCTTCAGGAGCATACCAAAGAGGTCCTCTGAAAGAATAAATATAGCAATGTATCAAAGCAGATATTAAGACTCACAACCAATCCTTCGGCAGAGGGCGGGAAATAATAATAAAAATAGGGGACGTTAGTAAAACTTGGGGAGAACAAGAGCTCCACAAAGACCAAACTGAGTAGGGCACAGGTGTCTTTTAGAAGACAGTTTCTCCAACCAAGGACCATGTATGGATATGGCCTAGAACTCTCCCTCATATGTGGCCCATGGTAGCTCGGTGTCCAACTGAAGACCCTATTAAGGGGAACAGGGACTGTTTCTGTCATGAACTCTGTGGCTGGCTTTTGACCCTCTCCCATACACGCCAGGGAATAACAGCCTAGCTATATCTCAGGGGAGGACATTGCAGCCAGCCCTGAGGAGACAAGATGAAATGGGGTCAGATGGAAGGGGAGGAGATCCTCCCCCTTTTGTGGACTTGGAGGGGGCAGGGAGGAGAGGAGAGAGGGATGGGGAGAGTGGGAGGGAATGAAGGAGGGGGCTACGCCTGGGATGCAAAGTACCTAACCTGTGATTGATATAAAAATTAATTAAAAAAATTTGCGATCTCTTATATATGCTATCATATCATCTGTGAGTACTGATATTTTGACTTCTTCCTTCTGGATTTGTATCCTCTTTATCTATTTTAGTTGTCTTATTGCTCTAAATAGTATTTCCAGGTCTATATTGAAGACACTTGGAGAAAGTGTGTAGACTTGCCTTGTCCCTGGTTTCAGTGGGATTGATTTAAGTTTCTCTCCATTTAGTTTGGTGTTGGCAACAGGCTTGCTGTATCTTGCCTTTACTATGTTTATGTATGTACTTTGAAGAGTGTTGGAAATAGTCCTTCTTTGAAGGTATAGTAGAATTCTGTGCTGAAACCATCTACCTCTGGGCTTTTTTTGGACAGGGTATTTTGATGACAATTTTCTACTTCCTTAGGGGAAATAGGACTAATTAATTCATTTATCTTATCTTGATTCAGCTTTGGAAAACGGAATCTATCAAGAAAATTCTCCATTTCTTTTACATTTTCAAAATTTGTTAGATATAGTCTTTTGAAGTAGGACTTAATGATTCTTTGGATTTCCTCAGGGTCTCTTTTTATGTCCCCCTTTCATTTCTGATTTTGTTGATTTGGGTAGTGTCTCTCTGTCTTCTTGTTATTTTGGCTAAATGCTTCCCTATATTGTTGATTTTCTCAAAGAACTAGCACTTGGTTTTATTGAATTTTGAATTTTTTTTGTCTCTAATTTATTGACTTCAGCCTTGAAATTGATTATTTGCTTAGGTGTATTTGCTTCCTTTTTTGTTTGTTTGCTTGTTTACTAGTGCTTTCAGGTATATGGTTAAGTTGCTTTTAAAACATGGCGTGAATTTCTTTATGAATGTACTTAGTAGAATGAACTTCTCTCTTAGCACTGTTTTCTTTGTGTCCCATAATTTGGGGTAAGTACTGCTTTCATTTTCCTGAATTCTAGGAAGTCCTTTAATTTCTTCCCTGCCACATCTGTCATTGAGTAGAGAGTTGTTCAGTTTTCATATATGTGTAGACATTTTGCTATTCCTGTTATTGTTGAGTTCTACATTAGTGATCTGATAGGATACAAGGGATTATTTCAATCTTTTTTCAATCTTCTTTTATCTGTTGAAGCTTGCTTTGGGCATGAATATATAATCAATTTTGGAGAAGGTTCCATGTGGTGTTGAGAAGAAAGTATATTCTTTTATGTAAAATTGAAATGTTCTATAGGCATCTATTAAGAACATTTGATTTAAGACATTAGATCGGTTAGAAGAAAAGTGGGGAAGAGCCTTGACCTCATTGGTACAGGAGACAACTTCCTGAACAGAACACCAACAGCAAAGGCTCTAAGAGCAACACTCAATAAATGGGACATCATGAAACTGAAAAGCTTCTGTAAAGCGAAAGACACTGTCATCAAAACAAAACAACTGCCTACAGATTGGGAAAGAATCTTCACCAATCCTTTATCTGACAGAGGACTAATATCCAGTATATATAAAGAACTACAGATGTTGAAAAGCACCAAATCAAGTATTTCAATTAAAAAAGGGGAACAGAGCTAAACAGAGAACTCTCAATAGAGGAATATCGAACTGCAGAGAAACACTTAAAGAAATGCTCAACAGCATTAGCCATCCGAGAAATGCAAATCAAAACGACCCTGAGATTTTACCTTACACCCATCAGAATGGTCAAAATAAAAAACCCAAGTGAAAATATATGCTGGAGAGGTGTGGAGAAAGGGGAATCCTCCTCCACTGTTAGTGGGAATGTAAACTTGTACAACCACTCTGGAAATCAATCTTGCGCTCCCTCAGACAACTCGGAATAGCGTTTCCTCAAGATCCAGTTATACCACTCCTAGGCATATATCCAAAAGAGGCTCAAGTACACACTAAGGACATTTTTTTCTCTTGCCACTTTTATTTTTAATTCTTTTTTCTCTATATTTAGTATTTTCATTATTATGTGGCTTGAGGAAATTTTTTTCTAGTCTATTTGGTGTTCTGTAAGCCTCTTATATGTTTAAGGGCATCTCTTTCTGGAGGTTAGGGAAAATTTCTTCAGTGATTTCATTGAAAATATTTCCTGGACCTCAGATACTGGAATCTTCTTTTTTTTTCTTTTCCTGTTATTCTTAGGTTTCATCTTTTAATGGTGAACTTGATTTCTTGGATAATTTTGTGTCAGGAAATTTTCTGTTTTTATTTTTTTTTCTTTGACAGATGTATTGATTTCTTCATTTGTGTCTTCAGTTCCTGATATTCTCTCCTCTCTCTCTGGTATTCTGAAGATGCTTACCTCTGTGTTTCCTCATCTCTTCTCTAAGTTTTCCATTTCCAGTGTTTGCTCTGTTTGTATTTCCTTTTTTGATTCTAATTCTCTTTTCATGTCTTGAATGATTATATTCATTTACTTCACCTGTTTGATTGTGGATTTTTGTCTGTTCATGATGGTTTATTTGGTTGCATTTGCCTGTATTTCCTTGAGAGATTTGTTTGCTTCCAGTTTACGTGCCTGTAATAACTACATAATCTTAGATTTATGATAATTCGCCTGTGTTTCTGCTCCATTAGAATATCCTTTAATTTTTTGGTGTTTCTCATGAAGCCATGATGTCCTACTTTTTCTTGGTTGTTTTCTTACAGAGGTCTGTAGCCATCTGGTTGTCTGTAGCCTTGACTTTTCCTGGAACCTGTACTGAAGATTGGGACTGCTTGTTTCTGGAGTCTGGAGTAGTCTTATGGAAGGTTGGAGATGTCCAGAAGGTCAAAAATGGGTGCTGGTGATTATTTGGATGAGGCTAAGAAAGGGAAGGAACTTGCACATTTGTCTTTGAGGGGCATGACTTTGGCACTGTAGCAAGTGCCTTGAAAAGTGGGGCTCAGGTCTGGTTGCCTGCACAGTCTTGGAAGTGTGAAAGTCAGAGTTGCTTGTGTGCACAGTTGCCTTGAAGTGTGCGGTATAGGAATTGATTGGGGTTCTGGTGCATGGATCTGCCCCAATGTGCTCAGCATGTGTGGCAATCTTGGGGTATCTCAGAAAAGAGCTAAGCCTTGGCCCATAAGCCTACCAGACTCTGTGCCTCAGTTGCTCAGACTCGTCTGGACTTTACCATCATGGGTCCATAATCTGTGCCTTTCCACTGTTTGCCCATTTTTCATGGAGTGACCAGCAGAGCTGTGGCTTGAATGCTGGTAACACCAGCACAGAAATACAGATGCTGCCCATAGTGGGGTGGGAAGGATCCGATTTCTGGCTGCTAGAAAGGAGTTTTCCTAAACCTGGAGCTTCCCACTTGCTGGCATATGTCAAAAGTGCTGGGGGCCCAAGGTTCCCAACTCTCAGACCCAGAAAATGGTCATGGTTATCCTGGATATGATTGGCCCCATATATCACATTAACCATGAAGCTACTCTCAGGGGAGCAAGAGATATGCTTCCTTGAGCATATGGCTGCTAGAGAGGGAAGGTCCTTGGCCCTGGGTATCCAAACATGTTGGGGTGTGCAGATAATGCAGGGGTTCCAGTTTGTGATTCCCTGCCCCTGGAGAAACCCATCATTTGTGGGAGGAGGCCTGGATCCTAGCAGCCCTAACTCACAGGATGTCCCTTCTAGTCCAGGAAGCACCGAGTTCAATGCACTGGATCCAGCCACATGTCCATTCACTGATTTCAGAGTTTCTGTTCTTCTGGCCAACATATACTGTGCACACTGGTCACCACCATCTTGGAACTCTATCCCAAAGTTCTTTTATTGTACAGAATTGTTTTGGCTTTCCCAGGTCTTTTATTTTTCCATATGAAATTAATGGTTTTTCTTTCCAGTTCAGTAAAGAATTGTGTTGAATTTGTAGGGAATTGCATTGAATTTGTAGATAGCTTTTGAAAGGCAGGATGGCCATTTATACTATGTTAATCCACGAGCATGGGAGATCTTTCTATCTTCTAAAATTGTCTTCAGTTTCTTTCTTCAGACACTTGAAGGTCTTGTCATACAGGCCTTTCACATAGTTGATTAGAGTTACACCAAGATATTTTATATTATTTGTTGCTATGATGAAGGGTGCTGTTTTCCTAATTTCTTTCTCAGCCCATGTTTCTCCTGTACAAAAGAGGGATACTGACTTTTTCCAGTTGATTTTGTATCCAGTCCCTTTGTTGAATGTGTCATAGTTGTTCTCTGGTAGAGTATTGGGCGTCAGTTATGTATACTGTCCTGACATCTGCAAATAGTGATACTTTGACTTCTCTTCCTGGTTAGTATACCCTTGATCTTCTTTATTTCTTTTATTGCTCTAGTTGGATCTTCAAGTACTATATTGAAGTGATATTGTGAAAGAGGGCAGATTTGTTTTGTCTCTGATTTTAGAGGGTATGCTTCACGTTTCTCTCCATTTAAAATTTTGTTGGCTATTGGCTTGCTGTGTATTGCCTTAATTGTGGTTAAGTATGTGCCTTGTGTCCTTGATATTTCCAAGCCTTTAAACATAAAGGGGTGGTGAATTTTGTCAAAGGCTTTTTCAGCATCTGATGAGATGATCATGTCTTTGTTTTTTTCCTTTCAATTTGTTTATATGGTGGATTACATTGATGAATATTTGTTTGTTGAAACATTCCTGCATTCCTGGGATGAAGCATACCTAACTGTGATGAATGATATTTTTCATGTGTTTCTGGATTTGCTTTGTAAGTCTTTTATTAAGTATTTTTGCATAAATATTCATTAGAGAGCTAGGTCTGAAGTTCTCTCTCTCTCTCTTTGGGGAGGTCCTTGTGGAGTTTAGGTATCAGAGTTATTGTGGTATCATAGAATGAGCTTAGCAATGTTCTTTTTGTTTATCTTTTGTTGAATAGTTTAAGGAGTATTGGTATTAGTTCTTCTTTGAAAGTCTGATAGAATTCAGTGTAAAACCATCTGACCCAGAGCTCCTTTTTGTTAGGGATGTTTTGGGTAACTGCTCCTATTACCTTAGGAGTTATAGATATAGATAAATTGTTAACCTGATCCTGATTTAGCTTTTGTAAAATTTATCAAGAAAATCATTCAATACATTTAGATTTCCCAATTTTGTGCATTACAGGATTTCAAAGGCTACTAATTGTTTGGATTTCCTCAGTGTCTGTCATTATAACCCCCTTTAACATCTTATTTTATTAATTTGGATACACTCCTTGTGTCTTTTAGTTAGTTTTGGTAAGGATTTATCTATATTGTTGATTTTTTTTAAATAATATATTTAATTTTATGTGCATTAGCGTGAGGTGTTAGACCACCTGGAACTGCTTATGGACAGCTGTGAGCTGCCATGTGGCTGCTGGGAGTTGAACCCGGGTCCCTTGGAAGAGCAGACAGTGCTCTTAACACACTAAGCCATCTCTTCAACCCTATATTGTTGATTTTTAACATAGCAAAACAAAACATCTCTGGTGCTTTCTCAGACAATTAGGAATAGTGCCACCTCAAGATCCAGCTATACCACTCTTAGGCATAGATTCAAAATATGCTCAAGTATACAACAAGGACATTTGCTCAACCATATTTGTAGCAGCTTTATTTGTAATAGCCAGAATCTGGAAACAACCCAAATGTCCTTCAGCTGAGGAATGGATACAGAAATTGTGGTACATTTACACAATGGAATGCTACTCAGCAATTAAAAACAAGGAAATCATGAAATTTGCAGGCAAATCATGGGAAGTAGGAAAGATCATACTGAGTGAGGTATCCCAGAAGTAGAAAGACACACATGGTATATGCTCATTTATAAGTGGATATTAGACATATAATATAGGATAAACATACAAAAATCAGTACACCTAAAGAAGGTGAGCTAGAAGGAGGACCCTGGGTAAGATGATCAATTATTATTCAGAAAGGCAAACTGGATGGACATGGGAAGAGGGAGAAAACAGGGAACAGGACAGGAGCCTACCATAGATGGCCTCTGAAAGACTCTACCCAGCAGGGTATTAAAGCAGATGATGAGACTCATAGCCAAACTTTGGGCAGAGTGCAGGGAATCTTATGAAAGAAAGAGGGAATAGGAAGACCTGGAGTGGACAGGAGCTCCACAAGGAGAGCAAGAGAACCAAAACATCTGGGCACAGGTGTCTTTAAGGAGACTGATACTCTAAACAAGGGCCATGAAGGGAGATAACTTAGATCCCCTGCACACATGTAGTCCATGGAAGCTCAATCTCCAAGTGGGTTACCTAGTAATGGGAACAGGGACTGTCTCTGACATGAACTCAGTGGCTGGTATTTGATCACCTTCTCCTGAGCAGGGAGTAGCCTTACCAGGCCACAGAGGAAGATAATGCAGCCATTCCTGATGAGATCTGATAGGCTAGGGTGAGATGAAAGGGAGGGAGGACCTTCCTGATCAGTGGACTTGGGGAGAGGACACAGAGGAGATGAGGGAGAGAAGGTGAGATTGTAAAGGGGTGAGGGAGGGGGTTACAGCTGGGAAAAATAATAAATTGTAATTAATAAATTAATTACATAAAAAATAAACACATTCAGTTTTCCATAGAGAGCAATCTTTGTAGTTATGAGTACTAGGTACTCTATCATAATGACCAGAATTTTAACCTCAGTACCCATATCACTTTCTAGAAATGTCCAGTATGTTTTTAACTGAAGCTCTAAGAAGAGTAAAGGCTTAACATTGCTGGGGCTTGCTGATTTTTAGACAGAAAAAAAAAACAATCTTTATGTTCAAGAAGAGAGCCTCCACCATAAAGGAATGTTCAGTTAGGGATAGAGGACACCTGATGCACTTCCCTGACCAATATACATAAAAATGTATACATCTATACATATATCTTCACAGGGAGGTTCAATTTAATAAATTATACAAATAAGGAAAATGTCTTCAACAAAATATTAAACTTTTACCACCTATAAAATATGATAGCTATAGCATTCAGATAAACTGTTGCTCCTTTATAAGAATGATTACCTTTCATCCTGTTGCCTAGTATGTTCTTCATTTCCAATTTATGCATCATTTGTTTGGTGATTACCTTCATTTTTAACCAGTATATTACTATTAATTAGTAACATAACATATGAAGTGAAAAACGACACTTTCTATAAAAGAGTCCTCTTTTTTTTTGTAAACTCTCATAAAATTTTCCCTTCAAAACCTGTTCATAGCATTGCCAGATTTTCAAACACTGAACTTCAAAACTGTTCTCAGCTTTATAAAGCTGTTTTAAATTTAAGATAATATATATTGTAGCAACATACCAAGTTTTGAAACAACTTATTGCCAGCCTACTTTAAATTCTATAATGCAGGATCACAAACAAGAAACATTTATTTCCTTCAGCCTTAGAGGTTTAAATTATGGAATTATCACATACAGTATCTAAAAATTGCCCTATACTTGGTTTTCAAATGCAATCCTCCATTCCATATAGTCAAGAAAAAGCCACCATTTTATTGTTTGTTCTTTAAAAGGCATTGACTCTATTAATGATGATTCCATTGTCATAGCAAAATTAATGTCCAATGGACTTCATTTGTTTCTTTTTTAAAAATATGTTTACTTTTATAAGCTACAATATTTTCCTGTATTCAATTATGTATATTAAACAATGCACACATTACCTAAAGACCCCAGAAAGTAGAATATGAACCACTGGAACTGAAATTACAGATGCTTGTGATCTGTTATGTGGGGGGTGAGAATGGAATGAAGACCCTCTACAAGAGCTTAATCACTAAGCTGTCTCTCTAGCTCCATACCTTGTCCTTTAATACTATAAAATTGTAGTTTAAGGTTTCAGCATAAGATTTGAGGTATGATTAAAGATGGCATTGTCTTCCACCATTTGGGGGGCTTTGTGTCCCAACCCCTTCCCCAGGAGCCTGAGCGACCATAGGGTCTTCAAACAGAGGCAATAGCAGTGTAGAATGAGACTGCATAGCATACAGTATCTCCAGGATACCCCCAAAAAGTAAATAAATAAAATAAAAAGGGAAGTCCTATAGGAAGATGCTTTTAAAACTTGGTTGCATGGAAATGGAAAAAAAGATGGAATGGAAAGGGTAGAAAGAGAACAAAAGGTGAAGTCACTGTGACATGTATAGGAGAGCAGCTATGTATTATGTCTTTGCTCAGTGGTACTCAGGCTTCTGGCAAGCTCTGGCCACGTCCTGGATGCCTATAGTAGATGCACAGTCCCTCCTCTAATATGGAGCCCTTACTGCTGCTACTAATTACACTGCTCAGCCTGCTGTGAGGAAGAGAGCATGCTCCCAAGTCAGGCTGCAAACACAATGATATTGCCAAGGTTACCAATAGTGTAACTAGAACAGAGCACAGGGTGGTGAGCAGCAGTACAGAGCTAATGCATGTCCTGCCACTGGATATGTTAGTCCTTGTTCTGTGCTGCCATGAGTGGCCATATTGATGTTCAGGATCCATGTAACTGCCAGATTCTATTTTGTTGTCTATGACTGTGCTGCCATCAGAAAATAATGGAAGTCCTACTGCTGGCTGTTTTAGGCAAGAATATTTTTTGTTGTGGTATCGATGAATTATAATAACTAAGAATGACAGACATTGAAGTCTTCTAAGAAAACTTCTACCAACCAACACCCCAGAAAGAAAGAAACAGTATAGACAGAAAGCTATTGAAGAGAGTACTTTACTGAGCTGCATGGGCTACATCTGAGCAGGAGTTCTAGGTTACATCCATGAATGTACCTTGGTTGGAGTATCAGTCTAAGAAAATACCCTTGAGCCCAGACATTTTGGTTTTGTTGGTCTCCTTGTGAAGCTCCTGTACACTCCAGGTATTACTATCTCTTCTTTCATATGATTACCCACACTCTGCCCAAAATTTGGTTATGAGTCTCAGCATCTGCTTTGATACACTGCTAGGTAGAGTCTTTCAGAGGCCCTCAGGGGTAGGCTCCTGTCTTGTTCTTTTCTCCTTGTTCCAATGTCCTTCCCCTTTGTCTTTCTAGTTGAGGATTTATCCTCTTACCCCAGGTCCTCTTTCTTGTTTAGCTTCTTTAGGTGAGAGGCCTAGTAAGGGGAAGAGGGACTGTCTCTGACGTGAACTCAGTGACTGGCTCTTTGATATCTGCCCTCCCCCGAGGGAGGACCAGCCTTGCCAAGACACAGAGGACATTGCAGCCAGTCCTGATGAGACCTGATAAGCTAGGATCAGATGGAAGGGGAGGTGGACCTCCGCTATTGGTGGACTTGGAGAGGGGCATGGGAGGAGATGAGGGAGGGTGGGATTGGGAATGAATAAGAGAGGGGGCTACAGCTGGGATGCAAAGCAAATAAAATGCAATTAATTTAAAAAATTAATTATAATTACAAAAAGAGTACTTTAAAACTGTAATAATGATAATGAAGGCCATATATATCAGCTAGCATAATGATAATTGCCTCAAAATATCCCAATGCAACTTTCAGTGATTTTTGACAACTAAAATAATTTTAATGCTCAGGAATTTTGTGTCTATCAAATGCCTATTTTACACATATGTTAATAAATATATGCATGTATATATCATGCATCTCTCTCTATATATTTTTAAATAGTTATTTTTATGAGTATGATTGCTTTACCTTAATATAGTAGTACATTATGTATGGTGTATGTGCATGGTATCCAACGCAGTTAGAAGAAACTGTTGTGTTCTCTAAAATTATAATTACAAATAGTTGTTTTGTTTTGTCTGCTGGAAGAAGAAAATTCTATGATTTAAAATATTTAGATAAATTCATGTCCACCAAACAAGCCATACAGAGAATAATGGAAGCAATACTTGGGACAGAAGGAAATAAATGAATATATATAATGTCACCAAGAGACAACAAAAATTCAAGGTATAATTACTGACATATAAAGTAAGACTACAAACACAAAAATCTTAAATGAAACAAAATGACAGAATCAATACACACTATGTAATGATAACTTTAAAAATTGATGGCCTTAATTACCCAATAAAAAAGACAGGACTGCTGAACAGATTAAGAAAATCCATTTTTTAATTTATAATAAACTTATGTTGCATTTATGAATATATACCATTTTAGAGTGAGGTGGTGAAAAATTATTCTAAGAAAATAGATACAAAATACACAAAGACAGGGTTATACAATTATCTGATAAACTAGACTTAAATGTACTTAATCAGGTTACATTTTTGTGGCCATTGCAGTAACTGTACCAAGCCCAAGTTGTTTCAATAGCAGCATATCTAGCAGAGGACCTGATTGTTCAAGACAGAAGTATTATCTGCATTTCAGTAACTGGAATGAAAATTTTCTCAGATTTCAAATTTTATAGTTGAACTAAAATATTATAAACATTAGAGCTATTACATGCAAATACTATCCTGCATCTGTTTTTACGCAGTTTTCTAGATTTCTTATCCAATACTGTGAAAGGACATTTGTTTAAAGGAAATTGGAGAATAAAGGCATTATTTCACTTTATATCTTGTATGTAGTCTGTCATCAAGACAATTCAGGGCAGAAACTGAAACAGTAATCCCAGAGGAGTACTACAGAAACCATGGAGAACACTGCCTTTAGTGACTTGGCGTTTTATGGTTTGCTAAGCTTGCCTTTTTAAATATACAATGCAGGACCACCTTCCCATTGTTGACTAAAACCACCATGGGGTCGATACTGCTACATCAACCAACAATAAATAAAATCCATCACAGGCATGCCTATAATATGTTTGAGGTAATTGATCAATTGAGATACCCTTTTCCCTGAGATGTCAAGGTTTGTGTCAAACTGACAAAAACTATGATATTCCATCTATAGTTAACACTGACACACAAATAGATAACTTCAATTAATGCCTTTTAAGCCTTTGTCCCCAATATTTCATTTTAATATAAAAATGTAAATTGTAGTCTTACTTTTAAAAATCAAAAACTTTGAATTCCCATCATGTTAATGTTCAATATGTCTTTAAAATAATCTGAGAACTTTAAACATTGGGAGCCTATAAAGTACACACAAGTTAAGTATTTATTTCAAAACCGAAGAAACAGGGCATATAAAAAAAAAGAAAAGAAAAGAAAAATAAAATCATTGGTTGCTTCAGTTATGGAATGATGGTAATTGAGCTTACCAGAGTTCCTCAAGAAAAAATAACTTTCTTGGAGGAGGTGTGTGTGTGTGTGTGTGTGTGTGTGTGTGTGTTTGTGTGTGGTGTGGTGGAGATGCGAAATTTTGTTTTGTTAATTTTTCAAAATTAATTTCCATGATAGTGGGTTTAGTAATGGTAATTTCATATGTACTTAGTTATTTGTTATTCCTCACAACAATTTTATTCAATTCACTCCCTGACTACCCTGTTTCTCTAAACCATTCCCCACAACAAATTTGTTCAATTCACTCCCTGAATACCCTGTTTCTCTGAATAAAATTAGTTATTATTTAAGTAGCTTTTAGACTTCAGCTGTAACACCACTGTGTTCTGAACTATGTTAAAATGGAGACTCAGTTAATTGATAAAACCTCATTATTAGTCTTGTAACATGTTATAGATACAACTTTAGTATATTAGATGGAGTTTATTTTTTTTCTTTTTTTAAAATTTATTTATTTTTATCTTAATCACAGGTTAGGTACTTTGAATAACAGGCGTAGCCCCTTCCCTTATTCCCTCCTACCCTCCCACTCCCTCCCTCATCTCCCTCTTCCCCGCCCCCTCCAAGTCCACCAACAGGGGAGGACCTCCTCCCCTTCTATCCAACCCCAGCTTATCCTGTCTCCTCAGGGCTGGCTGCAATGTCCTCCCCTGGGATCTAGCCAGTCTGTCACTCCCCAGCTTGTATGGGGGAGGGTCAAAGAGTCAGCCATCAAGATCTTGACTGAAACAGTCCCTGTTTCCCTCACT
>CM053742.1:67846193-67861423 GCA_028658305.1 Pachyuromys duprasi
GATATTAAGATTCATGAAAAGTATGCAAGCCAGTTATTTCTAGATTGCCTCAAGCATATTTTACAAAAGGAACATGTAGAAGGAAAAGGACTAAACTTATTGAGGAAAAGTGAGAAAATCTCTTGTGAAAGAGGACACTTCAAGACAGGAGCATTGCAGTGCTGTCCCATTTAGTGTTTTTTATGAGACTTATGGAAGGAAGTGGAGACTGAGGTCAATCTTATTGAGATTCATAAGTGTTTCTTTGAGAACATCACAGGTCAAAATACTGAGTTAGCACACATCCATATTAATGTCTTCAGCCGAATTGCAGATGTTATCATGTGTTGTTTGGCAAATCAGGGTATTGTTCATGTGTCCTAGTTTCCTTTGTCTGTTCTCTTCCTTAACTTGTTTTACTAGATTTCTAGAATATTGATATGGTCAGTTTTCACTCTTGTTTTGGGGCCTTGTAGAAATCTTATAGTTTACCGCAAGCTCTTATCCTGATTGACAATGGAGAGTTAAATCTTATCTCAACTAGAACGTGGAAAATGCAGGAAACAGTTATTGACAAACTTAAATAAAATACATGGAACAATGCTGGAGGGAAAGAATAAATTCTATTTCTTTTTACAGTATAGTTGGATAACCGTTGATTTAAAAAATCTATGATAGACTTCAAAATGACTGAAAAAAAAAAACAATGCTAAATTCCTAACATACAAATAGTTGAAGAGACAGTAATTTTTATCATTACTTGATTACTATGCATTGGATACCATTGTGAAAATATAATAAAGGTGTACAATTCTCATGCCCTAATAATAATAAAATTGAATATTACTTCTTTAGTTAATTGGTAGAAAACAAAGTTATATGGTCAGAGAAAAAAAACTAGGTTCCCAGGTAAAGAGTCAATAAATTCACAGTGATTGCATAGACTAGATGTGAGTGTGAGTGTGTATGTTTGTATTAGTGTATATAAAAAATAATGTATTTATAAAAGCATCTGTTTCTAACAGATATTCCCCCTTCTTTTCAAGTTGTTTGTTGCAGTTATTTTCTCTTCCTCTCCTTTTGTGTTTCTTTAATGTTGTGTGCCCTTTGTGTGCCTTTTACTAGGATCACAATTTTTCTCTTTACACAGGCATTTTAAATCCCCAAAGGAATCCAGAGCAAATGATTACCTTGTACACTGCTAGAAAACACTTCTTTTTTTACATTTATAGAGCATATGGTGAATTGCTTTTCATCAACCAATAAAAACGATATAAAATGCTGCAAGTTGTTGCATGAAGGAAATTAATAAGTCTGTTTAAAGAAAATATAGGAACTGACCTTAGGACACCAAGGTTAATTTAAATGTTCCTTCCAGGCGGGAAAAAATAAAACAAAGGATCTATGTGGTTTGGAAGGTGAAGACACTGCTAAACACAAAATATTCCTTCTCTGGCTGAAAATACAAAGTCCCTGTTCAATGTACAAACTTCTGCTGTGCTTGACCTTGACTCTTTTCTTTGTATAAAATTACTGAGTTCTAAAAAGACATAAATTTAAAATGATAACCTGTCCATCTTATAAACATGCCCAACAGTAAAAAAGACCAGTTTTCTTTCCATTAATTCCCAATACTCAAACCATTGACTTTCAAGTACTGAGCAACCTACATCTGGATCTAGAAAAATAAATGTATCCCTTGGGCACTACAGAAAGAATAGAAAAGCTTGTCAATAAGCTATTCTGCAAGAAGTTGGGGAAGGAGAAATTGCTATCAAAATATAGCATATGAAAAAGATTTACAGATAAATAAATAATTGGTAAATATGTAGTCAGGCATATAAACACATGATATGCGCAAAATAAATATTTTTATTGAATAATAAAGTGAGGGTCTGCAACTATAAGATCAGTAGTGGGTGTGCAGAATTTGATGGAAAGCAGATGAAATTTACTAGGATCATTACTTAAAGATAATATTTGAACAAAACAATAGAGGATACGAATTATGCGCATATAGAAGGAAATAATGAATTCTTGAAAGGACACATCAAGGGAATGATTTCAATGTAGGCATGTTCTTCATGCATTCAAAGAACATTAAGGAGACTATTGTGATCAAAAAATGAAGACGGACAATGACAAAATATTAGAACAATTTCAGTCTTATAGAATGTTGTAAAGATAACCTACTGAGTTCAATTGGTATTTGATATATTATTTTCATTAAAGAAATAAAAATATGAAGCTTTAAAAATATGTAGTGAAGAAATCTGGGAAGACTTTTAGGAGTAGGGATGGATGTGATCAAAACATTATACACATGTATGAAATCTTAATGAATATGCATATATGTATATAGAGAGTTATAGATATATAATTTTTAAAAAACTTTGTAAAGATTTTAATATTTCCTCCTCATGTGCAAAAAACCAATTGAGAATTCTGTGGCATTGCTGAAAATTTCTTTAATTAGTTCTTTCTTCTTGTGTTCAGAGAATAAGCAATAGGTAATTGAAAATAGGATTTTAAATATTCTAGGTGTTAACAATAATATGTGTGTAAATGCATTTGTGATTAGGTCTATAACACTATATGTGGTTATAAGTCAGGATGTGAATATATATTTTGAAAGAAGAGTCAACAAAGTGTGATACTCAAAATTAGTATGAAAGAACAGAAGAACTAAGAAAGAGTCACAATTTGATGAGGAAGTTCTGATGTATATAAATGTCATGTCAGGTTGTGTAAAGATTGAGAAGAAAAGAAAGTGCCAGAGAGGTGGTCTCATAAAAAATATGCAAGTATATTTTGTGATATGCATCCATTTTGTGATATGTATGCCATTTCAAAGGCATACACTAGACATCATTAAAAAATTGGGGTGTAGTGTTCTCACAAGAAATACTGAGGTCCACATTTGCTCATAAATTGTAAATATCAATACATATTTTATTATATAAGTGGATGCATTTTGGGGTATAATCAAAGGATTCTCTTTGTGATAATATTATTCAGAATGCTATCCCTCTGTAGTCAGGTCTAAATTCAATTTTAATATGGGCTGCAAATAGGAACATCACTATTGAAATATCTGTTTACAAAATTACTTCAGTAGTAATGATGATTTTCAAAATAGATAATTTTTTTTAATTTTCTGTTTTTAGTCTATAATTTTTTAATTTTATTAATTATACTTTATTCTCTTTGTACCCCCCAATACCTCTCCCTCATTTTAAAATAACTGATTTCTAATCACAATCATTTAAAAAATTAGCCTCAACATAGATGCATCTGAAAAAAATCATCAGCAAGTCTAATAAGTAAAAGTAAATGGTCCTTTTATGCTCTAGCAGAGTTTTGGAATTCCTCAGGAGTGACTAGGAAGAGGTCATGAGAGCATATCCTATTAAACTGTACAAATTTAGTAACAAAGAAATTTTAAACTTTATATAAAAAAACACATGACTCTCATTAGATGTGAAAATATACTTTGACAAAATTCAACGTTTTTCTCATAATGTTTTGGAGAAATCAGGGACATAATGGATACACTTAAACATAGTAAAATCAGTTTATAGTAAGCCTATAGGCAACATCAAATTAAATGGAGAGAAACTATAAGCAATTTCAATAAAATCAGGAACATGACAAAGTCCATTCTTCATATCTTTTCAATATAAAACTTGAAGTTCTAGCTAGAGGAATAGGATAACTGAAAGAGATTAAGGGGTTACCAATAAGAATGTAAGAACTCAAAGTATGACTATTTGCAGATGAGACAGCATATATAAATGACCATAAAAATTCTATGAGGGAATCCTTACAGTTGATAAACACATTCAACAAAATTGGTGGATACAAGATTAACTAAAAAAAATCAACAGTAGACTTTCTATATACAAATGACAAATGGGCTGAGAAAGAAATTAGGGAGATAATGCCCTTCACAAAGGTTGCAAATATCATAAAATTTTGAGTAATTCTAACCAAGTAAAATGGAAGACTTATATGAAAATAACTTCAAGTCATTGAAGAAATAAACTGAAGAAGATATAAGAAGATGGAAAGAACTCTTATAATCTTTGATCATTAAGATCAACATAGTAAGGGCTACAGGCAAGCAGAGGTTCTAGGTTATATCTACCCATGGTCCTTGGTTGGAGAAACACTTTCATATAGGACCCCTGTGCCCAGATATATTTGGTCCTTGTGGAGCTCCTATCTTCTCCAGATCATATTAACCACCCCTTCTTTCATATGATTCCCTGCACTCTGCAAAAGGGTTGGTTATGAGTCTCTGTTTCTGCTTCAATACACTGCTAGGTAGAGTCTTTCAGGTGTCCTTTGTAGTAGGACCCTGTCCTGTTGCTTGTTTTCTCCTACATCCCATTTGTAAGGATTGATCATCTTACCCCAGGTCCTCTTTTTTGTTTATCTTCTTTAGGTGTATAGATTTCAGTATGTTTATCATACCTTATAGGTCTAAATAAGTAAGTATATACCATATGTGTCTTTATCCTTCTGGGATACCTCATTCAGAGTGATATTTTCTAGATCCCACCATTTGCCTGCAAATTTCATGATTTCTTCCTTTTTAATTGCTGAGTAGTATTCCATTGTGTAAAAATACCACAAATTCTGTATCCATTCAGTTGATGGACATCTGGGTTTTTTCCAGGTTCTGGCTATTACAAATAAAGATGCTAAAAACATGGTTGAGCAAATGTCCTTAGCATGGGAAATAGGGACTATTACTGACATGAACTCAATGGCGGACTCCTTGACCTCCCACCCAGCAAGGAAGGAGCAGCCCTCCTAGGCCACAGAGTACTTTGCAGGCAGTCCTGAAGAGACCTGATAACCAGGGACAGATGAAAGGGGAGGAGGTCCTTCCCTATCAATGGACTTGGAAAGGGCAGGGAGTAGATGAAGGAGGGAAGGTGGGATTGGGAGGGAAGGAGGGAGTGGGATTCACCTGGGATACAGACTTAATAAAATGTAAGTAATAATAAAAAAATTAACATAGTAAAAAATGCTATCCTACAAAAGCAATACACTGATTTAATACTACAAACCAAATAAAAATTCCAACACAATTCTCTCCAGAACTTAAAAGGAATCATTTCAGATTTGTATGAGAAAGAACAATAACAACAACAAAACAAAATAATATGATACCTAAAACAATCCTGAACAATAAAAAAATCCAGATATAGAACCATCCCTAATTTTAAGCTCTACCAAAGAGCTGTAATAATAATAACGATAATTATTACAATAATAAACCGCATGGAACTGGCAAAAAATAGACAGGTTGGACAATGGAATTGAATCAAAGACAGAGACATCAATCCACACACCTACAAAAACCTAATTTTTTTTATAAAGAAACTAGAAATATACAATTCAATAATGAAAACATCTTTAACAAATGAATAAACTGTAACTAATGCAAAAATTAAAATTAAAAAATAAAAAGAAACAAATGAAGCTGGTCTAACTTCATCTATGCGTGTAGAAGAATGAAAATTAAATCATATTTATCAATCTGCACATAAGTCAAGTTCAAGTGGATCAAAGACCTCAACATAAAAGCAGATACACTGAAACTGATAGAAGAGAAGGTAGGTAATAGCCTTGAATGCATTGATATAGAAGACAATTTCTTTTTTTATTTGTTTCATTATTATTATTATCATAATTACTACTACAATTTTTATTATCATTATTATCGTTATCTTTAATTATAGTTGAATCACTAATTATCCCAGATGTAGCTCCTCTTTCATCTCCTTGTGGTCCTACCTTCTCTCCCTCTTCCCCCACTATGTCACTTCTCTAGCCCACTGACAGGGGAGGTTCTTCTTCTCCTACAATTTGACCCTAGCCTATCAGAGCTCATTAGGACTGTTTGGATACTATTTCTCTGTAGCCTAATAAGAACACCTTGCCAGAGGGAGGTGATCAAAATCAGGTGATGAAGTTCATGAAAGACAGCCCCTGGTCTCCTTACCAGGGTACCCACATGGAATCTGAGCTGCCATGATTCTTCATTTTCTGCGGGGCCTCCTGGGCCCCAGGTTTGTTTGTTTGTTTGTTTGTTTGTTTGTTTGTTTGTTTGTTTATTTGGCTCTTTTGGTTTCCTTGTGGAGTGCCTGTCCCTTCCAGGTCTGTCTAGCTCCCAATTCTTCCATAAGATTGCCTGTGCTGTGTTAATCCTACCGATCCATTAACATGGGAGATCTGTCTACCTTCTGAAATTTTTATTTCTTTCTTCAGAGACTTGAAGGTTTTTTACATAAAGAAATTTAACATTCTTGTGTAGAGTAAAACCAATTTACTTTATGTAATTTGTGGCTGTTGTAAAGGGTGTCATTTCCCTAATTTCTTTCTTAACCATTTTGTCCTTTGTATGCAAGAGGACTACTGCAAAAAAAGAGAGTTCATTTTGTATCTGGCCACTTTGCTGAAGGTATTTATCAGCTGAAGGAGTTCTCTGGTAGAATTTTTGAGGATACTCATGTATATTATCATATCACCTGCAAATAGTGATACTT
This sequence comes from Pachyuromys duprasi, assembly GCA_028658305.1. Taxonomy (NCBI): domain Eukaryota; kingdom Metazoa; phylum Chordata; class Mammalia; order Rodentia; family Muridae; genus Pachyuromys; species Pachyuromys duprasi. The sequence continues at coordinate 67,852,733 of CM053742.1, forward strand.
TGACTTCTTCCTTTCCAATGTGTATTCTCTTGATCTCCTTTAGTTTTCTTGCTGCTCTATCTAACACTTCACGTACTATGTTGAAAAGATATGGAAAGAGTGAAAAGCCTTGCCATGTCTCAGATTTCACTGGGATTGATTTATCTTTCTGTTTAGGTTGATGTTGGCTATAGGCTTGCTGTGCATTGCCTTTATTATGCTTAGGCATGTGCCTTGTATCCCTCATCTCTGGAAAATATTAAACATGAATGGGTGTTGGATTTTGTCAAATGCTTTTTCAGTATCTAAGGAGATTATCATGTGGTCCTTTTTTTTTCATTATTTTTGTTTATATGGTGGATTACATTGATGTATTTCCACATGTTGGACCACCCCTGCACGCTTGGGATCAAACTTATTTGGTCATGGTGCATGATATTTTTTACGTGTTCTTGGATTCAGTTTGCAAGTATTTTATTGAACATTTTTGTCTCAATGTTCATAAGAGAGATGGGTCTGAAATTCTCTTTTGTTGTTGGTTCTTTCTGTGGTTTAAGTATCATGGTTACTGTGGCCTCATAGAGTGACTTTGTTAATGTTCCTTTTGTTTCTATTTTGTGGAATAGTTTGAAGAGTATTAGTGTCAGAAATGCTAGTATAGAATTCTGAGCTGAAACAATCAGGCCCTGGACTTTTTTTGGCAGAGAGATTTTGATGACAGTTTCTGTTTCTTTGGGGGTTATAGGACTGTTTAATCTATTTACCTGACCTTGGCTTAGCTTTTGTAAATTGAATCTGTCAAGAAAATTGTCCATTTCATTTAGATTTTCAAATTTTGTGGCCTATAGGCTTTTGAAGTAATAACTAGTGATTCTTTGAATTTCCTCAATGTCTGTCATTATGTCCCTCTTTTTGTTTCTGATTTTGCTGATTTGGATTGCTTCTTTCTGCCCCTTAGTTTGGTTAAGGGTTTTTCTATCTTGTTGATTTTCTCAAAAAAAAAAAAACCAAACAAACAAACAAACAAAAAAAAACAGCTCTTGACTTCATTGATTTTTACCATTGTTTTGTTTCTAATTTATTGATTTCAGCCCTGAGTTTGATTATTTCCAACCATTTACTCCTCTTGAGTATGTCCACTTCTTTTTCCCCCCTCTAGGGCTGTCAGGTCTACCCTTAAGTTGCTTACATGAGATGTCTCAAAATTCTTTTGATTATTTCCAGATGTCTATTCTTCCTGAGTGTGAATTATTTTTTTATAATGCTTTTCTTTGTGCTATTAAGTTTCTTGTCTTAAGTGTCTCAAATTTCTTTATGAAGGCACTTAGTGCTATAAACTTTCCTCTTAGCACTGCTTCATTGTGTCCCATAACTTTGGGTAAGTTTTGCCTTCATTTTCATTGAAGTCTCTAATTTCTTTTTTATTTCCCCCTGATCCAGCTGTCATGGAATAGAGAGTTATTTAGTTTCCATGCATGTGTAGGCTTTTTCTTGTTTCTGTTGTTGTTCAGGTCTCATTTTAGGCCATTGTGGTTTGATAGGATATAAGGGATTATTTCAGCCTTATTGTATCTGTTGAGGCTTCCTTCTTGTCAAACTATATGGTTAATTTTGGAGAGAGTTCCATTGGGGTGCTAAGGAGAATGTATATACTCTTTTAATTTGGTTGAAAAGTTCTTAAGACATCTATTAGGATCATTTGATTTAGTAGTACCTCTACACTTGTCATTATTTCCCTATTTTGCTTCTGTCTAAATTTTCTGTCCTTTGGTGAGAGTGAAGTGTTGACGTCACCCACTATTAAGGTATTTGGGATCTATGTGTGATTTGAGTTTTAATTATGTTTCATTTATAAAAGAAGTGCTCCTGTATTTCGGACACAGATGTTCAGGACTGTAATGTCCTCATGATGTATTTTTCCTTTGATGATTATTAAGTGTCCCTCCTCAAAGTTTTTGATTAATTTTGGTTGAAAGTGTATTTTATTATATATTAGGATATCTACTCCATATTGTTTTCTGAGTCTGCTTGAAAAACCTTTTTCTTGCCCTTTACTCTGAGGTAGTATCTGTCTTTGTTGCAAAGGTGTGTTTCATGAATGCAGCAGAATATTTGATCCTTTTATTGTGAAGTTGGTGGTGCTACTGTGTTTCTGTGCTTGTTTTTTTTTTTTTTTTCCTTTTTTGGAGGTGAAGTTATCTACAGCCTGTGTTTTCTTAATGTAGTTGATTTTGTTAGATTGGAATTTTCCTTCTAGTATCTTCTGTTGGGCTGGTTGCTGTGTAGATATTGTTTAAGCTTAGTTTTGTCATAGAATATTTTGTTTCCTCCATCTATGTTGATTGAAAGTTTTGCTGGGTATAGTATTCCAGTTTGACATCTGTGTTCTCTTAGAGTCTTCATGACATCTTCCCAGGCCCTCTGGCTTTCATAGTTTCTGTTGAGAAGTCTGGTGTGATTCTGATAAGTCTATCTTCGTATGTTATTTGGCCTTTTTTCCTTGCTGCTTTTAATATTTTTGTCTTTATTCTATAGTGTTAGTGTTTTGACTATTATGTGATATGAGGAGTTTCTTTTCTGGTCTAGTCTATTTGGTGTTCTGTAAGTCTCTTTTATTTTAATGGATATCTCTTTGTTTAAGTTGGGAAATTTTTCTTCTGTGATTTTCTTGAAAATATTTTCTGGGCTTTGGGACCTTGGATCTTCTCTTTTTTCTATTCCTTTTATTCTTAGATTTCACCTTTACATGGCATCATTGATTTCTTGGATGTTTTGTGCTTGGGAGTTTTCCAATTTTATTTTTTCGTTGAGAGATGTATCAATTTCTGCAATTATATCTTCAGTGCCTGAGAATCTCTCTTCCATCTCTTGTTTTCTGATTGTGATGATTACATTTATGGTTCCTCATGTTTTCTCTAGGTTCTCCAGCTCCAGGCTTTTCTCTGTTTGTGTTTTCTTTATTGATTCTAATTCTATTTTCTTGTCTTGCACCATTTCCTTCATTTGTTTAAATTTGGATTCCTGTCTTTCCATGATGGCGTCTATTTTTATTTTTATCCATTTCCTGTTCATGTGACTCTATTTGTGTGGCTACATTTGCCTTTATTTCTTTGAGAGTTCTGTTTGTTTCTTTTTTATGTGCCTCTAATAACTCTATACGCATAGTTTCAAAATCATTTCCGGTGTTTCTGATGAATTAAGATATCCATTGATTTTGGGGCTTGCTGGTGAATTCATGATATCTCTATTTTTGTTGGATGTGTTCTCTTTCCTGCCTCTAGCCATCTGAGAGTCTGTAGCCTTTGCTGTTTGTTCCTGGAGCCTGTACCACATACAGGGTCCTTCTGTCTCAGGAGTCTGAAGTATTCTTCAGGAAGTTGAGAGAGTTCCACTGGTTTGAGGGTTGGTGTGAGTGTTTCAGATGCAGCTAAGTGATCAACTTTGCAGGCAGAAGTTCCCATGGTCAGGAATGTGTGTGGAGGTGTGCCTGACTAGAAGGGTTAAGTGTAAGTGAGGAGTGTAAGTATAGGCTGTAGTGCAGGCACAGTTTGATGTTTGGAGGAGCAGTGCACATGTGCAGGTGCCCTCAATGGTTCAGTGGCCTTCAGGCCTGTCTCTGTATTGTGCACCATGTGCTCAGATCTGCCTGGGCTGTACCATCTTGGTTCCAGGAACTGTTTGTCTGGCCTACACTGGGAGACCCACTGTACAGGGGCCTCAGTGTTGACAGTTCTATCCCACAGATCCCTATGTTGCTCATAGTAGGGATGCGGGTGGGAGGGATCAGATATTGGGCTGCTAGTGTAGAGGGAGCCCTATCTGGGGCTCTGTATAGACTCATTTCCTGGTGTGTGTGGAAAGCACAGAGGGCCCCTGTGCACTCACTGACAGGCAGGTGGGTAAAGCTCAGAGGGCCAAAAAGCTCACATTGAAGCACAGGCATATGTGGTAGTCTTGGAGAGCCTACAGTTTTCTACTGTCACATTTGAGCCCAATGCTTGGCCCTTAGAGTAAGGTAGAGCCCTGTACCTGGGGTTATGCTCTCCCTGCTTCCACGTTGCTGCTGCAGCCAAAAGGTACAGCATAAAGTGCCTGTTTGCTACTCTCAGACTATGGAGATGTCCACCCCTGGCTGAGAGGGAGAGATGGTGTTTATCTGTCCAAACTCACGGGTTGTCCAGTCCAGCCCAAGAAGCCTCAATGTCTGTGTTCTGGTTTCAGCAGCCCATCTACCTATTAGTTTTGGAATTTCAAAACTTCTCCACTTCAGAAAAATTGAGCAATGTTCACTGCCATCTTGGAGAGTACCACATTTAATTTCGAAATTAAATGATTACTTTTGATGATGAAAAAATTTATTTTGAAGAGTTTCAAATATTATCCTCTTGCAAGAACTGGATCCCAAGTAGATATCTATAATCAAATGAATTTATGAGGATTAATGTGCAGATTAATTTTATTGTTGTTCTTTGTTTAATACATGTTCTCTTCAGTTTTTTTCAGGATAGCTCCAGAATTTTATTCATCATGAAGACCTCAAAGTTATTTGTTTAAAGCTATGTTCAAAAGCTATGATCACTGTATTAATTATCTGAGAATAGATTTTCTCACAATAAACATAACTTTAGTACCCAGGGAAGCTCATTCAGATGCCTAAAATTGTAAACAGAAAAATGAATTCTAAAATTAAGGCCTCTGGAGATTTTAATTGTTTTGGAGAAAAAAAAATCTCTGGGTTTTAGTTTCCACTTTTGCATATTTGAGCAGTACTGTGTTGTTGTTGTTTATTTTAATCTATTTAGGCTACAGCACATATATCTCCATTTGTTTAAATCAATTTTAATTTAATGTCTTAATTTTGTGAATATGTTATGGGAAAATGGGCATTAAAGGAGTACATACAAGCACAAAAGTATTAACTTATTCCAGACATAACTTATTTTATTCTTGCAAAACACTTCAATTTTCAAGGAAAATAATATTGGGGCCAGTGTCTTTTCATATTCTTTTGCCTTACAAACAAGATTTATTTAAAAATAAAAAGTCATAGTATATTCTGTTAATGAGACCCTGAACATGGTTAGCAAAATGAGTAAAAACGTTTATTAAAGCAAAAGATAAATCCTAAGATTTTATTGTGACAGAAAAAAGATTATAACTAGAGTTTATTAATGTTCATACAACTCTTATAAGGAGTGTGACAAATCGATGCCTCTTTCAATGTAGTTGAAAATAAAATGAAATTGAAACAGACTACTAAAAATAGTAGGAAAAAACCTCTTGCATCTATTAAATGATGCTTCTTCTCTTTCCGAAGTAAAAAACAAACAAACAAACAAACAAAAACAATAACCAGTTGAAATCTTGAAAAAATACACAAACCTACATTGAAAAAAATTCTGGGGAATATGAGGCCTGATTTAGTCAAAATTTCTGACCCCCTTTCCTCTTTGAAATGTATATGCTTGATCACTTTGTATCTTCTTTAAGGTATTTAAAAATTACTATTTTATATCTCTGAACAGGTTTTAGATATTTATTCCATTTAAGTGTTTGTCTTCATAATTTTTGTCTTTTATACAAGATATAACAGTTATTAGTTTATAACACAGTGAGCACTAGTGAAACAAAGTTTTGTGTATATTTCTATAATAGCACCTATAGTTCAACCCAGGTTCTACCATACACTAAGCAAGTGATCTATCTCTTAGCTTCATATGTAGCCCCTCTATTTTACTGTTATTAATTTGGAATTACAGCAGCATATGTTATGAAAAATGAATTTGCTATAGAGCTAGGGTACCTTATTATGGTTTAATACTTAGTCTTAGTTTCTGTTCTGTAGTAATCAACAATGATCCTTTCTCATAATTTTTCTCTTTTTATTGTTGATTTCTTTCAGAATGTTCAAAAGAAAAAATGATGTTAGAACTAAGTTATAAGTTAAAACTTGATTTTTGAAAAATGTCTGATTTTATTTGTCAGGGCCATGTAGAAATGTGACTTAAATAAATGCTCTGCCTTTTATTAGTCAATTATACCAAATTTATGACTTGTGGTTTTATGCCGAGAATAAAAACGCACTTAACGAATGACCTTGATTGATTCTGAACCTCCCACAATGTACATAACCATGAGTTATTATCATCTGTGTCTAAATCCAGTTGTATTGTTATTTAAATATACAAAAATCATAGTAAATTTCTCACAATAAAGATTTTGAAGGGAGAATATGAACACTTGTTTATTTGTGCACATCACTTTTTTCTACAATTAATAGTTACTTTGTCGAATTTTTAAACTAGAACTTTATTTATTTTAGTTAATTGATGTAAATTTCATTTGTTCATATAACTGTATAGTATATAGCTTAATATATTGCACTAATAAGGCAATAGATCAACATTTATGAATGAAAGGAAGAATAGAACTCACATAATCGAATGCATTTAAAGCCATCAGTTCATAAAATGATCTAAAACAAATTGGAATTATTTGGATAAGTATGTGAAATGAAATGACAAAAGTAGTATGGAAAGTTTAACACTGAATTCTTATTTATCTCCTTCGAATTTGACTTTTATTTTTAAACTGTTCTTAATGAAATGTGTCAACTAATAATGATACTTTGTATGTTGGGTTATTTTATATCCTTAATGCAAAAGAAACTTTGGCAACCCTAATTGATTTAAAAACTGATTTTACATTTTTCAAATTTTATTTTTTGCAATTTTTATTAACTTTTATTTTGCACAATTTATTCATTTTATATCCCGATTGTAACCTCCTCCCAGTCCCACTCTTCCTCCCTCTTCTCCCTTCTCCCTTTCCCCTAGTCAACTGAAAGAGGGAGACCTCTCTTCTGCCATATTATCCTAAGATCTCACCCTTTATGGTCCTGGGTTGTTGTATAAGTCTCTGCAGGCTTCTCTGGGCCCAGACTTTTTGGTTTTCTTGGTCTCATTGTGGAGCTCCTGTGCCCTCCATGTCCTTCTATTTCCCCTATCTTCTATAAGACACCCTGTGCTCTATCCAAAGATTGACTATGAGTTTTATCATCTGCTTCAATCCCTTGTTGGGTGGAGCCTTTCAGAGGACCTCTGTGGTAGACTCCATCCTGTACTCTTTTTTCCACTGTTTCTGGTATTGATCCTGATTGTCATTGTAAACGAAAATTAAGCATTCTCCCTTGTGTCTTCTCTATTGCTTAGCTTCTGTCAGTATGTAGATTTTAGTACGGTTATACTATATTATATGGTATATATAAATGAGTATATATCATATGTGTCTTTCTGCTTCTTGGTTACCTCTCTCAGGATTATCTTGTCTAGTCCCATCCATTTGCCTGCAAATTTCCTTGTTTTTACTAGATGAGCAGTGTTTCATTGTGTAAATGTATCACATTTTCTATATATGTTCCTCTGTTGAGGGACATCTAGGTTGTTTCCAGATTCTGGATATTATTAATAAAGCTGCTATGAATATAATTGACCAAATGTCCTTGATGAATGCTTGAACATCTTTTGGGTGTATGTCCAGAAGTGGTATAGCTGTATCTTGAGCTAGCACTTGTACCCATTATTCTGAGAAAGCTCCAGATTGATATTCAAAGTGTATGTACAATATTACATTCCCACCAGCTCTGGAGGAGGATTCTCCTTTCTCCACATCCTATCCAGCATGTTTTGTTACTTGAGTTGTTAATCTTAGCCATGCTGGTCATTCTACGATGGAATCTCAAGGTCACTTTTATTTGAATTTCCCTGATGACTAAGGATTTTGAATATTTCTTTAAGAGTTTTTCTGCCATTTGATATTCCTCTGTTGAGAATACTCTTTTCAGCTGTGCACCACATTTTTAATTGGAGAATTTTTTTGCTAATTTTTTGATTTTTAAAACATATATACATATACATATATATATTCTGGATAGTAACCCTCTGTTGGATATTAACATGAAGATCTTTTCCCAGGCTATAGGCTGCCATTTCTGTCATTTTTATATAATTTATTTATTTTTATAACAATCACAGGTTAGTTACTTTGCATCCCAGGTGTAGCCCCCTCCTTCATTCCCTCCCACTCTCCCCTTCCCTCCCTCATCTCGTCTCTGCCCCCTCCAAGTCCACCGATGTTGGAGGACGTCCTCCCCTTCCATCTGACCCCAGTTCATCTTGTCTCCTCAGGGCTGGCTGCAATATCCTCCCCTGGGATATAGCCAGGCTGTTACTCCCTGGCGTGTACGGGGAAGGTCAAAGAGCCAGCCATCCAGTTCATGACAGAAACAGTCCCTGTTCCCCTTACTAGGGTCTTCAGTTTGACACCGAGCTACCATGGGCCACATTTGAGCGGGGGTTCTAGGCCATATCCATACATGGTCCTTGGTTGGAGAAACTGTCTCATAAAAGACCCCTGTGCCTGGCTCAATTTGGTCTTTGTGGACCTCTTGTTCTCCCCAAATCTTACTAACTTACCCTATTGTTATTATTATTCCTGCCCTCTGCCGAAGGCTTGGTTGTGAGTCTTAATATCTGCTTTGATACATTGCTCTCTTGATTCTTTCAGAGGCCCTCTTTGGTATGCTCCTGTCCTGTTGCTTGTTTTCTCCTCCATTCAATGTCCATCCCATTTGTTCATCTAAACAAGCATTAATCATACCAACCTGGGTCCTCCTTCTTGTATATCTTCCCTAGATGTATAGATTTCAGCATT
>CM053742.1:67861923-67877474 GCA_028658305.1 Pachyuromys duprasi
TTTTTGTTTGAATAAATTATATTAGTCAATTCTTTCTTTTGATCCCTGAAGAATACCATTCAGGAAATTATTGCCTACAACAATATCTTGAACTGCTGCTTCCTATAACTTCTTCCAGTGCTTTAAAAGTTTCTGGTCCTGCATGTGGATTATAGATCCACTCAGAGTTATCTTGATTTTGTAAAGAGTGAAAGAAAAGGGTTTATTTAATTCACTGTGTGTAGATATCCATATATGTGGGCATAATTGTTTTTGAAAATATAATTTAATATCTTGTTATAGGAATATTTTTGTTCATCCAGATTCATCAGTTGGGAAGTAGAGTTCCATATTGGAGTCCTTACTCATTTTAATAAAGGACTTGGAGAACATACTCACAATCTTATTACATTAAAAATAAATTAAACCCTCAAGTCAGGCAAACTATACACATGGGCAGCTACAGAGAAGAAACAGATGGAGATGAAGAACAGAAAAACTATATTGTTTGTAAGTAGCCATGTATCAAACAAGCAGACTCAAGGTAGGGTGAGGACTTTAGAGAAAGAGAGATAAATCTCAAAGTATCAGAAGTCTAAGAACCTACAAAGGAAAACCTAGTACATTAGGCTGTGTGTTTGTGTGTGTGTGTGTGATAATTGAAATAGAAAAGAGAGAACTGAAGTAACAAACAAAAAGAAAAATAAATAAATAAAAGGTATGCTGTTTTCCTTGATTTTTTGTTGTTATTGTTTTGTTGTGTGTGTGTGTGTGTGTTTTGTTTGTTTCCTTGATTTTAATCATAGAGTATTATTACTTCGTGTAAATGTACCATAATTTCTGTATCCATTTCTTAGTTGAGGGAAATCTAGTTTTTTTTGAGATTCTGGCTAGTACAAATGGGGCTGCTATGAACATGTCTGAGCAAATGCCCTTGCATAGTTGAACATATTTCAGGTATTTGTCTAGGAGTGCTATAGCTGCATTTTGAGGCAGCACTATTCCTAATTTTTTGAGAAAGCACCAGATTGATTTCCAAAGTTATTGTATAAGTTTACATTTCCACCAGCGATGGAGGAAGGTTCTGATTTCTCCACATCCTCTCCAGCATGTATTGTGTTTTGAGTTTTTGATCTTAGTCCTACTGAAGGATGTAAGGTGGAATCTCAGGATAATTTTCATTTGCATTTTCCTAATGACTAAAGACAGTGAACATTTCTTTCAGGGTTTATCTACCATTTGATATTCCTTTGCTGAGAAATTTCTGTTTACATCTTTACCCCATTTTAAATTGGATTATGTCATTAGTTGGTATTTAATTTCTTGAGTTCTTTATATATTCTGGATATTAACCCTGTGTCAGATGTAGAGTTGGTGAAGATCCTTTCCCAGGCTGGTGGCTGTCTTTTTGTTTTGGTGACAGCAAAAATTGCAGGCAATTGTATGATACTAGAAAAGTTCACCCTGAGTGAGGCAACCCAGAAACAGAAAGACACACATGGTTTATACTCTCATAAGTGGTTATTAACCATATAATATAAGATAAACATAATAAAATCTATAGTCCTATAGGCCACAGATAATGACATTGCAGCCAGTACTGAAGGTAAGCTAGGATCAGATGGAAGGGGAGGAGGACCTCCCCTATCAGTGGACTTGGAAGGGGGCAGGGAGGAGATGAGGGAGGGAGGGTACTGTTGGGGAGGGAAAAAGAAAGGGGGGTATGGCTGGGATACAAGTGAATGACCTGTGGTTAAAATAAAATAAAATAAAAAGAATACAATGAAGTAGTCAATACTGTTGATTACCGATATTGCCAAGTCTATAAGGAAACATGAAGAAATTTGCTTGCTTTTATTTCAATCCTGATTATATTCAAGACTATTTCCATTTTGGATACATGATCGATAGTAACTTCAGGATGCTAAATGCTATATTTTTGTGAAAATAATAAAAGAAATTTTCAACATGCACTTTTTTTTAGGCTAAAAAATTGAAATTTGTCTTTTTGTAACACACACAAGATGCCTTTGAAAATATTGCCATATATTCATGGACATTTACTCAAAACAAGAAAATTTCTCAATTTTTTTATACTATGGTAGTCCAATTTTTACTTTCTACTGTTAATAAAATAATATCAAATATACTTGAGGGTAGCAAATAAACATAGTAAAATAGTGTTAAAAGTATACAGGAAAAATTGGACACAATACAGGTATTTGTTAGACATTTTGTTCCATGTCTTACAAAGTATGAAAATTTTAAATGCTATTGTGGATAAGATACCAACTACTATGCATGGGTACCCTATTTACCTGCAATTTCAGTAATACTTAAAAGATGGTTATCAGAATCTAAGAGTGAATGGGGAATGGGTTTTTGATGTTGTTCAAAGGATATATTATTACAGTAGTATTGGTGGAATTAATTCAAGAAATCTATGTGTTCGGTGTGGTGATTATAGTCAATGAATTTGTATTGTTATTTTGGAAAATTCAAATTCAGAGGTGAGATGATGCATTCTCTAAATAGCTACTTTCAACCATTCTATGATGTATACATGCTCCAAAGCATCATCTTTCACAGAATTGTTACATCTTATCTGTGAAGTTAAAGAATTTCTAAAAATAGGCTTTTATGCTTTTCCCCTGTTACTTGCATTCAAATAAAATCTCTTACATGAACTCAAATTATATTGCTGGTAAATTTAGTTTTTTCATTTAAAAAGTATTTAAGGTCCAATAGTCATGATGTTATTAAAAGAATTATCTTTGTTAATGATTAAACACCACTATACAATACAAATTAAATTCTGCATAAGTCATTATGTGTTTCATTACAGTTATATATGCTGAACTTTTATATGATATATGCCTAGGTAATGTTCCTGTAAAATTTTGTTTTGTGTTATTTGTTGTTGTATTCTTTTTAAAAAGTATTTAATCATTTTACAGCCTGATCCCAGTCCTCTCCCTCTTCTCCTCTCAGTCCTATCTTACACACCTCCATATCCCCCCTCCTTCTCATAGAAGAGGAGGCCCCACATGGTGCCAGTACAGCAGTAAGACTGACTGCGTCCTCTCCCACTAAAGCCCCATGGGCAGCCCAGCTAGAGATAAGGGATACCGAGGAAGGCAACAGAGTCAAACAGTCTCAACTCCCATTGATGTGGGACTCATATATTGATAAAGCTGCATATCTCTTACATATATGTAAGGGGTCTAGGTCCAGCCAATGCTTGTTCCTTTGTTGGTGGTTCAAACTCTGTATGCCCCAATGAGCCTATGTTGCTTTACTCTTTAGGTTTTTACAGTGTCCTTGACACCTCTGGATCCCTCTATCCTTCTTCTCATTCTTCCACAGAACTCCCCAAGCTCCTATTGTTGTTTGACTATGGATTTCCACATTTGTTTCTATCATCTGCTGAAAAAAGCCTCTCAGAAGACGGTTATGCTAGGCTCCTGTCTATAAGCAAAGAAGAATATCATTAATAGTGATGGGGTTGTATATTTCCCATAGGGTGTGTCTTATGTTGGGCCAGTAATTGGTTTGACATTTCCTCAATATCTGCTGCTTCTTTAACCCTGTAACTTCTTATAGGCAAGACAAGTTTTATGGGTGTGTGGATATCGCCTCCCTCCACTGGAAGTCCCATCTGGCTGCCAGAGGTAGAAACTTTAGGCTCCTTAAATCATGCTGCTAGGAGTCTCAGCTAGGATCAACACTATAGAAGTAAGGACACTCTCCTGTCTGAGAGAACCCATCCAATGATTTCAATAATTTCAGTTATCTCTGTCTTCCTCACAGCTCTCTCCACAACTGATCCCCACCCCAATTACACAATTATACCCCCAACTCCATCTCCCACACATTTCCCTCCTTCCATCTACTTTGGATGTCTATTTTATTTCCTCTTCTAAGTGAGATTCAAACATCCTTCCTTAGGCTCTCCTTAGCTTCTTTGGGTCTGTGGATTTAAGCATAGTTATCCTGTACATTACGACTAATGTCGACTTATAAGTGAGGACATACCATGTGTGTCTTTCTGGGTCTGGGTAACCTCACTCAGGATGATCTTTTCTATTTCCATCCATTTACATGTAAATTGTAGGATGTCTTTGTTTTTAATAACTGAATAGTATCCCATTGTGTAAATGTTCTACATTTTCTTTACCCCTTTTTCTTTCTTTTTATTTAAATTTTATATTTATATATTAATTGCAATTTATTCATTTTGTATCCCAGCAGTAGCCTTCTTCCTCATTCCCTAATTTTGGAATTTGCGAAATAATTTTTCAATATGTAAAGAGATGATCATGTGGGTTTTTTCTTTGCATTTGTTTACTTTGGTACTTTTTATTGATTACAGTTTATTCACTTTGTATCCAACCTGTGGCTCCCTCCCCCTTCCCCTTACTACCTCATATACCCTCACTCTTCTCCATCCATGCCCCTCCCCTACTCCACTGATAGGGAGATCCTCTTCCCCTTCCATCTGATCCTAGTTTATCAGGTCATATCAGGAGTTGCTGTATTGTTTTCCTCTGTGGCCTGGTAAGACCACACCCTAGCCCTAAGGGGGAAGTGATCAAAGAGCAGGTCAATCTATTCACCTCAGAGACAGTCCCAACTCTGATTACTAGGGAACCTACTTGGATACTGAGCTGCCATGGGCTATATCTGCACAGGGGTTCTAGTTTATCTCTATGTATGACACTTGGTGGGAGTATCAGTCTCTGAAAACACCCCAGTGTCCAGATTTTTTGGTGCTCTCCTATGGAGCTCCTGCCCTTCCCAGGTCTTACTAACTCCCCCTTCTTTCATAAGATTCCCTGTACTCTGCCTAAAGTTTGGCTATGAATCCCTTCATCTGCTTTGATACCCTGAAGGGCAGAGTCTCTCAGAGAGCCTATTTAGTAGTCTCCTGTCCTATTCCCTGTTTTCTCCCTCTTCTGATGTCCATCCCCTTTGCCTTTCTGAATGAGTATTGAACATCTTACTCAGAGTCCTCCTTGCTGATTAGCTTCTTTAGGTGTTCCGATTTTAGCATGTTTATCCTATATTATATGTCAAATATCCACATATAAGTGAGGATACAGCCTGTGTGTCTTTCTGCTTCTGGGACACCTCACTCAGGTTCACCTTTTCTAGTTCTCACCATTTGCCTGTATATTTCATGATTTCCTTGTTTTTAATTGCTGAGTAGTATTCCATTGTGTAAATGTACCTCAATTTCTGTATCCATTCTTCAACTGAGAGACATCTGGGTTATTTCCAGTTTCTGGCTATAACAAATTTACTGACATGGTGGAGCACATGTCCTTATTATATATGAGAGTGTATTTTGGATATATGCTTATGAGTGGTATAGCTGGATCTTGAGGTACACTATTTCTAAGTGTCTGAGAAAGTGCCAGATGAGTTTTCAAAGTGGTTGTACAAGTTTATATTCCCACCAGCAATGAAGGAGGGATCCCCTTTCTCCACAGTCTCTCCAGATTGTGTTTTCACTAGAGTTTTTTTTTTTTTAAATCTTGGCCATTCTTATGCATATAAGGTGAAATCCCAGGGTTATTTTAATTTGCATTTCCCTGATGACTAAGGATGTTGAACATTTCATTAACTGTTTCTCTGACATTCAATATTCCTCTATTGAGTATTCTCTGTTTAGCTCTGTACCCCATTTTTTAATTGGATTACTTGATTTGTTGCAGTTTAACTTGTTAAGTTCTTTATACATTCTGGATATTGCCTTTTATCAGAGATAGGGTTGGTGAAGATCCTTTCCCATTTTGTAGGCATTAATTTTGTTCTGACGACAGTATCCTTTGCTTTACAGAAGCTTTTCAGTTTCATGAGGTCACATTTATTGATTGTTGATCTTGGAGCCTGTGCTGTTGGAGTTCTGTTCAGGAAGCAATTGTTTTGATGATGGTTTCCATTTATAGATTTTTGTATTTGGAACCATAGCTTCATCTCTGGAATAAAGACTACTTCATTATAATGAATGATGTTTTTGATGTGTTCTTGGATTCTGTTTGAAAGCATTATTTTTTCATATTAATTACAGTTTATTTGCTTTGTATACCAGCTCTAGCCTCCTTTATCATTCCCTCAGAACCCTACCCTCCCTCCCTCATCTCCTTCCATGCTGCTCTCCAAATCCACTGTTAGAGGAGGTCTTACTCCCCTTCCATCTGACCCTAGTTTGTCAGGTCTCATCAGGACTGGCTACTGAATATTTTTGCATTCATATTTATGATGGAAAATGGTCTGAAATTTCTTTCTTTGTTGGTTTAGGTGTCAGCATGACTTGTCTCATAGAATGAGACTGGCAATGTTCCTTCTGTTTCAGTTCTGTGAGAGAGTTTGAGGTGTACTCATATTAGCCTTTGGTGAATGTCTGCTAGATTTCTGTACTAAAGTCACCTAATACAGGGATTTGTTTTTTGGTCAGGAGACTTTTAATAAATGCTTCTAGTTTTTATGGTTTATAGGTATATCTAAATTGTTTACCTGATCTTGATTTAATGTTGGTAAGTGGTGTCTATCAAAAAATTGTTTATTTCATTTATGTTTTCCAATTTTATTGAGTACATTTTTTTGAAGTAAGACCTATTGACTCTTTAGATTTACTCACTGTCTGTTGTTATGTCCCCTTTTTATTTCTGATTTTTCTTTTTAATTTGGGTACTGTCTCTCTGCCTTTTCGTTATTGTGGCCCGTTTTGTTTTGTTTTTCTAGCTTGTTGATTTTCTCAAAGACACAGCTGTTGAGTTTGTTGATTCTTTATATTGATTTATTTGCTAATTTATTTATTGATTTATTGATTTCAGACCTGATTTTGGTTACTTCCTGCCATCTAGTCCTCTTGGGTGTATTTGCTTCTTTTTGTTCTATAGTTTCAGGTATGTTTTTAAATTATTAGTATGATATCTCTTTAATTTCTTTTCTTTTTCTTTTTTTCTTTTCTTTTTTTACAATTTACTCCTAATCTCTCCTGATTGAAGCCACATCGCTAAACTCTACACTCTCTCCTTCCTCTCCCTAACCCCTTCCACCAGTCTATTGGAAAGGGGAGTTCTCCTCCTCTTCCATCTGCCCATAGCTTTCATCAAGTCTCATGTGGCCTTCCAGGATCCTCTTCATTTATGTCCTGGCAAAGCCACAGCACCATGGGGCAAATGATATATGAGCAGGCAATCAAGTTCATGACAGAAGTAACTTCTGCTTCCCTTACTTATGAGCCCACATGGAGACTTAGCTGATAATCAGCTACTTCTGAGCAGGATGTCTAGGTCATCTCCATGCATAGTCCTTGGTTGGTGTATTAGTCTATTGCAGGACCCCCTGGGCTCAGGTTATTTTAGGTTTTCTTTTCTTTTCTTTTTTTTTTTTTTGATCTTCTTGTGGGGCTCCTGTCCCTCCATATCTTTCTATCCCCCTCCCCTTTCACAAGACTCCCTGTGCTCTACCCAAAGTTTGGCTGTGAGTCTCAGCATCTGTTTCAATCCCCTGTTGGTCTGAGCCTTTCAGAGGACCCTCTATATTAGGCTCCTATCCTGTTCCCTCTCTTCTACTGCTTCTAGTGTCTAGCCTGTTTGTCATTCTGATTGAGACTTAAACATCCTCTCCAAGGTCCTCCTTGATGTTTCGCTTCCTTAGGTCTATAGATTTTTACTTTTATGAAGGCACTTAGTGTTATGAACTTTCCACTTAACACTTCATTCATTGTGTCCCATAAAGTTGAGTATGTTGTATCTTTGTTTTCATAAGCCTTTATTTTTTTCTTTATTTCTTCCCTTATTCAGTGATAATTGAGTAGAGAGTTGTTCAATTTCTGTGAGTATCCATGCTTTCTATTATTGTTGAGTTCCAGCTTCAATCCATTGTGGTCTGATAAAATACAAGGTGTTATTTCTATTTTCTTGTATCTGTTGAGTCTTACTTTATAAACAACTACGTGGACAATTTTGGAAGTGTTCTTATGAGGTGCTGAGAAGAAGTTATATTCTTTTGTGTTTGGATGAATTATTCTGTAGTTATCCTTTAGGTCATTTGATTAATAATGTGGATTTTTTTCATTATTTCTCCTTAGTTTCTGTTTTGATTACTTGTCCTTTGGTGAGAAGGAGATATTGATGTCTCCTACTATTAATGTATCATGTTGGATTTAAGATTTACGGATGTTTCTTTTACAAATGTGGGTTCCCTTTCTTTTGAGGCATAGATGTTTAGAATTAAGATGTCATCTTGGTAGTTGTTTTTTTTTTTTCTTTAAGGAGTATGAAGTGTTCTTCCTCATTTCCTTTGATTAAATTTGGTTAAAAATCTATTTTAGTAGGTATTAGAATGGCTACCTGAGAGTGCTTGTTGGGTCTGTTTGTTTGGAAAACATTTTTCCAGCCCTTTATTCTGAGATAATGGCTATATATTTTGCTGAGGTATATTTCTTTTTTGCAACGATTGATAGACACTGTTTTCACATCCATTCTGTTAGCTTGTGCCTTTTTATTGGGGAATTGAGTCCATTGATGTGGAGCAATATTAATGATTGTTAATTCCTGTTATTTTGATGTTGTTGTTGTTGTTGTTGTTGGCATTGATGTTTTGGGGAGAAGGGTGTTGGTATTGATGGTGGTGGTGGTGGTGTGTGTGTATGTGTGTGCACCCGAGCTTACCTTTTTATTTTTGGTTTCGCTGGTGTGGAATTATTTATTTCCTGTGTTTTCTTGAATGTGGTTAACCTCCTTGATTTGGTGGGATTTTTTTTGTTTGTTTTTATTTCTAGTATCTGTATGGCTAGATTTGTGGATACATATTGTTTAAATTTGGTGTTATCTTGGAATATCTTATTTCCTTCGTCTGTGGTGATTGAAGTTTTCCTGCGTGTAGCAGTCTGAACTGAAATCTTTGGTCTCTTAGAGACTGAAAAACATTTGTACAGGTCCATATTGCTTTCAGAGTCTCTGTTGATAAGTGAGTTAAAATTGTAATAGGTATTCCTTTATGTGTTACTTGGCACTATCCCTTGCAGCTTTAAATGTTCTTTGTTTTGTATATTTAGTCTTTTGATTGTCCTGTGGCAGGAAGATTTTCTTTTCTGGTCTAATCTATTTGGTGTTCTGTAGGCTTCTTGTGTGTTTATAGGCATCTCTTACTTTAGGTGTGGGAAATTTTCTTCTATGATTATGTTGAAAATATTTTCTGGTCCTTGGAGCCAGGAATCTTCTCTTTTGTTCCTATTCATATTATTCTAAGTTTAGGTCTTCTCATAGTATCTTAAATTTCCTATATTGTTTGTATCAGGAATTTTATAGATTTAACTTTTTCTTTTACTATTGTGTTGACTCCATCAATTGTATCATCTCTGCCTGAGAATCTCTCTTCTTTCGCTTGAATTCTGTTAAGAATGTTTGTGTCTGTTGTTTTTGTTCCCTTTCTTAGGTTTTTACATCTCCAGTATTCTCCCAGTTTGTGTTTTTCTTTATTGCTTCCATTTCTATTGTAAGGTCTTGAAAAGTTTTATTAATTTCCTTTGCCTATTTGTGTTTTTCTGTATTTCTTTAAGGGATTTATTAAAATCCTCTTTAAAGACTCTCTATTATCTTCATAAGGTTTGATGTAAGGTCTTGTGCTTTGGCTGTGTTAGGATATCCAGCGCTTGTTGTAGCAGGATAGCAGGGCGCTGGTGGTTCTGTATTGCCTTGAATTTTGGTATGTTCTTGTGGCTGTCCTTGAAGTTGGCTAAATATTCCTAATGCAAGGCTTTTCACAGTGGCAGACAAAGCATTGGACTTGACAGCGAGGCTCAGGGAACATTCTGCTACTCACCTCTGATACATGTATGTCAGGTGAACCTGAGTGTTCCTAGGTTCCCACAGGCCTATGCTGGGTGTGTCCCAGATGGATCAGGCAGCTATGGAATAGACAGAGAGGGTTCTAAGCTTAATGTTGCTGACCTCTCCCTCCAAAATGCCTCCTTTGGATGGTGGACAATGGGGTGTGGACAACATGCAATTCACCCCTGATGGTTGTGCCCCATGGGGTTCAGGCAGGTAGGTAATAGGCAGAGAGGGCATTAGGGTAAATGTTGCTTGGGTCTCCCACTGACCTTCTAAAGATGCCAGATAATGGGGATAAGGGAAAACATGCAAGTAACACCTCTGCTTGCTATCCCCCAGGTATATCATGCAGGTAGGGAATATGCAGAAGAGGGTGCTGGCTGGGCTGAATGTTGCTGCCTCTCCAGGCCTTTTCAGGATAGCAGGTGATAGGGGTATGGGACAGTGCACAGCTTATTTCTCTGTTGGCTGTACCTCAGGTGGATCATGAAGGTAGGGAATCCTTACAAATAATTTTAAATCACGTTCTCCTTGTTTGTTTGCTGATTATCAGAGCAAACCTAAAAAGAAAGGATTTTCTGTGTTTATTGTTTAAGAATCACACAAAAAAATGATCTTAGTAGTAGAGTATTTACCTGTCATTCATGAGGTTGTGAATTTGATTCCCAGTACTGTAAATAAAGGCAAAATTTAGAGTATATTACTCTCACCAATTTTGGTAAAATGTTATTTTTCACCACATAAAATTAATAGCTGAGTTGACTATCAAAGTTTGACATTGTGAACCAACAATATATATAATTTAACTAGAAGAAAATAACTTACTTTAAACACTGGAAAAATTATATACCTCCCTGTCCTTGGCTGCACAGCACAGGCAGTCTATTTAGACACACAGTGTCCCACCAACTGTTGCACAGCACAGTGCAAAAAGAGGAAGAAAGCCAGAGACTTTCCTACCACCATGTGTGGGGGGAGCCACCTAGAGTCCAGCCTGACACAGCACAATTCAAATAGGGCATAAACACACAAAGAACTGTCTGTCTGCTCCCACATCGGGCAGTGAAAGAAGGGGAAGATGTCTGCATTCCTGTAATTCCACGTGGACAGTCTGTATATTGCTAGAGGCCCAGTTGCTTCTAAGCCACACAACACAGACATAGGACATCACCCAGAGGACTGCCAGCTGCATGGTCTGCCTACAGTAGGAGCCACTATAATGTACAAGTATGTGGTAAAGAGATAGGAGAGAAAGAGAAGTGGAATAATTTTAGCATTAAGAAGAGAACTGTAATTAGTGACTTAAATGTGGAGAAGAATAACCTGTTGTGAGTGGCTAGCCATGACACCTGAGGCTATGGTAAAGTCCCAACTCATTTTGCAGCTGAGAGCCATGTCTGGGTCCATGGCTACAGAGTCACAGGGGTCAGGGTCAATATGAGTGGTTCATGTTGCTACTAGAAGACATGACTACTGTCTCTGGTCTGGGCGGCCAATGGGGACCATGTGGATGTTTAGGACCTGTTCAGAATTTATCCCAGTCCTGCTCCTCAGTGTTTGCTCTGGAGAGCTGGGCCATCTCTTGCCTATCATCTCTCACTTCTTAATTGAGGCAGCACTTGGGAGAACCCTGAATCTCATCTGCAGCACAGAGTTGCCCTGGTGGGAACAGTTGGGGGTATAGAGGGAGAGAGCTTTGGAAAGAGACTTAGAGAGAGTGTAAGGGGTGGGAAGAATGGAGGGAACAATAATCTTGACCAACAGAGAGGTATCCATGCCTCTCATCTCTGCTGTGGGATAGCAGGGGCATGGAGATGATGCTGTCTGCCACCTTGCCTTCTTTCCCCTGTCCACTTCTGCAAAAAGATGGTTTTGAAGGTGATGAAATCAGGAGAGCTGGTGATCACCATAACCTATTTTAGCATATGGGAGAGGGCACCCTGTTCTGTGACTGGGAAGCACATTGGATCTTGTTCTGGAGGTGTGGGGTTTCAGTAAGCCTGCCTGAAAGCATGAGAGCAAAATAGCTGACCATGCATCTTGCCATGGCTCCTGCCAATGGCAGCATTGGGTGTCCAAACTGGAACAATGATGGAGAGCTCATGCTCCTGGATGCAGGAGAGCCAGTAAGATGTCCATCTCACCTAGTCCCAGATCCAGGGCTTTGATTTGGCACACCCCAAAATTTATATCATCTGTCAAATTTTTGGATGCATGAAAGTGTTGGTCCTACAGATACAAAACTGCAAGATCTTCATGGTAACAGGATAGCCAGTAGGAGTCCTGGCAGTATCTATTATTCATATGTCACAGAAGCTAGAGACCTAGAACTAGACCAAGAAATTATTGAAATGAACATTTGCAAATGAAGATGTGTGGGCAGAGGGACATAGTTTGGGGCACACTGTGACACACTGCAGCTTCCATGTGGAGATATTTTCTATGCTTTGCTTTGTTTTGTTAGTATTTGTGTGTGTGTGTGTGTGTGTGTGCTTGTGTGTGTTTGTTTAAATTATGGTAGACAAGTTGCAAGGGCAGAAAGTGGATATAAATGAACAAGAAGATGAGTAGAACCACGGTATACATGATGTCAGAGTCAAAATGAATCAACCAAAAGTTTTAAAAAAATAAACCTCTAAAAGATTTAGGGTGTCTGGTTTTATGAGGATTTCTTTGATCCACTTGGACATTACTTATGTGCAGGATGATAAGTATGGATCTACATGCATTCTTCTACACGTAGACATCCAGTTAGACCAACATCATTTGTTGAAGACGCTGTCTTTTTCCATTGTATGCTTTTGGCTTCTTTTTGAAAAAAACAGGAGGCCATAGGTATGTGGGTTCATTTCTTGGCTTCTTTGACAAAAATCAGTTGTTCATGGTGTGTGTTTATTTCTGGGTTTTAAATTCAATTCCATTGATCCAACAGTCTGTTTCTATGCCAGTACCATGCTATTCATAACTGTTGCTTTATATTGTAACTTGTGATGAGCGATGAAGATACAGCCAGATGTTCTATTATTGCACAGTATTGTTTTAGCTATTCTGGGTTTCTGTTTTTCCACATGAAGTTGAGAATTTTTCTTTTGAGGTTTATAAAGAATTGTGTTGATATTTTGATGGGAATTTCTTTGAGTTTGTAGATTGCTGTTGGTAAGATGGTCATTCATACTATGTTAATCCTGCAGATCCATAAACATGGGAGACCTTTATATCTTCTAATATCTTCTTCAATTTCTTTTTTCATAGACTGGAAGCTTTTTTCATACAAGCCTTTCACATGGTTGGCTAGAGTTAAACTAAGGTACTTTATGTTATTTGTGGCTATTGTGAATGGTGTTGTTTCCTAATTTCTTTCTCAGCATGTTTGTCTTTTGAACACAGGAGGGCCACTGATTTTTGAGTTAATTTTGAAGCTGTTTATCAGCTGTAGAATGTCTCCCGTAGAATTTTGGGGTCACTCAGATATGTTATCGTACCTTTGGTAAATGGTGATTCTTTGACTTTTTCCTTTCTGACTTGTATTCATTTGATCTTTATTCTTTATTGCTCTAGCTAGAACTTCTAGTATTATGTTGACCAGACATAGAGTGAGTGGGCAGCCTTGCCTTGTCCCTAATTTCAGTGGGATTGATTTAATTTTGTTTCTGTTTGGTTGATGTTGGCTATAGGCTTGCTGTGTATTGCTTTTGTTATGTTTAGGTATGTACCTTACATCCCTGATCTCCGAAACTTTTAACACAAATGGGTGTTGGATTTTGTTGAATGTTTTTGTTAAGGGAAAAAGTGGGGAAGAGCCTCAAACTTAATGGAACAAGAGACAACTTCCTGGACAGAACACCAAGAACTCAGGCTCTACAAATCAATAAATGGGATCTCCTGTAACTGAAAAGCTTCTCTAAAGCAAAGGATACAGTCAAAGAATAAAACAACAGCCTACAGACTAACAAAATATCTTCACAACCCTATATCTGACAAAGGACTAATATCCAGAACATATTTTAAAAAAACCTCAAGAAATTAAACACTTAGAAAAATAATCCAATTTTAAAAATGGGGTACACAGCTAAGGAGAAAAACTTAAGAAATGCTCAGCATCTTTTGTCATAGGAGAAATGCAAATAAAAATGACTCTGAGATTGCATCTCACATCCATCAGAAAGGCTAAGATCAAAAACTCAAGCAAATGTTGAGAAATCAGCTGTGATACTGATGGGTTTGCCATTATATTTTTATGCATTTCTGATGACTTTTCTTTTCTTTCCTTTTTTGGCTATCTGAATTCCATAGTTTGTGTATGTGCATGTATGTGTGTGTGAGAGAGAGATAGAAAGATAGAGAGAAAATGGGTGTGCAAGAGAGCTTTCGTTGTGTTTTGTTTTGACAGTCTTGTTGGTTTTGTTTGGTTTTTGAATTTACATTTTTGAGACAGACAGAAAGATGGGGGGGGGAAAGGACATGATGTTGGGTGGTAATTGAACTGGGAGAAATTTTGGAAAAGAACAAGTATGATCAAAATATATTTTTGTGGAAAATACAAATTAAAAATAAAAAATCAATTTAAAAATCCAAAAAAAAAATACTCAAGTGACAACACAAGCTGGAGAGAATGTGGAGAAAGGGGAACCCTCCTTTACTACTAGTGGAAATGTAAAATTGTAGCACTTTGGAAATTAATCATTCACTCTCTCAAAAAAATGAGAATAGTGCTTTCTCCAGACCCAGTTATGCCATTCCTTGGCATAGATGTGAATGGTGCTCAACCGTAGAAAAACATTTTCTCAACTATGTTCATAGCAGATTTATTTATAATAACCAGAATATGGTAATAATATATATGTCCCTCAACCAAAGAATGGACACGGAAATTGCAGTACATTTATACAATGAAATAATACTCAGCTATTAAAAACCAAGAAATCACAAAATTTTCAGGCAAATGAATGAAACTAGAAAAGATCATCCTGAGTGATGTATCCCAGAAGCAGAGAGACATGGATGGTATATACTCACTTATGAAATTATGTTAGCCATATTATATAGGATGATCATATTAAAATATATAGAACTAAAAAGGTAAATAACAAGAAACACCCTAGGGAAGATGCTTAGTTGTCATTCAGTAGGGAAAACAGGACAGACACTGGACTCAAGGAAAAGAGGAAACAGGAGCCCATTACAGATGTCCTTTAACAAACTCCACTCAGCAGGGAATGAAAGTAGATTCAGATATGCAGAGCCAAACTTTGGGGGATATAAAAGGACCTGAAGGGGACAGGAGGACTACCTCTATCAGTGGACTAGGGAAGAGGGATAGATAAGTGAGAGGAAGGTAGGGTGGGACCAGGAGAAGATGAAGGTGGGAACTACAACTTGGATACAAAGTGAATAAAATATAAATAATAATAATAAAATGTACTTCAATTCTACCATGAAGGTAGTATGTATATGTACATATAAGATATATATAGATATGTACCTGTGTATATATACATATATATGCCTATATATGTATATATACACATATAGTAATATACACATTTGTGTCTTCTGGCCACATTTATTATATATATATATATATATATATATATATATATATACATAAAACAAACAAAAAGTGATGGATGTATCACACCATATTTTTCATATCCTAGCACTAAAATGTGTGGCAATTGCCAACATGAACATGAAGAAATTTTTTTTATTTTATTTTATTTTTTT
>CM053742.1:67877974-67893235 GCA_028658305.1 Pachyuromys duprasi
GGGAAGGCTGCACCCCACAGAGGGACTTGATCAAAGAACAGGTCACTGAATGCAAGTCAGAGACAGACCCTGCTCCTTTTACATGGAGACTGAACTGTCTACGAGCTACATTTGAGCAGGGGGGTCTACATCCTCACTATGCATGTCCCTTGTTTGGAGCATCGCTCTCTGAATATTCCAATGGGACCAGATATTTTGGCTTTGTTTGTCTTGTGGAGCTCCTGTCCCCTCCAGGTCCTTCTGTCTCCCTCTTCTTCCATAAGATTCCTTGCACTGTGCCCAAAGTTTAGCTATGAGTCTCACCATCTGCTTTGATACACTGCTGAGAAGATTCTTTCAGAGGCCCTCTGTTGGTAGGCTCCTGTTCTGTTCCCTGTCTTCTCCAACTTCCAGTGTCTATTATGGTTAATAGACAGTGTTGCTGTAAGAAACAGCCACAGTAATAAAACTTCAATGTACTGGCATAGAAACAGATTGTTATAATAATGGAATGAAATCACATACCCAAAAATAAACCCACACAACTATGGACACTTGATTTTTGACACAAGTGCCAAAACCATGCAATGGAAAGAAATGATGCTGGTCTAACTGGATGTCTACATGTAGAAAAATGTAAATAGACCCATATTTATGACTCTGCACTAAACTAAATTTGCAGTGGGTCAATGATCTCAACAAAAATGAAGAAGTAAATTTGGGAAATTTTTCTTGTAACATTGGGGAAGAGCCTTGATCTCATTGGTGCAGGAGACAACTTCCTGAACAGAACACCTGTATCTTTGACTCTAAGATCAACAATTTATATGGGACCTTGTGAAAAAGAAAATGATATTCTGTAAAGCAAAGGACACTATCAGTAGAACAAAAAGGCAGCCTCTAATGGGAAAAGTTCTTAATCAGCCCTCCATCTGACAATGGGCTAATATACAAAATATATAAAGACTACAATAAATTAAACACCAACAAAACAAATAATTAAATTATAAATTGGGTACAGTACTAAGCAGAGAATTCTCAAAAGAAGAATATTGATTGGAAGAGAAACACTTAAAGAAATAATCAAGGCCCTTAGTCATAATGGAAATGCAAACTAAAATGACTGAGATTCCATCTTACAACTATCAGAATGACTAAGATGAAAAAAACTCAAGTGACACCTTCACCTTGCTGGTGAAGGACTGGAGCAAAGAGAACACTCCGCCTCATTGCTAATGGAGTACAAACTTGTACAATTTGGAAATCAATCTGATGCTTCTTCAGAAAATTGGGAATAGCTCTACCTCAAGACCTATCTATGCCATTCCTGGGCTTATACCCAAAATATGCTCTACCACACAACAAGGATATCTATTCTGCTATCTTCATGTGCAGAATCTGGAATCTGGAAACAACCTAGATGTCACTCAACTGAAGAATGGATTAAGAGTTTGTGGTATATTTATATAACGGAATACTACTCAGCAATTAAAAACAAGGAAATCATGAGATTTGCAGGCAAATAGTGGGAACTAGAAAATATCATCCTGAGTGGGGTAACCCAGAATCAGAAAGACACACATGATTTACACTCCCTTTTAAGTGATATTAGCCATTCAGTATAGGATAACCATACTAAAATCCATAAATCTAAAGAAGGTAAATTACAGGGAGGACCCTTGGGAGAATACTTAATTTTCATTCAGAAGAGCAAATAGAATAAACAATGGAAGTGTTTGAAGAGAGTGAACAGTAATGGAGCCTAACACATATGTCTTCTGAAAGAATCCACCTAGAAAGGTATCAAAGCAGATGCTGAGATTCACTGCCAAAATTTAGGAAGTGTAGGAAGTTTTATGGAAGAGTAGGGAGATAGAATGACATGGAGGGGACAGGATCTCCATAAGGATGCCAACAAAGCCACAAACTCTGGGCCCAGGGGGGTGTCTTCAGAGACTGATGCTCCAAGGAAGGATCATGCAAGAAGGGGACCTTGGACCTTTGCTCAGATGTATCCCATAGGCACCTGAATTTCCATGTGAGTTCCCTAGTAAGGGAATCAGGTACTATCTTTGACATGGATTCTGATGCCTGCTCTTTGATCACTTCCCCCTGGTTTGGCGGCCTTACTAGGCTACAAACAAAGAGAGAGGATGAAGGCAGTCTTCATGAATCTTGATAGATCAGGATTAGGTGGCAGGGAAGGAGGGTTCTCCCTTTCTGAGTACTAGGAGAGGGGGATGGTGGAAAGAGGGAGAAATATTGGGACTCAGAAGAGATGATGGAGTTGGCTACAATAGGTATATAAAATAAATAAAATTTAAAAAGTAAAAATAAACTTAAAAAAGAAGAAATAGAACAATCAAACAAAAAAAAACAATCAAAAAGCAAAAGAAAACACATATAGACCTATAAACGTGCAAAACCAACACTCTTAAAAACACATATTATACAAGCAAAATGAACCATTGTATATTGCAAAATATTAGGTCAAAGCAAGACCTAGAAAGAGACTAGTGAATCAATGTAATGGAATCACAGATCCAGAATTAATCCCACACAGTTATGGATACTTGATTTGTGACAAAGAATCCAAAACCGTACAATGGAAAAAAGATAGCATCTTCAACAAGTGGTGATGTTCGAAATGGATGTTTACATGCAGAAAAATGCAAATAGGTCCATATATATATCAACTGGCACAAAAGTAAAGACCAAGTAGATTAAAGAACTCAGCATAAAACCAGACACATTGACTTTGTTAGAAGAAAAAGTGGGGAAGAGCCTTGAACTCATTGACATAGGAGACATCTTCCTAAACCAAACAACAACAACACAGGCTCTAAGATTAACAATCAATAAATGGGACCTCATGAAACTGAAAAGCTTCTGTGAAGCAAAGTACTCAGTCAACAGAACAAAACAGACTACAGAATGGGAAAAGATCTTCACCAACCCTTTATCGACAGAGAGCTAATATCCAGAATATGAAAAGAACTCAAGAAATTAAACATCAACAAACCAATTAATCGAATTTAAAAAGATGGTGCAGAGCTAAACAGCATTGTCAACAGCGGAAGACTGAATGACAGAGCAACACTTAAAGAAAAGCTCAATGTTCTTAGTCATGGGGGAAATGCAAATCAAAATGGCCTCGAGATTCCACCTTATACCCAGAATGGCAAAGATCAAATACTCAAGGGAGCACATATGCTGGGGAGGTTCTGGGGAAAAGAGAACTCTCCTCCATTGATGGTGGGAATGTAAACTTTTACAACCACTTTGAAAATCAAGCTGGCACTTTCTCATGCCATTCCCCTTTCTAGGATATCTGTATGAAATTGTTTGGGGAGAAAATATTTTTTTAAGTTGTTAAGCCTAAGGTGCTGAGGACACAGGTTTATATACAACTGACCTGCTGATTTATTAACTAAATTAATTTAATTTCAATTAAATGAAATTGAGTAGGGTAGATTTTTTTTAACTGTTTAAACCAAAGAGTTTGAAGACATCTCAAAATCAACAAAGCAATGCAACCACACAGAGACTGAAGCAACAATAAAAGATCCTGTTTAGGTCTGTGCTAGATCTTCTACATACATATTATGGTTGTTGGCTTGGTGTTTTGGGGGTTTGCTGACAGTACGAGAGGAAGTGTCTGGCATTTTTGCTTGCCTTGGGACTGTTTTTTTTTTTTTTTTTCCTACTGAGTTGCCTTTCCCAGACTTGATATAAGGATTTGTCCCTGGTCTTATTGTATCTTGTTGTTTTGTGCCATGTTCAACTGTTGCCCCTGGGAAGTCTGCTCTTCTCTAGAAGGTATGTTTGGGAGTGGGGGAGTATATCTGTGGGAGAGGGGAGATGAGGAATAACTGGGATTAGTAGAGGAAAGTTAAGCTGCAGTCAGAATATATAAGATAAGAGAACATACAAAATTTAAAAACAATTTTTAGAGTACAGTTACACATGGAATTGAACTTGATATAACCAAGTTGTCATCATATGGCTTTAAGAGAGTAATATAAGCAAAACTTGGGTCATGATATTTTCAACTGAACTGAAGAAATTATTATGTTCAACAAAACAAAGCAAAATAAAAATGACATTGTCTCATGTATATGGAGTCTAGATGTGAATTTTATATGTGTGGGTTCTCTTATGATCTATGCAGCAGATGCCATAGATGGCACAGTTCTCACATGGGAAATTTGTTAAGAAAGGGGAAGCAGAAGTGACCTCCGTGTGAGGGTAGAGAGAAAGAGAATAAAAGGAGGAGGAAAAGGCTTTTTATAAGGGGATGTAGCACATACACAGAGGGAGGATTATGACAGTGAGAATTTGTCACCTCTTGGCAGATAGTGATGATGTATCCTGCTGTCACTGAGTTGCTGGAGCTGGCTGTGGAGGTGCCTGATTACTAACATTGGCAAGCATAATTTCAAGACAATACTGTATTGATATTGTGGCATGGTGACAGTTCAGGCTTCTTATTCATGTTAACAGCAAAAGAGAAAAGCAAGTGATGAGAAAGTAGAAACAAATGTAAAATGTAATGTGGAGAAAAGTACAAATTTTAAAGTTTTGGGGAAAAAATGCACACAGATAAATTGTCCCTTCTTGTTAACGATATTAACTGATTATGAAAAAAATCTCAGACTACACTGGGAAAAAAAGAAAAAAAAACTTCCATGAAAGCAACACTTCATGTAGCAGAAGCTCCAAATTTGTAATATTATGGATTCATCTGAAAGGATAATGAAGATTGCGACTAAATGAGTTGCCTACTCAAAAACAACTCTCTTGCAGAGCATATGGGGGTTATTCTTATTGAAATCACCATAATTACACAGTCAATAAGTAGAAAGATTTTTTTTATTTTTGTTAATTAGTTTATTCACTTTGGATCTCCCCTGTAGCTCTCTCCTTCCTCCCCTCCCAATCCCAACCTCCCTCCCTTTTCTTCTCCTAGGCTCCTCCCCCAGTCCAATAATAGGGGAGGTCCTCTTTCCCTTCCATCTGGCCTTCCTCTATCAGGTGTCATCAGGACTGGCTTCTTTGTCTTTCTCTGAGGACTGGTAAGGCTGCTCCCTCCTCAGAGGGAGGTGATCAAACAACCAGCCAATGAGTTCATGTCAAAGATGGTCCCTATTCCCATTATTAGGGAAATCTCTAGAAGGATAAGAGTTCATCCCAAAGAGGAAGCATGTCAGCAAAATACAGCCATTATGTCAGGATAGGAATCACAACTTTTACTGTAGACAAAAAGCAGAGAGAAGAAACTGGAGTAAGGGTGAAGATATATATTCTCAAAGCCTGTCCCCATTGATATGCAGCCTCTAGCAAGTCCAAACTGTTTAAATCCTCCCTCCCCAATAATGCCACCAACTAGGGATAAAGTGGTGAAATGACTTAGCGTATGGGGGATATTTCTCATTCAAACCTCCACAGGGTGAACTGATGGCATGTTTTATGAAGTTAAGTGTATGGCCACCATATGGCCTAAGTGGTGTTTTTCTGTCCGGGTCTCATGGTATTATGCATTGCCTCATAACAGGCCTGAAAAGCATTTACACCAATTAACTGTAACACAAAACCTTCAATTTTTAAACCCAACAATATAGTTCCTAATTTAAAGCTAAATACTGTCGGGTTTCCATGTTTTGTCACAGTGAAAGAAAGCTGGATAATTACAACTCCATTATTTCATTATTTATATGACAGAATCCTAGCCCACGAATAAGAATACTGTATAAGAAATATTACCATATATTTTTTGTCAAAAGATGAGGTAAAGAGAAATATAATTTTATTTGAAGAAGAATAGAGCCTTCTACCCAGGAAATCTTTAGTCCACCCACCCCTCCAAAAAAATCCCCACATCTTTCAGCACTTATCTTAGCTGTAGTAAATGTTTTGATCCAAATTCAGTCTGTTTCTGATTGCAGGCAGTAGTGGAAAAGTTTCAGTGAATCAAATGGAGATCACTGCAGATAGAAAAGAAAGTGAGGTATAGGGATAAGAAAAAGTTACATTGTGCCATGAAACACTTTTGATAGTAGATCCATTAAAGACCTAAAGTTCAATCCAGAGTGTATAGAGTTCTAAATTTTGCTATAATCTACTATCAAAACTAAAGGCACCCATACAAAAGCTCATAAAACACTGAAGGCTCAGAGAAGGTTTTCTCTGAGAATCAGTACTTAGGAAAGCAAAAAATATAATGGAAACAAAACTAAAAGTACCAGAATGAGTAGAAAATTTGCTTTGTTGACCTAAAGCATTTTTGCTACAATAAGATCATACTACGGAATAATATCTTATTTCTCTCATGCTTCAACTCCTCTATGAAGGTGGAGCTGCATCTAGTGAATGCCTTCATGCTGAAACAGAAGGAAGTTGGAGAGGAAAGTAGACAGGGAGAATAAGAAGGAGACCAAGAAATACAGTAGGGGAAAGAGAACAGATACAAATATGAGAGTGTTACACTTGTCTTTAAATCATTGGAATAATTATTTTAATTTTCTCATGATAATAGAGCTGCTATGACTTAATTATTTTCAATCATCACTACTACATTACAAATTAAACTGTCACCATACAGATTAAAATTCTATATTATTTTGACCTTAGCACTTAAAATTTACATCTTTGTCAGAACCAAACATTGATTCTGTCTCAATATGTCTAAATATTTTAACTGATTTAAAATTAAGTCAGAAGTTCAATAATCATAATTAACATATTCAATATTAATTATCCAGAAGCATTTTCACCCATCTGTGAACTTGTAAAATCAGATCAAGTTATAATCATTCAAACTACAATGTTGATGTTCACATAGAATATATAATTGTATTGCAAAAAAGAAGAATTTAACAAGAAGAAAGAAATGACTCAAGTAAGTCCAAATTTCTGAAAGACTACCTAGCAGTGTATCAAAGCAGATGTTGAGACTCATAACCAAGCCTTGGGCAGAGTGCAGGGAATCATATGAAAGAACAGGGAGTTAGTAAGATCTGGAGAGGACAGGAGCTCCACAAGGACTAAATATATCCGGGCACAGGGTTTTTTTCTGAGTATGTTTATCCAACCAAGGACCATGAATGGATATAACCTATAACCCCTGCCCGGATGTAGCCCATGGCAGCTCAGTATCCAAGTGGGTTCCCTAGCTAGGGCAACAGGGACTGTCTCTGACATGAACTCTGTGGCTGGCTCTTTTACCTTCCCCCCACCTCCACTCCCCTGAGGGAGGAGCAGCCTTGCTAGGCCACAGAGGAGGACAATGCAGCCAGTTTCTAATGAGACCTGATAAGCTAGGGTCAGATGGAAGGGAAAGAGGTTCTCCCCATCAGTGGACTTAGAGAGGGTCAGGGAGGAGATGAGGGAGGGATGATTGGATTGAGAGGGAATGAGGGAGAGGGCTACAGCTGGGATATAAAGTAAATACATTATAATTAATATATATGTTTCAACTTTATAACTAATCTTTGTCTGAGAGCCATACTATGTAATAATATGCTTTGGAAACTTGTAGACTGTATTATTCCACTACAGTTAAACCACTCTTTACATTTTGCTGCAATCAAAGGCATATCACAAAGCATTCTGTTTACACATTTCAAAGTTCAGCCATAGCTATACTTGGGCATACTTGGGAAATGACTGAAACCAACAAGGAAAACAGTGCTAGAATAAGAGAAACAGAGTCCTGAGATATCCCAGAGCAGTGGACACTGACATTCCACTGTTATCTTTGTGTATATACCTTGGTATACCTTGATATCAAGTCCCTAGCTTTCTGCAAATATATTATGTTCAATAGATTTTGCTTTCTTTCTGTACATAATAGTCTCTTTCAAAGTGGTCACTGGGCCATAGCTTTGTTTTGCTCTCAAAACAAAATAATTTAATGTTCATAAGCACAGACTGACAATCTTAAAAAAAAAAAAAAAACTATTCGGTTTTCAGCTTAATGATGAGTTCTGTCTTTGAGTCATGTCTTTCTTTTCATGTATTAGTATTCCCACTTTTTAACTGCCACATAATTTCTTTAATTCTTGCCTATATATTTTACTCTCATATATCCTACCTATATCTCTTCAATTCTGCATTCAATAAATCCCTATGGATGGAATGCATTTTAGCCAAGTTATTTGCCTATCTGTGATAAGTATGTTCCTTTATTATAGTTTTCAATACCTTGTTTCTTACTTTTTATCAGATATTTCATCAGAATTGGTTCTATCAGCAATATTTTTATCAAAATTCTGATTTCATCATTTCAGTATTCTCCAAGAAATCTTGAGCTATCCCTAAAATTTATTTTTCTTTATCTTGACCTTAGCTTACCTGAGCATAATGCTCGCATTCACGACAACACAAGTTTTATCCATAATTCAAATCAAATATATAATAAATTTTCAGACATTTTTTGGAACTGTTCTATGCATTGATATTAACTCTTCTGTGTTACTATATTTTATGTTACCTGTAACATAGTTCCATAGACAATGTAATTTTTCTTGAACGTATGTTATTCTTTCATTTCTGTACATGAGGTCTAAGATTTAGGATTAGCATGTGGTAAGAGCCTTCTTTTTGCACCATGACATAGTACAGGTTAAAGTAAGAAATAGCATGCCAGTAACAGATAGATGAAAGGCAAGAATATTAGCTTTGATTTTCAATATATATATGAAAGGGATGTGATAGATATGTGTATATATGGGATTATAAAGTGTTATATATATTACATATGTATGTATATTTTTCAATTTATGGAAGGATACATGTAAATAAACTCATGATATATACACACATCTGTCTATGTATCAATGTATTATCTATCTTTATACATATGTATAATCTATATATCTATGCCTATTTATCTATCATGTTTATAGTTCTACACACACATTATAATTTTTCTATATCTTTATGTTTCCCCCAAAGGCTTTCTGTAACATTTGGGCCCTAAAATACTGAACATATAGTTCTTTCTAAATCAAAATGCCTGAGAACTAGCATGGCGAATTTGTATAGTCACAATCTTAGTTGAAGGTATAAGACCCCAGAAGGGCATTCAAATAAATAAGCAAATAAAGAGTTAAGAGCCCAACATTCTTGTTTCTACAGGTAGAAAAATAGAGCTGAAATCCAGTGAAATGAGAAAATTGTATTTCTACTCCCTTATTTTGCTGCAATTGTTGTTTTATCATAGCATATACTAATCTCCTACAGAGGCACCCTCAAAAATGATGTTTTATTACTTGTATAGGTGTTCTTTAATATAATGCCTAAAATTAATCAGAGAGGTCAATTTCATTTAACAGAAACTTACCCCTGTGAGGGTGAACATAGTAACTGTGGTGTTTTGGACACAAATAGCCCCTATAGGCTCATGTACTTGAGTGATTGGTTCCTAATTGTTGAAACTATTTTGGAAAAAGTTAGAAGATATGGTCATGTTGGAGGACTTGTGTTATTAGGAGTAAGCGTTGAAGCGTAAAAAGCCCATATCAGCCCTAGTCTCAGTCTCTCTCTTCCTTTTGCTTTTCCTTCCTCCCTCCCTTCAATTTGAGTATAAAATGTGAGTTTTGTGCTACTGTTCCAGTGTCGTGCTTCCTTTATAAGTTTCTTTCATCACAGTGTCTCTTCACAGAAATAGAAAAATAAGGCATTATCCCAATAAAAATTCAATGTGTTTATAACCAAAGAAACTTCCTGAGTTCAAACCTCTGAAAGATTCTAAATCTCAGCTTTGTTGCATTGAAAACAAAACACAAGAACCTTGAAGGACACATTGAACTCTTAAAAGTATGAATTAAAAAAAATCCTACTTACCATATTTCCTTTTGCTTAGTAGAATGCTTGTCTTTAAAATATAAATACATGTCTCTAAAAATGCCTGTCATAAAGCAGTTCAGTGAATAAGAAAATACAATATTTTTATAATTTATTCAATTTTTATTTTATGTGCATTAAGGTGAAGGTATCAGATCCCTTGGAATTGGTGTTACAGACAGTTGTGAGCTGCCATGTGGGTGCTGGGAATTGAACCCAGGTCCTTTGGAAGAGCAGACAGTGCTCTTAACGACTGAGCCATCTCTCCAACCCCCGAAAATACAATCTTGAGATTAAAAATATAAACACCATGACTAAATTCATACATTACAATATTTATGTATGGATTCATGAAAAAGAAGATATAGAATAACTACTAAATATGAGAAGGTTACCTTGGTGAACAAAATAATACTATATTAACACAGACAAAGAGAAACACTAAGATACAACTGCAAGCTATATATATCTTAGTGTTCAATTATATATATGTAATTGAAAGGTAGAAATTTTCAGAGAAGAAAAATAATAGCCATCTCTCTGGTTAAAAATTACCCTTTTGTGTTAAAAGGTAAAAGATGAAGTAGGCTATTAAAGGAAAATTAATCTAAATGTTTAAATGTCTATGTTAATGTCAAACAACACTGGCTTGAAAACTTGAACACTGGCAGCTCAGTATCCAAGTGGGTTTCCCTAGTAAGTGGAACAGAGATTTTTCTGACATGAACCCAGTGGATGGCTCTTTGACCTCCCCCCACTCCACCTGAAACTAGGAGCAGCCTTGCTAGGCCACAGAGGAGGACATTGCAGCCAGTCCTAAAGAGAACTGATAAGGCAGGGTCAGATGGAAGGGGAGGAGCACCTCCCCTCTCAGTGGACTCAGAGAGGGGCAGGGAGGAGAGGAGGGAAGAAGGGTGAGATTGGGAGGGAATGAGGAAACAGGATACAGCTGGGATACAAAGTTAATAAATTCTAACTAATATTAAAAAAATAAAAAGTAATTTAAAAAATGAAAAAAAACCTTGAACACTGAAGAAGTAAATTACTATTTAATTTAAAATAAACAGTGCTTCATCACAGTGCATGGTGGAAGAATTACATACTTGTTAGTAGAAATTATTCAATTATTATGGTTGAGAACAGCAGTACTGTTTCAGAAAAGATTAAAAAAGTAGTCAGGTAAATCATGATTATCAGTAAATAAATTTAAATAGATGATAGATGGATAGATAGACAGACAGATAGATAGATAGATAGATAGATAGATAGATAGATAGATAGATAGATAGATAGATAGAAAGAAAGAACTGTCCAAATATATCATCTGTGTTTTTTTTAAGTGCAATAATCACTATTGGTTTGAAAGATATGTCTAGACGTTATGAAGATAATTTTATTGCTTTTAAACTGGTATATTTTATTATTCTATAAATACTTTTAAAACGATGCATTCTACTTTAAAATTGAATTGTATATGTAATATATTGAGTATCCTTGGTACATTACTTTTTTAAAATTGAAAATACATCTTACTCTCATACAATAAAACTTGACCACAGATTTTTCTCCTTTTACCCCTCCCAGCTCCCAAACACCTTCCCTCTTACCTAGACCTACTTCCCATTTTTCCACTTCAGAATAGAATAAGCTTTCAAGATACAACTGCCAAATGGGACAAAACAATATATAATAAAAAAGGGCAAATTCCCTCATACCAAGGCTAGACAGAGGAATAGAATAGGAGGAAAAGAGTCCCAAGAGGAGGCAAAAGAGTCAAAGAAACACCTGCTCCCACTGTTATGAGTCCCAGAAAAACACCAAGTTAACATCCATAACATACACACACAAAAAAACTGATACAGACCCATGCAATCCCTGTACTTGGTTTTTCAGTTTTTCAGACCAACGGGTTCCCTGCTTAGTTGATTCAGTGGTCATATTCTCTTGATTTCTTAGATATGGGAAAGCCCCACTGAAGAGGGAGAAGAGATATTTTTAGGAGTTATTTGTGTTAATTGTTTTTAATCATAGTTTTCTATAAAAACAAATTGTCTACATATATATCACCATGGTGTTGTAGTTTCTTTATTCCTTTAATGTACATTTTCTTTTTACATAATAGTTTTATTATTATTTTAAAATGTTAATAAATGTATTTTCTTCACTTTCACATTTTTTCCAAACTGACCTCATACCCAAATCAAGCTCCATACCACCCAACTTTATATTTTTCTCTTTTTATTATTTTAAACATATAAAATAGAATGTTGACCAAATACTTGGCCTCAATAATTGGGCAAGCTATGGGCTCCCACTAATGGAGCAGGCTTCAGTTCAATAAGAAAATGGATGGTTACTCCTATGAGATTCATGTTACTATTATATTAGGGTCATATTTTAGGCATTCAATTATGATAGTTTACAGGGTTCACATCTGGTAATGGCATTCTCTCTGAAATGCTCTGCCCTTCAGGGTATTGAGGCATATGCTGAGACTCATAGTCAAACTTTGGGCAGAGTGCAGGGAATCTTATAAAAGCGGGAGATGTCCTTGTTTTTAATTGTTGAGTAATATTCCATTGTGTAAATGTACCACAATTTCTGTACCCATTCCTAAGCTGAGGGACATCTGGGTGGTTTACAGTTTCTGGCTGTTACAAATAAAGAAAGAATGAAAAAAAATCTTGTAAATAAGAATGTAAATTCATGGATAGAGATAGCCATCTTTGTCACAGAAGTATACATAAATCCAGATTATGGAAGAAATGAAACCATGTACTGAAGGCAGATTCAAAACTTCCATAACACTGTAAGAATTTTCTCCCCGTTCTAAAAGGTATGTTCTAACTGATGACCTGTAACTACAGTGTGGTCACAAGGCCACATCATCATTTATTCAGGATGGTAGAAAATATGGCAATATCAGTAAGTTTAAAAGTATGAAGCAATGCTGT
Organism: Pachyuromys duprasi; assembly: GCA_028658305.1. Classification (NCBI taxonomy): domain Eukaryota; kingdom Metazoa; phylum Chordata; class Mammalia; order Rodentia; family Muridae; genus Pachyuromys; species Pachyuromys duprasi. Next base: position 67,890,754 of record CM053742.1, read on the forward strand.
ACTTTATTTATGGTGATGTGATTTCTTTGATTCAGAGCCATGAATATAAATTCAGCTTTTATAAATAAGACATTTATAAATGATTATGATAGTTTTAGAAGCAGCATTTTATGCAGGGAGAGATAATCCAAATTCTTTGTGTCTAGTTTGATAAAAAGAAAACATCTCCATTTCCATGACTGAGGTGACCCATTATAAGATTTTATCATATGATAGTTGACTGCTCTTACTAGAGAATACACTCATTCAGAGAGAATGAGTGTGCTGACTTTTTTTTTTTGTCAACTTGACACAGGCTCGGGCCATTGAAAGCAAGGGAGCCTCAACTGAAAAATTGCCTCCATAAGCTTGGACTGAAGGCAAAGGACATATTTTTAAAATAATTTTTATTTTTTATATTAATCAGAGCTTATTTACTTTGTATCCCATCCATAGCCCTCTCTCTCATTCGCTCACAATCCCACCCTCCCATCCTCATCTCCTCCCTGCCCCTCTACAAGTCCACTGATAGGGAAGGTCCTCACTCCCTTCCATCTGACCATAGTTTATCAGGTATCTTTAGGACTGGCTGCAATATCCTCCTCTGTGTCCTAGGAAGGCTGCTCCTCTTTCGGGAGAGGAGGGGAGGTCAAAGAGCCTGCTATTGTGTTCATGTCAGAAATAGTCCCTGATCCCCTCACTAGGATACCCACTTGGATACTGAGCTACCGTGGGCTACATCCGAGCAGGGGTTCTAGGCTATGTCCATACATGGTCCTCGGTTGAAGAAACAGTCTCATAAAAGACCCCTTTGGGCAAAGGAAATTTAATTATTGATGTCCTAGTATGAAAGGGGACAGGCCATTACGTATTCTGCCATTATGTATCCCTGTGTTTGGGGTTTTATAAGAATGTAGGCTGAGAAAACCATGGGGAGTCAGGCAGTAGGCAGTATTCTTACATGTGCTCTGTATAAGCTCTTGCTCACAGTTTCATTCCCTGTTTTAGCTCCAGTCCTGACTTCTGATGGAGAGTGATGTGGAATTCTAAGGCAAATAAATCCTTACCTACCCAAGTTGTTTGTGGTCATGGTATTTCATAACAGCAGTAGTTACCCTACTAGGTCAATCAGTTTTTATTTTTACATTGTTAGTAGATTTGACGTTCAGAAAAGGCTCTATCCAGGTTATTGTTGATGACTAGAAATTCATATTTTGCTGTCACATAACATATATTGTCTTAACCATTTTGATCAAAGACCATTGTATAATAAAGTGCATAATAAAATTTGTCCATATTGATTGTTACAATATCTTTATACTGAGTCATCACTTTTGAAGATTCCTATGAGAAAACAATAATTCCTCTTATAGAGAGATCTTTTTTTTTTGTACAAATTCCCTCTTTAGACGTCTGAGTTATCAGTCTTCTAGTTGTGTTTCCAAAATTCAGCTTATCACCAAGCTAAACTATTTGTAGGAACTGGTATACAGTAACACATATGGTCATTCTAATTTTCTTTCTGTTGTTGCAATAAATTATTTTCCCCAAAAACATCTTGGAAAATAAATTACAAGATGTAATATGTCAAGAGGAATGCTCACAGCAAGAGCCTGGAGTAAAAAACTGAACTATCAAATTAAATTTAGGATCTAAAGTGGACTGTTGTCTTAAATATTAACTGATTCAATTTAATGAACCATACACAACTAATAACTATCTCATATGTGTGAACATAGTGAAAAAGTAGAAGCTTTGAGTTATTTTGCAAGACAACACTGTTCTGCTTGGGTCATACTTTGTCCTTTTATCCAATCAGAACTTGGGAGAACCTGAAAGTGGCAATAATTCTAGGACAAAAGTTGGAATTTAGTCAGGACTATAACAAGGCTACTACTTCAGTGGACATCATTACAATACCCTCAGGCAATTCAGTGTTCAATTCTTTGATTGAAATTAATAGGTTATCTCATCCCACAAAATTTACCATATTTTAAGAACTACATATTTCCAAAATCATAAAAGTAGGAAGGAATAAAAGTTTTAGATTGAAGTGTCTTAAGTCATTGTCTCATCACTATAGAAACTGTCAAATATTAACAGTGGACTCAGAAAACATATTAATTATCTGGTAAGAGTCTAAATACAGTCTAATAGCACAAATTCTTTTTCATTGGGAGAGTCAGTTTCAATAACCCTCTCTCCATCAATTTCAATTCCACCTCCTGATTTCTTAATTTCTCTATTGTAGATTTCTGTTTAGATGAAGACAAGCCACATGTTGTAAATTTATTTTATGGAGTTAAACTCCTGTACTCTGTATATATCTCACTTATAAACAGTATTTACAGCATAATTCAGAACTACTTGACAAATGAGTGAATTCCATACTACCATGGCTTACTAAAAGTAATGAAGAGTTTAAGTTAGCCTGGGTATAGCTCCATTTTCAAATAAAGAGCCATCTTGTTTGGGATCTGAATTCAGGTACCAGGAAATATCA
>CM053742.1:67893735-67936519 GCA_028658305.1 Pachyuromys duprasi
CTGGGGAGTGACAGACTGGCTAGATCCCAGGGGAGGACATTGCAGCCAGCCCTGAGGAGACAGGATGAGCTTGGGTTGGATGGAAGGGGAGGAGGTCCTCCCCTGTTGGTGGACTTGGAATGGGCGGGCAGGAGTGAGTGAGGGAGGGGTAAGGTGGGAGGGAAGGAGGGAAGGGGCTATGCTTGGGATGCAAAGTACCTAACCTGTGATTGATACAAAAATAAATAAATAAAAAAAGAATGTCTCAGAGATTGACATCTATGTTACACTGAATTTTATTCTATAAATAACCCAGAAATAAAATAAGAAAGTAGACAGTATAAAAAGTTAAACATTTCCAATATTATAAAGCTGAATCAATCTTCCCAAGCAAAAACATAATTTCAAGCTATACAAGGATAAAATTGCCAACTTTGGATTCAGTTAGATATTTGTTATACTTTTGTGTAATACAATAACATAAATGGTGATGTTCTTGAGGGCAAACTGATACCATGAATTTTACCATTAACACTGTTCTTCTCCCTGGTGGTTTGGTAGCATTCATAATTGTCCTTGATTTTACTATTGAAAACATTTATCAAGACATGCTAATATCTTCAATTTCTTTTTTCAGAAATTTATACTTTCTTTTTTAAATAAAAGTCTTTCACTTCCTTTGTTAGAGTTATACCAAGATACTTTATGTTTTATGGTTTTAGTGTTTTGTTTTGGTTTTGAGCCCGGGAGTCCTGCAGATATTACTGCACCAACCAAAGACCATGCATGGAGAGTATCCAGGCTCCTTGCTCAGATGTAGCATATAAGCAGTTCAATCTCTATGCAGGTCATCCAATAAGGGAACAGAGTTGAGACATAAACTCTGCTGCCTGCTTTTCAATCACTTTCCCCTGGCAAGGAGGCTTTCCTAGACCACAGAGAAAGAGGATGCTGACAGTCCTGAAGAGACTTAATAGTATGTGGTCAGTTGGTAAGGGAAGAGGGTTCCCTGTTTTTGAGGACTAGGGGACAGGGACAAAGGAGAAGAAGGACAAAAGGTGGGACCAGGAGACGAGGGAGTAGGAAACAATCAGGATGTAAAATAAATAAGTTAATAAAAAACATTCAGAAAAAAATAAAAAAGAGACATGCTAAGAGTCTTACATACTAGTGGTTTAGTAGAAAAGTCAATGGATGTCAGTCTTACATGTAAATCTTAAAATCTTAAAATAACCACTCAGTTCTGCTTCAGCCATTCTGAGTTATCTCGAATAAGAGTTCATGCCTAAAAGTTCAAAGATAGAGATACTTATATCAATCCATTTGATGGGATTACTGACTTAAGTCAGATAACATATCCAAATGGTCATAATTCTCAAATCTAGCCCTCTAAGCATTTACCTGAAAGCAGTTTTATCACCCTGGGAACTGAATGATGAATTCCTTAATCCAGGGTATGGTAGAAAGTCTGACCATACAGGAAGTCTTCATTCTTCATGCTATTCATACATGCTTGAATATCTCCATGGCATAAATAATTCTGTTAAAATGCCAAATGTCAGTTCTGGTGACTCTCAGGTTTTATTTAATAACAATTTTGTCAGGAAAGCAATATAATGAGGGAGATATGTCCAAGTTTCCACAGTCAGACACTGTGACCTAATTTACAGAGAAAATTTTAAAACATCCCTGACAAGTGACTCCAGTTCTACTTGGATGAAATATAAGAACATCACTTGGAGGAAGCCATATCCTTCCATAGCACAGTCTGCAGTCCCTGAAATAGTTACTGACGTCAACCCAAACTATATGAAACATTTTTTTTTGTGACAGTCTAGTCTATTCAAGGAACCAGATTACATTGTTGTCCACTGGCACTCATGATACAATCAAAGGCCATATTGTACACTCAGTGGAATGCATAGAACCTGACACTAATTTGATCTGTATAATAAATACTGTGTGGTGGCAATATTTTACCTTGGAAACTAAATAATGGATGCTTTGATCTGGGGCATTCAAGTATTGGAAGATATGTGTCTCTTTCACATGCATAAATATTTTTAAACATTCCTGCTAACAATGAATTGGGCAACATAATTCCACCAAATGACAGCCATAAAGCTTCAGCAATTGACTGCAGAGACTTAGGTATCTATGAGTTGGCTTTAAAATATAATTAAAATAATGAAAGTTCAATAAGATTATGTGCTATAATTTGAATACAGAATGTTCAACAAAAATGTTATGTCCATGATTTACTGCCCTTGGAGATGATATTATAAATTTAGGATGGTGGCTCACTAGACTGATGTTGAACAATGGTAGCTAAATGGTTTTAGCCATTATTGTAATTTTAATTAGTTATTCTGTTATTCTGCCTCACCACAGGCTCAGAATATTGTGAACAACTGATTATAAATTAAAATAATGAAAGTATGATTAAGAACAAGGCCTTGATATTTAAATTATCTCATCCCAGGTATTTTAGCTACAAAAAGATTTCTTCCTGTCATCAAAAGCTGAAACCAAGGGGACTGGAATCATGGCTCAGTTATTAAGAGTACTTGGTCTTTTTGTAGAGGATCTAGGTTTAATTCCTAGCACTCGCATGATTACTCACAACCATCTATAACTCTAATTCCAAAGTATATGAGGCCCTCCTATGACCTCGGTGGGCACCAGAAATATACTTGGTGAATAAACATACATGTTGGAAAAACTGAACATAAAATAAAGAAATGAGAGCAAGAAATGAGTCATTGTTGTGACTACATTGAAGCACGGGCATCATACATTTTTGACCTTCATTTACAGGAAGAGTGTGGAGAAGAAATTTTGAAAACTTTTGCAAAGCTGTTAGTGGAACTTTAATGTGGGGTTACAGTGGACACTGAAAAGACCAGACTTGTTTATAACAATGAAGAAAACAAAGGTTGTGTTGCTGAAGAATTGGACAGAAATAAAGATTGCTCTAGTAATTAGACTTGTCACAATTGATATTGACTCTGGCAAAGAATATACCTGTATTTTGTCTGTGTCCTTAGACTTTATTTGATGCTGAGTGTAAAGATCACAGAATAATTGATCCAGTGGAGGAAATTTCAAGAAAGTGCAGTATTTGTGTGGTGGCAAGGGAATTATTTTTCTGGCAATCATTTCTCCATGTTCAGCTATCAAGACACTTAGACCTGTTACTGTGTGTAAGGCACAAATTTAAAGATGATTTTCCTCAAGGCTCTGATTAATTTTGTTTTCTTTGTGAGTTTTAGATTTACCTAGGACCCGATATTGCTTTTTTATTGTCTATTTGTTTCCTTTTTGATAGTTCTATTGATTCCATGCCTTTCTTGTGTTACATGTAAGAAGTATATGCCTTAATTAGTTTCCCAGGCTCCCATATGAGAGAGAAATTGCCATCAGAATGAATCATACTTGGAGCTTCAATAATATATGACTAAGATGATCCCTGGTAGAGTTTTCTGTTGTCAAATTAAAGGTAGCATATAATAAAATTGAGTTATTGAATGAATAAATTTGTTTTCCATGTGAATAGGACATGGATTTTGACACAGAAGAAGCTGGATATTGCAACTTTAATGAATAAAATAAAATGAAATGAAAATCAAATTGAGGAGCTATTTCTTGAGTAGATTGCTAGAATAACAGAAGTCTTCCCTCAAAAACAATCAGTTTCCTTAAGATGAGGCTAAAGAACATAACTGAATATTCAAGGAAATACTATGTTGTATCAGGGAGCATCTCTCACCAGACATCAAATCTAACAGCATTTTTATGTTCCATATATTTATGGCGCTCTCCTAACTTCAAAAATGTGAGCAATAAACTTCTGTTGTTAATTAAATGTCCTGTGATGTTTTATTTTGGAATAAAAAAAAAGACTAAAATCACTGAAACCAGTAAATACTGAGAGTGTTCATCACCATTATACGTGCCTTACATGAAAGATAAATAATGTTGAATTAAAAATAAAGAATTCTAGCAGTATGTAAATAAAAGTAAAATATATCACTAAAAATATAGAGAGCTATGTAGAAAACTTTGAAGGTTGAGTCTTCTAAGGCTTTAGTTATGGTACATAAGCATTTTCTACTTCAATAATAACTGTTTAAAGATCAAGTTATTAAAATAGATATAAAATGATAGCATTGAAAATGAAATACAACAAAAAGTGTGATTATGACATCAAAATCGTGAAATATTTGTAGAGGTATTTAAAGTACAGTTTTATTTACTTTTCATATAATCAACTATATCATGAATTTTCAATTTGCTATATATTGCAAACCCGCTACAAACATCATACTCATGCTAAAAGAAATTGTCAGATTTACTTCTAAGATCAGGAACAATGTGAACATGTTTACTATTTTCAATGACATGTTTACTATGGTCAATATAAAATTAGAAGTACTATATCTATACTAAGCCTTTGGATTTTCTCAGCAGTATCATAAGAAATCTTGTGATATATTAAATACATAATCAATAACAAAACCTAATAGGAAGAAAAAATCTTAAATCTGTGGGTGTGTTGTTATTGCTGCTACTGCTGTTCTATCTATGACCACAGCTGAGTAATACAGCTACAATTTATATGGCACCTATTCCTAGGTTTGTGATTAGAAACAAAGAAAATGAGCATCTAATAATGTTTTACTGTTTGCTTCAACAAAAAGGAGTTATCTGTCTACATTTGCAAAACAATCTGCCTTTATCTCTAATTTTTCTTCTCAAGGAGTTCAGTTTTATTTTGAGACATTATAGAATTCCTATTCCTGCTAAGTATAAGTGTTAGGAGGCCATGCTTACTTGAATTATAAAAATTAATTGATAAAAATATAAATCAAGGTTTTGGACTACACACACCTCAGGTGCTTTTTCAGCAAGAAGAGGCACAGAGGAAAATGTTTGATGTACCGCCAAGCTACAATGATACCCACAATAACAAAATAGGTAGTTATTTGAGACAACATATTGGTAGCCACAACCCTGTGAACCTGAATCATACATGCTTACCAAAACTGAGGGCATGCATGCTTTTATTTTCCTTGGCATTGTGACCATCTGCAATGCTGTTGTTTGAAAAAGTCACAAAGCATTAAAGACAGGAAAAGAAAAAGATTCTAAGTAAGTTTAGATTGTGTATTGGGTCAAATACCTAAGCATTCTCTCAGTGGCTTATATATCCTTGTTATGGCTCAAATGATTAGATAAACAAGATGAAATTTCCAAATTGTATAAATGATTCATCACTAATCTCTATTTTTAAGGAGCACGATTTTGTATACACAAAACCATGATGAATTCAATAAAAAAAGAAAAAATTAAAATTAATATATTCATTAAAAATACAGCATAGGAATAAAACATGCAAAATTCAGTGGTGTATTGATACAGTTTTAAACACATTCCCCAACCAAATCAGATATATAATATCATTACGGATAGAGTTGCAAAAACACTTAGAATCAGACCCAAATGCACTAAAAAGCAAAATATTGATGAAATGAATAAAAGTAAACAAATATATATGCAAATATATCCAATGTTAACAGGGAAATTAATATTTTAAATATCCACAATATCCAAATCAAGCTACATATATAATACTTTCTTTATTAAAATAACATTAATGTTTTTCATAAGCATAGAATAAATCACTAAAACTCATGGGGAATCACAAAGTCTCTCAATATTAAAAGTGACATGAACCAAAAGATCTAAACACTAGATGTCATCTAAAAACCTACAATGTATCGATAGTGATAAAAAGAATATGAACAAGGCTGCCTGCTCTCTACCTATCTCTTCAACATAGTACTTGAAGTCCTATCTAGCACAGTAAAACAGCTAAAGGAGATCAAAGGGTTACAAATCAGAAAGGAAGTCAAACTATCACTATTCACAAATGATAATATAGTACACATTAGTGACCCTAAAAGTCCTACCAGAAAACTTCTTTAGCTGATAACCACCTTCAGCAAATTGGTTTGATAAAAAATTACTCACAATATCGGAGGCCTTCCTGTATATGAAAGACAAACTGATTGAGAAAGAAGTTAGGGAGGCAGCAGCCTTCACAATAGCCACAAATAACATAAAGTACCTTGGTGTGACTCTAACCAAACAAGTAAAAGACCTGTTTAAAAAAAGCTTTAGGTCTCTGAAGAAAGAAATTGAAGCAGATATCAGAAGATGGAAATATCTCCCAAGTTCATGTATCACTATGATTTACATAGTGAAAATGGACATCCTACCAAAAGCAATCTACAGATTCCATGCAATTCACATCAAAATGTCAAAACAATTCTTTACAGAGCTTGAAAGAACAATTCTCAACGTCATATGGAAGAACAAAAAGCAACTAGAATAACTAAAACAATCCTCTACAATAAAACACCATCTACAGATATCACCACCCCTGATTTCAAGCTGTACTACAAAACAATAGTAATAAAAAATGCATGGTATTGGCATAGAATCAGACATTTGGAACAATGGAATAAAATCAAAGACCTAGAAATAAACCCATATAGCTATGGACACTTGATTTATGACAAAGAAGCCAATACCATAAAATGTAATAAAGAAAGCATCTTTAACAAATGGTGCTTGTCTAACTGGGTGTCTGCATGTAGAAGAATGCAAATAAATCTGTATTTACCACCCTACGCAATGCTCAAGTCCAAGTGGATCAAAGAAATCAATATAAAACCAGATGCACTAAATCCAATAAGAAGATACAATGGGGAATAACCTTGAACGCTGGTGAGACAACTTCCTAAATAGAATACCAGCAGCTCATGAAACTGAAAAAAAAAAAAAACAAAAAAACAAAACAACTTCTGTAAATCAATGGATACTGTCATCAAGACAAAACAGCTACCTACAGAATGGGAAAAGATCTTCACCAACCCTACATCTGCAGAGAGATAATATCGAAAATGTATGAAGAACTAAAGAAATTAAACTCCAACAAACCAAAACTGGTTTACAGAGCTAAATAGAAAATTCTCAATAGAGGAATCTCTAATAGCCACGGAACACTAAAAGAAATGATCAACAACCAGATGTAAAGTGAATTAAAATAAGAAATAAAAAAAATGAATGATCAATGAATATTTATTAGTCAGACTTTGGAGATATATCAGTATACTTTCCAGTATTCATGTTATGAAAAATAATAGAATTTTATACATCTATAATACAATTTATATGTATACCTATTATATTCACATCATCTTGATTATGCTGATACTGTTGTCAAATATTTTAATTTTTAAAATTAAATAATTCAAATTATAGCTCTGTCATAGGTCCTTCCTTCCTTCCCTCCCAACCCCAACCAACCTCTCAATTTCTCCCTATCCCTATTTCCTCAGAATAGAGGTGCTCCCCCAATCCAGATACCCCAGCTTATCTATTCACGTGAGAATTGAGATTGTCTTCTTCCCCTGTGACCTGGTAGGGCAGTCCCATCAAGAGGAAGTGATCAAAAACCCGGTAACATAGTCCCCTGACTACTGGGCCCACATAAAGCCTGAGACATCCATAGGGTATTTATAAGAAGAGGACCTTGCTAGGTTCTTCAGATTCCATAAGTCCCTTTGGGGCCTGGTTGATTGGTTCTGATGGCCCTTGTTCCCACTCTTCCACCATTAACTTTGTCTATTCTATTCCCCCTTTCTGATTGAGATGTATACATCCTCACTAGGGTCCTCCTTGTTACTTATCTTCATGGGATTCTCAACAAGGAATCTGAATTGGTGGAGAAGCACTTAAAGAAATGTTCAACGTCCTTAGTCATCAGGAAATGCAAATCACAAAGACCCTGAGATTCCACCTTACAAGAATCAGAATGGCTAAGATAAAACCTCAAGTGACAACACATGCTGGACAGGATGTGGAGAAAGGGGAACCCTCCTCCATTGCTGGTCTCACTGCAGATTTTACAACCACTTTGGGAATCAGTCTGGTACTTTCTCAGAAAACTGGAAATAGCCATACCTCAAGACCCAGCTATACCACTTCTTGGCATACACCTGAAAAATGCTCCACTATATAAGAAGGACGTTTGCTCACCATGTTCATAGCAACTTTTTTTTCCCTAAAAGCCAGAAACTGGAAACAAGCTATAAATCACTCGACTGAGGAATGAATAAAGAAACTGTGGTACATTTGTACAATGGAATACTACTTATCAATTAAAAAAAAAGAAATCATGACATTTTTAGGCAAATGGATGGAACTAGAAAAGATTATCCTGAGTGAGGTAACACAGACCCAGAAAGACTTATACAGTATATATGCACTTATAAGTGGATTTTAATCATATAGAACAGGATAAACATACTACAATGTAGAGACCCAACATACCAAATAATCCAATTTAAAAAATGTGGTATGGTGCTAAAGAGAGAATTTTTATTATTTTTCAACACTATTTTAAAATGCATTCACAAATTCACTTACTGCTTTTTGTGTAAAGTTTGTTTCCCTTTGAAGAATAGAAATCAGGATCAATTTTATTATTTCAGAACCCTACCTTCTTCAAAATAATCATATTTCTTTTACCTACTCAATTTCTCTTCTACCCAGGGTTAGTCTTGTAATTTGGTTTCTGTCATTAGAATCTCAAGAAATCATATTAACAATTTTGTTTATTTTATTAGTATTACTAAAATAATATGCAATATCATTTAAATTTGTGTTCTGACTCTTTGGTTTAGGTTGATTTATTTTCCCACTTTTTTGTGAAGGTTAAGAAGGTTTTTTTGTTGTTGTTGTTTTTAATCAATGCAGGTAACATCAATTTGTTTCTTGTAAGTGTACTTGCAAACAGGTTCACATTTTTTATATTTTGAATTTTTATACTTATAAAACAATGAAACAGTACAAAGGAACACAGCATAAAACATTATATAACTGTATACTATTATTGAAATAATATTGATGTATAATTAAAAAAGAATTCTTTTGAATCTATTTTATTTTGTGTTATTGTTATATTAATTTCTTACAATCCAAATTAATTTGTAATAGTGCTTTTCTTTTTATGTTCTATTTTAATAGCATTTGAAGCAACAATGTCAACATATCAAATTGGATAGTACATGACAGATGTACTATAAATAATAGTAACAGTACTAATAGATAATATTAGCTATTTAATGATTCGGTTCATAGTTTGGATTTTATGTGATATTATTCTGTTTTATTTTTTTTTGCACCAATACAATAACTTGGTAGCTAAAATATCTTCCTACAACAAAATTGGGACTCTATGTTAAACTGAAGAGGTTTTTCTTCTTTTTTTTTTTTTTTCTGAAGCATAGCCAAGTAAACCTTTAATGAAAATCTTCATCATTGACTACGTCTTGATTCCCCTCATATAACAAAAAAGAACCACAACATGAACTGTGTTCACAGATAGATATCATCATTACTGGTTACTTGTTCAAAATGGTGGTTGCTGGAACCCAGTATTTCTGACCATGAAGAAAGAAACCAGGAGTTTAAAGGTCATACCCATCAGAGTAACTGTCTAATCCATCTAACAGAACCAGGTTCCATGGAAAACACATCTGTTTTGTGACTTATGTTTGATTTGGGGCAGGTATTGACAAGAAGCCTATACTCCTTACTCACAGCCACCTATCAGTTGCAAATATTGTAAATGACACAGGCTGCAAGACTCTTATTGTTTTTAAGATGTACTTATTTTTTTAATGTGTATATGTGTTCTGCCTGCATGTATGTCTGTTCCTCCACAGCCCACAGTACGTAAGGAGATGAAAGGACACACCAGATCAGCTAGAACGGGAAATAGAGATGTTTGTTAGCCATCCTGTGGGTGCTGAGAGCTGAATCAGAGTTCCCTAAAAAAGCCATGGGGCCTCTAAACTGCTAATCCATCTCTCTAGTTCACACATAACTGTCATTTATATGGTCAGTCAACCTAGGAACCATTTTTTCCTGCACAGGCACACTCTTCACAGTGGTGCAGGCCATCACCATCTGACCCTGGAACCTCCAGTTTGAGGAAGCACAAACTGAGGTGTGCAAGAAAGTTCTCTCCTTGTTCTTCTTTAACATTCTCATATTCTATGTAAGCCTGAGCCTCAATATTCTTTCAGAAATCCCAAATATAACACATTAAATTAGTAAAATTTAATAAAAGAAAAGTTGGTAGTTCTAATTGAGGGAATTCTATTCTGTCCTATCACAAGTTTAATATGCTTTAAAAGAGGTGTGGTATTTTCTTATGTTACTTAGCAATACAATTAGATGTTTCACCTCAAACATTTTCCTATACTTAAAGCATACTTTGAGTATGTACTAGAAACTACTCTACAGGATACACATGATTAAGGGTTTGATTTACAGTCATATCATAGAATGAAATTTGTAACTATGGACTAAGTTCTAATTGCATGTTTGGGTATATTTTTAATATTTTCCAGAAAATGAAAAAAATTTCATTGGATAAAACCTAAACTCACTTGCTATGTCATTGAAAAACACTCTTATTTAAAGTAATTATCCAGATACTCTAAATAAATAAATTTGAATGTCTTGAACTCTATGTATACTATGCTATAAAATGTATGCTTTTTTATTTTATACTGATGATATTAAGAGGTGACTGTTCCTAGAAGTTCAGAGCAATGCTGTTTTAAAAATCAATATATCTGAGAGTGCTCAGCTAGTTAATTACAGTAAAACATTTGGTAAAATCACAAGTGACATTTAATTAGAACACTAATTGATATTACATTTTCTCCTCTTATCATATTTCATATTATTAATGATTTCCTAACACATTCATTTCAAGAAATAAAAGAAAAGATGAAACTTAGGACATTAATAATGATAATATATAGAGCTCACTTATACTTCATTTATCCGTCTAATTACCCTAGGTCTCTTAAAGCAAATACTGCCTTGAGCTTACGATTGCCCCACTTAATTAAATTAATTTGGAACTTTTATTTTTAATTTGTATAGTTCAACTAATAAAACTGTGATTTACTATTCAAATTCTACTTTTTGAAAAGTACACAATATATGATGTACTGTGTGTGTGTTTCCAAACTTCACATTGTGTTTCTAACTTAAATTCTTTTAAACTAGCTAATTTTTTCAGTCAAGGATGCTTAATCTACAGTTGAAACTTAAATATTCCTCCTGGGAAGCATTATTCTCTGATAATCAAGAGAGAAAATATTTATTAATCAAATAAGTATCATTGGTTAATTAGTCTACTAACAAATGACACATTATGGATTATGGATTTATACATATATATGTTTGCTTATAATAATACATATATGGTTATATATATATATATATATATGTATTTCAGAAAATTGAAGGTAACAAACGGAAAAATTGGACAGTGGTCACTACCTGATATAGTCATGTGAATGTGCCAGGAAGTACATAACATCTAAGTAAACAACAAATTATTCATATCTATAAAATATGGATGATTACTAAATGAAAGACAGAAAAATAATTTGTCTGTAACAATATCCAGATAAATAACACAGATAATCTTTATCAAAGTAAACCAGAATAAGGCATCATGTTGCAAAAATGTGTAAGTTGTAAATATGAGTTTTTATAATTAATAAGGAATTCAAAATTAAGAAGAAAAGTACTGAAAAGTTCCTACAAATAAACTGAACAGTAAAATTGTACTTGAAATATAAACTGTTTAAATTGTTTAATATTAATTATATGTATACACTTCCATTATAAACACTTGTACGATATCAAGTCTAAATTACAAATTACTTTAATAGAACTGTTAACACAATAAATATTAGGTATGAAATGTTCTTTTTATTTTAAATTTATTGATTTTTTAAAATTAATTACACTTTATTCTATTTGTATCCCCTTGTTGCCCCATCCCTCATTCCCTCCCAATCCTCCCTTTCTCCCTTATCTCCACCCATGCCCCTCTCCATGTCCACTAAGAGGGGGGGATCGTCCTACTCCCCTTCCTTCTGACCCTAGCCTATCAGATATCATCAGGACTGCTTGCATTGTTTTCCTCTGTGGCCTGGTAAGGCTAATATTGCATAAAAGGGGAGGTGATCAAAGAGCCAGCCACTTAGTTCATGTCAGAGACAGTCCCTGTTGCCATTACTAGGATATCCTCTTAGACACTGAGCTGCAATGGGCTACATATGTGCAGGGGTTCTAGGTAATCTCAGTGATTGGTCTTGCTTGGAGTATCCGTCTCAGAAAAGACCCCTGATCCCAGATTATTTGGTTCCCTTGTTCTCCTTGTGGAGGAACTGTCCCATCCATCCAAAGCTATCTATCTACCCCTTCTTTCATAATATTCCCTGCACTCTGCCCAAAGTTGGGCTAAGTTTCTCAGCATCTACTTTAATGCCCTGCTAGGTAGAGTCCTTCAGAGGCCCTCTGTTGTAGGCTCCTATCCTATTCCCTATTTTCTCCCTCTCCTGATGTTCATCTTTGAGTTCATTTCTGAGTGAGGATTGATCATTTTATCCAGAGTCCTACTTCATGCTTAGCTTCTTTATGTGTGCAGATTGTAGTATGTTTATCATATATTACATGTCTAATGTACACTTATAAGTGAATATATACCCTGTGTGTCTTTCTGCCTCAGGGATACCTCACTCAGGATGATCTTTTCTAATTCCCATCAATTGAGTACAAATTTCATGCTTTCCCTGTTTTAAATTGTTGAGTAGTATTCCATTTTGTAAATTTCCAACAATTTCTGTAACCATTCCTCAGCTGAGAGACATTAGGGTTGTTCCCAGATTCTGGCTATTACAAATAAAGCTGCTAGGAAAATGGTTGAGCAAATATCCTTGTTGTATACTTGAACATATTTTGGATATATGCCTAGCAGTGGTATAGCTGCATCTTGAGGAAGCACTATTCCTAATTGTTTGAGAAAGTGCCAGAATGATTTCCAAAGTGGTCATACAAGCTTGCATTCCCAACAGTCATTGAGGAGGGTTCATCTTTCTCCACATCCTCTTCAGCATGTGTTGTCAGAGAGTTTTTAATATTAGCAATTCTGTTGGTTGTAGGGAGAAATCTCAGAGTCATTTTGATTAGCATTTCCCTGATGACTAAGGATGTTGATTGTGTCTTTAAGTCTTTCTCTGCCATTCAATATTTCTCTCTTGAGAATTCTCTGTTTAGCTCTGTACCCACTTTTAAAAAAATGATTACTTGAATTTTTGCTGTTTGACTACTTAAGTAGTTTGTATATTCTGGATAATAGCCCTCTCTCATACATAACATTGGTGAGGATCTTTTCCCAATCCGTAGGCTGTCTTTTTTTCTGATGACAGTGTCCTTTAACTTTACAGAAGCATTTTAGTTTCATGATCTCCCACGTATAGGTTGTTGATCTTAGAGGCTATGCTGTTGGTGTTCTGTTCAGGAAGTTTTCTCCTGTGCCAATGAGTTCAAGGCTCTTCCCCACTTTTTCTTTTAACAGGGTTAGTGTGTCTGCTCTTATGGTGAGGTCTTTGATCCATTTAGACTTTAACTTTCTGCATGATGATAAATATGGATCTATTTGCATTTTTCTACATGTAGACTTTCACTTAGACCACTACCACTTATTGAAGATTCTATTTTTCATTGAATTATTTTGTTTCCATTGTTAAAAATCAAGTATCTGTAGGTGTGTGGGTTTATTTCTCTGTCTTCTATTCAATACCATTGACCCACCATTCTGTTTCTATGCCAGTATCATGCAGTTTTTATTACTCTTGCTCTGTAGTAATGCAGGGATGGAGATAACACCAGATGACCTATTGTTGTACAGGTTTGTTTTAGCAATTCTGGTTTTATTTGTTTTTCCATATAAAATTGAGAATTGTTTTTTCAAGTCTGTAAAGAATTGTGTTGATATTTTGATAGGAATCACATTGATTCTGTAGATTGCTTTTGGAAGAGTGGCCATTTTCACAAGGTTAATCCTACCGATCTGTGAGAATGGAATATCTTTCCATCTTCTGATATCCTCTTCATTTTCTTTCTTCAGAGACTTGAAGTTTTTTTTTTTTAAACACTTGCTTGTGTAGAGTTACACCAATGTACTTTATGTTATTAGTGGCTATTTTGAGGAAGGTTGTTGCCCTACTTTCTTTTTCAACCTATTTGTCTTTTGTAAATAGGATGGCTACTGATTTTTTTGAATTAAATTTGATCAAGCCATTGTGCTGAAGGTGTTTATCAGCTAAAGGAGTTTCCTGGTGAATGTTTTGGGGTTGCACATGTATAATATCATATCATCTGTAAATAGTGATACTTTGACTTCTTCCTTTCTGGTTTGTATCACCTTGATCTGATCTCCTTTAGTTATTTTATTGCTCTAGCTAGGACTTCAAGCACTATGTTGAAGAGATACGAAGAGAGTGGGCAGCCTTGCCTTGTATCTGATTTCACTGAGATTGATTTAATTTTCTCTCCATTTAGTTTGATGTCGGCTATAGGCTTGAGGTATGTTGACTTTATTATGTTTAAGTATGTACATTGTATCCCTGATTTCTCCACATCTTTTTTTTTTGAGGATTCAGCATTGTTTATTCAGAAAATATTCAGAACTTAGTGTACAAAGACTGCTCCTTGTCTTCTCGCGGCAAAGTCAAGAATAATTTTTCTCTTCACTGGAGGAAAAAAATTCCTGAGTGTATCCCCACCTCAGATCACAGCACCAGCGGTTCTAACTGTAAAACACATCTCTTACTTGCTTCATAGAATTTAACATGAATTCTTTTGGATTTTGTCAAATTCTTTATCAACCTCTAAAGAGATGATCATGTAGTGTTTCTCCTTCATTTTGTTCATATGGTTGATTGCATTGATGGATTTCATTATATTGAAACACCCCTGCATATCTGGCATGAAGCCTGTGTGGTCATGTTGGATGATATCTTTTCTGTGTTTTCGGTTTCGGTTTGCAAGTATCTTAGTAAGTATTTTTGCATCAATGTTCATATAAAGATAGGTCTGAAGTTTTCTTTTTTTTGTTGAGTCTTTATGTAATTTTGGTATCAAGGTGACTGTGCCTTCATAAAATGAGTTTGGTAATGTTTCTTCTGTTTCTATTTTGTGGAATAGATTGAAGAGAATTGAAGATAGCACTTCTTTGAAGCTCTGGTAGAATTCTGAACTGAAACCATCTGACCCTGGGCTGTTTTTGAAGGGAGACTTTTGATGACTGATTATGTTTCCTTGTGTGATATAGGACAGTTTTGTCTATTTAACTGACCTTGATTTAATTTTGGTAGATGGAATCTATCAAGGAATTAGTCCATTTCATTTAGATTTTAAAACTTTGTTGCATATACCCTTTTGTAGTACAACCTAATGATTGCTTGGATTTCATGAGTGTCTGTTTTTTATGTTCCCCTTTTTGTTTCTGATTTTGCTGATTTGGGTAGTTTCTCTCTGCCTTTATTTAGTTTGGCTAGAGGTTTTTCTATATTGTTGATTTTGGCAAAGAACCAACTCTTGGTCTCACTGACTCTTTGAATTGTTTTATTTATTTCTAATCCATTGACTTTGGCTCTCAATTTGATTATTTCTGATCATCTACTCCTCTTGGGTGTGTCTGATTCTTTTTTTTTTCCTAAGGCTTTAAAGTGTGTCATTAAGTTGCTTGTATGAAATGTCTCAAACTACCTTCTGGAGGCATTTAGTGCTATTAACTTTCCACTTAGCATATCTTTCATTGTGTTCCATAGTTTTGGGTAAGTTGTGCCTTCATTTTCATTGAATTTTAGGAAGTACCTAATTTCTTTTTTCATTTTGTCCCCTGACCACACTGTCATTGAGTAGAGAGTTGATTAGTATCCATGTGTATGTAGGCTTTTTAAATTATTATTATTTCTGTTGTTGATGAGGTCCAGTTTTAGGCCATGGTAGTCTGATATGACACAAAGGATTATTTCAATCTTGTATTTTGGGGGGATTGCTTTGTGCCAAAAATATGGTCAATTTTTGAGAAGTTTCCTTGAGATGCTAAAAAGAATTTATACTCTTTTGAGTTTGTGTGAAAAGTTTTCCAGTTATCTATTAGGTCCATTTGATTTAGGACCTCTGTAAGTGTCATTATTTCCTATTTAGTTTCTTTCTAGATGACTGTATCTTGGTAAGAGTCGAGTGATGAAGTCTCCTACTATTAAGGTTTTGGGATCGATGTTTGATTTAAGCTTTAATAATGTTTTATTTACAAAGGTAAGTGCTCTTATAATTGGGCCATAGATGTTCAGGATTGTGATTTCCTCCTGTTAGATTTTTTTCTTTGATGAGAATTAAGTGTTCCTCCTCATCTTTTTTGGTTGGTTTTGGTTGAAATTATGTTTTATTAGATTTTAAGATAGCTATCCCAGCTTGATTTCTTTTTCCATTTGTTTGAAAAACATTTTCTATCCCCTTACTCTGAGGTAGCATTCATCTTTGTTACAAAGGTACATTTCTTGGATGAAACAGAATGTTGGATCCATTCTTTTAGTCTGTGCCTTTTTATTAGTTTATGTTGATAGATAATAGTGACCAATGAATGCTATTTCTTTTTATTTTGAAGTTAATGGTGTTATTCCAGTTTGGTGCTTGTTTTCTTTTAATTCTTGTGAAATTATCTATATCATGTGCTTTCTTTGGTGTAGTTGATTTTGTTAGATTTGCGTTTTCCTTCTGTAGGGACAGGTTGCTTTACAAATATTGTTTAAGTTTACTATTGTCGTGGAATATTTTCTTTTCTCCATCTATGTTGATCGAAAGCTTTGCTGGGTGTAGTAATCCGGGTTGGCATCCCTGGTCCAATAAAGTCTGAATGGTATCTACCCAGGCCCTTCTGGCTTTCAAAGTTTCTGTTAAGCAGTCTGGTATTATTCTCATTGGTCTACCTCTATATGTTCTTTGGCCTTTTCCCTTGTTTCTTTTAATATTTTTTCTTTGGTCTGTAGATTTACGTATTGATTATTATGTGACATGAGGAGTTTGTTTGTTTGTTTGTTTGTTTTTCTGGTCTAGTCTGCTTGGTGTTCTGTAGGCCTCTTGTATATTTATGAACATCTCGTTTTTTAAGTTTGAAACATTTTTTTCTATTGTTTTCTTAAAAGTATTTTTTGGACCTTGGAGCTCAGGATCTTCTTTTTTCATCTTTTCATTCTTTCATTTCATCTTTTCATGGCATACTTGATTTCTTGAATGCTTTGTGTTTGGGACTTTTTCAATTTTACTTTTTCTTTGAGATCTGTACCAGTTTCTGGAAGTGTATCTTCAGCACCTGATAATCTCTCTTCCATCTCCTGTATTCTGTTGGTGATGCTTACCTTTGTCGTTCCTAATCATTTCTCTATGTTCTCCAGCTCCAGATTTTTCTCTCTTTGTGTTTTTTTTTATTGATTCTAATTCTGCTTTCATGCTTTGCAGCATTTCCTTCATCTGTTTTAATGTGTATTCCTTTTTTTCCATGATGGCCTCTATTTTTTTTATTATTTTTTCTCTATAAACCACTACTTGTGCTGCTTCCTGTGCCTCTATTTGTTTGGCTGTATTTGCCTGTATTTCTTTGAGAGCTTTGTTCATCTCAACTTTATGTGCCTCTAATAACTGGATAAGCAAAGCTTTAAAATCATTTTCCAATGTGTCTGATGAATTAAAATATTCATTGGTTTTGGGGGGCATTGCTGTTGAAGCCATGATGTCCTGATTTTTGTTGGATATGTTCTTAAGCTGACCTCTAGCCATCTACTTATCTGTAACCTTTGCTATTTGTTCCTGGAGTCTGTACTTCAGACTGTGTCTGTCTATCTCTGGTGTCTGGAATAAGCTTCAGGAAGATAAGAGAGGTCCATTGGACTGAAAGTGGATGTTACTGTTTCAGTAATATCTAAGGGAGGAAAGTCACAGGCTCCTGTGCACAAGAGTGGGAATGTTCATGGAAGCGTGCCTTTAGAGACAGTGTGCGACAGTGTGTAGATGCTTGGAAGGGTGGAGCTTAAATGTAGAAGGGTACTGTCACTGTTTAAGGACAAAATGCACATGTGTAGCTGCCTTGTGTACCTCAGTGGCCTAAAGGCCTGTCATACTGTCCTCTTTTTATTCAGATCTGTCTGGGCTTCAGGAATTGTTTGCCTGGAGTCCACTGGTAGACACAGAACAGTGGCTTCAATGGTGAGAATGGTGTCCCAAGGATCCCTATGTTGCCTACAGTGAGGATGTGGGTAGGAGGGATCATATCTCTGGCTGCTAGTATAGAGGGACCCTGGATCTGGGGCGCTGCAAACCCTCACTTAAAAGTCCACTCCCTTGCTTTCAGGCCTAATTGGAAACCTCTGTTCCCCCCCCCCCCTCCTTTTCTTTACTCTCAGATTTGGGCCTGCAGGAGCAAATGAGGTCAGTGGTATTCACTGTTTGGCCACTGGGCTTGGAGGCCTGTAATTGTGGTAGTTGCCTCTGCAGTATCAGTCACAGTGTACCAGTGCATGGAGGTTCCTGCTAAGGCTAGGCCCTGCTACATGAATGTTCCTGCTTGGGGCAACCCCTGATGCCTCACCTGAGCTGTGAGGCATGTGGAGCAGTGGCCACTGCTGGCCGCCTCTGCAGAGGAGATAAATCCATGCTTGGGGCACAGGGAAGTACAGGAGGTTGAATATTTGGCCCTCTTATTCTCAGAGTTGTCCACAGGTGACCTGGATCCAAACAGTCCCAGCTCACAGGTTGTCCCCTCTTGCACAGGAAGCCTCAATGTAGATGTTCTTGCTTTACCTTCCCTTCCACTCACTAATTTTGTAGTTTCAGATCCTGTGTCCCACAGAGCCCTGAACAGAATCCAGAGTCCAGCCCATGGTGCCTGTCACAAAGTATACACCACTGAGGTATTTAGGAAATCGGCGCAGGCACATTACACCTGCAATCTGCACCCATGAACGGTGCTAGCATCCACATTCCCTCCTGCTCCTGCTCCCTTCACCCATTGCACAAGCACCTACACTCAGTAGCACTCTCTCTCTCCTTCAAGACACACTTCCACGCATAAGCTGTCTCTCCCACAATAGCGATTCTGTGCCAGTAGTTATTCCTTCCTCCGGTACAGCTGAGGCAACAACACACACTCTCAAAACAGTGGACCTCTCTCATCTTCCTGAAGAATACTATAAACACCAGAGATAGACAGACCCAGTCTAAAGTACAGACTCTAGGAAAAAAACAGTGAAGGTTACAGATAAGCACATGGCCAGAGGTCTGCATAAGAACTCACCCAACAAAAACCAGGACATCATAGCTCCACTAACAACCCCCCAAATCAATGGATATTTTAATTCAGCAGAAAACCTGGAAAACGACTTTAAAGCTATGTTTGTGCAGTTATTAAAGGAACAAAAAAGAAGAAATGAACAAATCTCTCAGAGAAATAACCAAAAAAAGAGGGGCAAATAAAGAGGAAACAAACAAAAATCTCAGGGAAATAGCTATACAAATGGAGTCAAATAAAGAAGAAATGAACAAAACTATCAATGAAATACAGACAAATACAGACATAAAATAGAGGCACAATCGGTGGCATATAGAGAGGAAACGAACAAAACAATAGGAGCCATAATAGACAAGAATCCACATTCAAACAGATGAAAGAAATGGTGCAAAGCGTGAAAACAAAATTACAATCAATAAAGAAAACACAGAGAAAACCCTGGAGCTGGAAAACATGGAGAAAAGATCAGGAACCACAAAGGTAAAAATCACCAACAGAATTCAAGAGATGGAAGGGAGAATCTCAGGTGCTGAAAATACACTTGCTGAAATTGATATTTCTCTCAATGAAAAAGTAAAATTGGAAAACTATCAAATACAAAACATCCAAGAAATCAAGGATGGCAAAAAGAGATGAAACCTAAAAATAATAAGAATAGATGAACAGGAAAATTCCAGGATCCAAGGTCTGGAAAATATTTTCAAGAAAACCATAGAAGAAAAATTTTCCAACTTAAAGAAAGAAATGTCTATAAACATACAAAAGTCCGACAAAATACCAAATACACTAGACCAGAAAAGAAACACTTCACATCACATCATAGTCAAAATACTAAACCTACAGAACAAAGAAAAATATTAAAAGCAAGAAGGGAAAAAAGCCAAGTAACATATAAAGGTATACCTATCAAAATAACACCAGACTTCTCATCAGAAACTATAAAAGCCAGAAG
The DNA here is from genome assembly GCA_028658305.1 of Pachyuromys duprasi. NCBI lineage: Eukaryota > Metazoa > Chordata > Mammalia > Rodentia > Muridae > Pachyuromys > Pachyuromys duprasi. The sequence goes on from CM053742.1 coordinate 67,913,964, forward strand.
GGCCTGGGCAGATATCATGCAGACTCTAAGGGACCACAAATGCCAACCAAGATAACTATACCCAGCAAAGCTTTCAAACAACTGAGATGGAGAAAACAAAATATTTCATGACAAAACTAAATTTAAGCAATATCTACACAGCAAACCAGTCCTATAAAAGATACTAGGAGGAAAACTCCAATCCAATGAAAACAACTACACCCAAGAAAACACAGGATACAGATAATTTTGCCAAAAATATTAAAATAAAACAAGCAATGAATCACAGTAACACCAGCAACTCCACAATAAAAGGAACTAACATTCATTGGTCACTATTAACTATCAAATCAATGGAATCAACTGTCCAATAAGAAGACACAGACTAACAGAATGGTTGCAGAAACAGGATCCAACATTCTGCTGCATCCAAGAAACACACATCTGCAACAAAAATAAACACTACCTCAGAGTAAAGGGCTGAAAAAAATGTTTTTGAAGAAAATGGATCCAGAAAAGAAGCTGGGGTAGCTATCCTAATATCTAATAAAATAGACTTTCAACCAAAATTAATCAAAAAAGATGAAGAGGGGCACATCATTCTCATCAAACGATAATTCCACCAGGAGGACATCTCAATTTTGAATATGTATGCCCCAATTACAAGACCACCTATATTTGTAAATGAAACATTAGTAGAGCTGAAATCACACAGTGATCCCTACACATTAATAGTGGAAGATTCCAAAACACTCCATTTTCACTAAAGGGCAAATCATTCAGACAATTGGTAAGCAGGGAAATAAGGGCATTTACAGAGGACTTAAATAAAATGGACCTAATAGATGTCTACAGAACTTTTCACCCAAATTCAAAAGAGTATACTTTCTTTTCAGCACCTCATGGAACCTTCTCCAATATAGACAAAGCAAGCCTAAGCAGATAAAAACAGATTGAATTAATACCTTGTATCCTATCAGACCACTACGATCTAAAGCTGGACCTCAACAACAACAACTATAGCAAAAAAGCCTCCACGTACATGGAAACTCAACAACCTGCTACTCAATGACACCTGGGTAAGGGACGAAATTAGATACTTCCAAAAATTCAATGAAAAAGAAGGCACAATGTTCCCAAACCTATGGGACACAATGAAAGCAGAGCTTAGAGGAAAGTTCAAGAAAAAAATTTGAATCATAGAATACAAGCAAGTTACTAGCTGACTTGAAAGCCCTACAAAAGAGAGACACACACACACACACACACACAGAGAGAGAGAGAGAGAGAGAGAGAGAGAAGCAGACACACTCAAGATGCAAAGATGGCTGGAAATATTGAAACTCAGGACAAAAAAAAATAACATAGAACAAAATAATTCAAAGAATCAATGAAACCAAGAGCTAGTTCTTTGTGACAAACAACAAGATAGACAAACCATTAGCCAAACTAACTAAAAGGCAGAGAGATACTGTCCAAAAGGGCAAAATCAAAACTGAAAAGAGGGACACAACAACAGAAACTCAGGAAGTCTAAAAAAATCATTAAGACTTAATACAAAAGCCTATATGCCACAAATTTGAAAATCTAAATGAAATGGACAATTTTCTTGATAGATTCCAATTACCAAAACTAAGTCAAGATCAGGTAAAAATATTTAATAGTCCTATATCACCTAAGGAAAAAAAAAAGTATTAATCAAAACTTTCCCTTCCAAAAAAGCCCAGGGCCAGATGGTTTCAGTGCAGAATTCTACAAGACCTTAAGAAAAGAGTTAGGTCCAATTCTATTTAAACAATTCCAAAAAATAGAAACAGAAGGAACATTACCAAACTCACTCTATGGAGCCACAATCACCTTGATACCTAAACCACACAAAGACCCAACAAAAAAGCAAATGTTAAACCTATATCTCTTATGAACATTGATGCAAAAATACTCAATTAAATACTTGCAAACAGAATCAAAGAACACATAAAAGATATTATCCACCATGACCAAGTGGGCTTCATCCCTGGCAAGCAAGTGTGGTTCAACATAGTAAAATCCATCAAAGCAATCTACAATGCAATCAACGCAATATGAATAAACTGAAGGAGAAAAACCACATGATCTTCTCTTAGAGGCTGATAAAGAATTTGACAAAATCCAACACCCATTCATGTTTAAAATCTTGGGGAGATTAGAGATACAAGACACATACCTAAACATAGTAAAGACAATATACAGCAAGCATATAACCATTATCAAACTCAATGGAGTTAAACTTAAATCAATCCCACTGAAATCAGGGACAAGACAAAGCTGACCACTCTCTCGATATCTCGTCAACATAATGCTTGAACTCCGAGCTTGAGCAATAACACAAATAAAGGAAATCAGGACGATACAAATCGAAAACAATGAAGTCAAAGTATCACTATTCTCAGATCATATGATAGTATACATGAGCGACCCCAAAAATTCAACCAGAAAACTCCTTCAAGTGATAAAAACCTTCATCAAAGTGGCTGGATACAAAATCAGCTCAAAAAAATCAGAAGCCCTCCTGTATAGCAAAGACAAAAGGGCTTCAAAAAAATTAGGGAAACAACGCCTTTCACAATAGCCACTAAAAATACAAAATACCTTGGCTGACTCTAACCAAGCAAGTCAAAGGTCTGTATGCAATGGAATTTCAAGTCTCTGAAGAAAGAAATTGAGAAGATATCAGAAAATGGAAAGACCTCCATGCTCATTGGTTGGTAGGATTAACATAGCGAAAATCATCATTCTGCCAAAAGCCATCTACAGATTCAATGCAATTCCCATCAAAACATCAACACAATTTTTACAGACCTTGAAAGAATAATTTTCAACTTCATATGGAACAACAAAACAACAAAAACAACAACAAAAACTCTAGAATTTCCAAAACGAACCTGTACAACAACAGATCTTCGGGAGGTGTTTCCATCCCTGATCTCAAGCTGTACTACAGAGCAATAGTAATAAAAACTGCATGATATTGGCTTAGAAACAGAATGGTGAATCAAGGGAACATAATAGAAAACACATAAATATACCCACAAACCTATGGATACTTGATTTTTGACAGAGAAGCCAAAACCATTCAATGGAAAAAAGACAGTATCTTCAACAAATGATGCTGGGCCAACTAGATGTCTACATCCAGAAAGATGAAAATAGATTCATATTCATCACCCTGCACAAAATTAAAGTCCAAGTGGATCAAAAAAATCAACATAAAAGCAGACACACTAAATTGTTTAGAAGAAAAATTAGGGAAGAGCCTAGAACTCATTGGCACAGCAGAAAACTTCCTCAAGACAACACCAATAGCACAGGCTCTAAGAACAAAAATCAGTTAATAGGACTTGATGAAACTGAAAAGTTTCTGTAAAGCAAAAGACACTCTCATCAGAACAGCCTGCATACTAGGAAAGGATCTTCACCAACCTTATATCTAACAGAGGGTTAATATACAGAATACATAAAGAACTAAAGAAGTTAAAAAGCAACAAATCAAATAATTCAATTAAAAATGGTGTACGGTGCTAAACAGAGAATTCTCTGTAGAGCAATATAGAATGGCAGAGAAACATTTAAAGAACTGCTCAATGTCCTTAGCCATCAGGGAGATCCAAATCAAAATGACCCTCAGATTTCACCTTAAACCAATCAGCATGGCTAAGATAAAAACTCAAGTCCCAACAGGTGCTGGAAAGGTTGTGGAGAAAGGGGAACACTGTTCCACTGCTGGTGGGAATGTAAACTTGTAGATCCACTTTGGAAATCAATCTGTCACATTCTCAGATAATCAGGAAGAGTGTTTCCTCAAGATCCATCTATACTACACCTAGGCATATATCCAAAAGATGGTTAAGTACACAGCAAGGACATTTGTTCAACCATGTTCTATTCGTAATAGCCAGAACCTGGAAACAACCCAGATGTCCCTCAATGGAGGAATGGATACAGACATTGTGGTACATATATACAGTGTAATACTACTCAGCAATTAAAAACAAGGAAATCATGAAATTTGCAGGCAAATGGTGGGAATTAGTAAAGATCATCCAGATTGAGATATCCCAGAAGCAGAAAGACACATATCGTATATACTCACTATAAGTGGATGCTAGACCTATAAGATAGGATAAACATACTAAAATCTGTACACCTAAAGAAGCTAAACACAAAGTTGCACATCGGGTAAGATGATCAATCCTCACTTAGAAAGACAAATGGGATGGACATTGAAAGTAGGAGAAAACAAGGAACAGGACTGGAGCCTATCAAAGAGAGCCTCTGAAAGACTCTACCTAGCAGTGTATCAAAGCAAATGCTGAAACGCATAACCAAACCTAGGGCAGAGTGCAGGGAATCATATGAATAAGTGGTAGCTAGTAAGACCTGGAAAGGACAGGAGCTCCACAAGGACCAAACAGATCAGGGCACAGGGGTCTTTTCTGAAACTGATTCTCCAACCAGGGACCATACATGAATATAACCTACAACCCCTTCTTAGATATAGCCCATTGCAGTTCAGTATCTAAGCGGGTACCCTAATAAGGGGAACAGGGACTGCCTTTGACATGAATTCATTGGCTGGCTCTTTAACATTCCCATGCCCATGGGAGAAGCAGCCTAGCTAGGGCAAAAATAGGACATTGCAGCTAGTCCTGATGAGAACTAATAAGCTAGGATCAGATGGAATGGGAGGAGGACCTCCCCTATCAGTGGTTTTAGAGAGGGTCAGGGAGGAGATGAGGGAGGGAGAGTGGGATTGGGAGGTAATGAGGTGGGGAGCTACAGCTGGAATACAATGTAAATTAAGTGTAATTAATATAAAAAATAAAAGTGAATAAAAACAATAAAAAAGAACATAAATCTGTTAGTGAAACAAAAAGAAAAAAATGTCTTAACATGATAAGATATAATTACCTAAACCCTAAGGCCAGGTGTCCAGAATTATACAAAGTATTCGAACAATAGAGGGTATGTGTTTCATCATGAAATTCAAGAATTCAGAAAATTCAAAACTAATAATTGTTTAGAATTAATCTAGTAATGTCCGGCAATCCAGTTTAAGAAGAAAGCAAAGATACATGTTATGTGCCAAAGAAATTTTCAGTTTTAATACTGTATGACCATTAATTTTTTGTATGTTTTTTTTTTCCATCAGCAAGCTTCATAGTACCTTCTAGCACTATGAAAGCTATCTGGCAGGGGGAAAATTTCACAGTTAGTTTAAGATTGAGTTCTCTATACTTGGCAACCCAAATGTGGCATCTTCAGCAAAATGATCTTACTAAGTTTTCATAACCAAGGGTTATTAAAATAGTATAAGGGTTTTTTTTTTGAGAACTATGTTGTTATCATGGATAGTGACTCACAGGTATGTATTCCATGTCTTGCACTGAAATGTTCATTTCTTACTACTTTTTATAGACATATTACTTATCTATGCAGGGTACCTGTATTTAAACTTATTCTTTTAAAATTGTATTTCTAAATTAAATTATTAAATGGATAGTGTCTATAAAGCTTTTGCAGTTTTCTGCTGTTTAGATTAGTCCAGCCAGTATCTAATTTCCCTCCTCCACTTTCCCATTGTCATTAAAATACAACATTCTCCTCTTTTTCCATATCATGTCTTTTACTGTTCCTCCAATTATACATTTTAATTAGATTGTGAAAGAGACTTCCACATAACTTGTTCACAATCTCCTCCTTTGGTTGAGTCTTTCTTCCACATCTTGATTTTCCCATAACCTTATGTCACCTCTTGTATAAGACATTCTACCTCCATTATTCCACCTCTCTACTGGCATTTTTTGCTGTTATCTTGAAACATAATTTTAGTGATAGATGACATAGCTTATTTGATAATGTTTTTGCAATATAAGGATGGAGATCTAAGTTTGAATTCCCTAGATCAGAAGTATATACTCATAATTACTAAATTGGAAATATGGCAAGGGGATCTATTTGGCTATTTTTTGAACTCCATGTACACTGAAATATCTGGTTTCAAATATTAAAGTAGTGGGTGAATGGCAAAAACATTTGACACCCGTTACATTCACACACACATACATACATACATTCATACATACAATATATATGTACATCTATACATACACACCCAAAGTAACATGAACACATTAACATGCATACACACATGCACACTCACAACATACAAGTACTGAAGCTTGAAGACTGGCATTTTTAAATTTTATGATGCCCAATACATTTATTTTGTTAATATGTTAATGTGTTTTGGGTAGAAATATTTGAATTGACTCTTAAAAACAGAAGAAAAATATTTTATGTTTTCTTATAAAAGATACATAGTTACAAGTTTCATATGTAGGTGTCTGAAGCATAGTAAGCCTATATTTGTCTCCAATGTAAATTTTGCATTTTTCTTCTCTTTCAGTAGTGAGTAATATGAACGTGAAATTATTTCAGCACGATTTAGTGAAGAGTTTTCCATATTCTATTAAATTATTCTGGATCTTTGTTCAAAGTTAAGATGCTGGCCATATACATATAGGTTTAATTTTTGTAAAGTTGCTGGTGCCACCCTTAAAAATATGTCAGAGATGCTGGGCACAATGGTACATGACTGTAATCCCAGCAGTTAATGACGTAGAGGTAGGCAGACCTCTGGGATTTAGAGATCAGCTTCAAATACAAAGAGAGTCCAAGACAGCCAAGGCTACATTGACAAATCCTGTCATGAAAACAAAAATTGAAAAAGAAAAGAGAAGCATTCCTACATGCGTACAAATAGCATGCTAATTTTTTTTAATCCACAGATGAAATTATGTTATTTGGGCAGTTACATTTAATTTAAGACTGTTTAATTTCTTTTTTTTAGAATGCAAATTCACAATCTTTAATAAATACTGAAATTATATGCATAATTAAGTTCTTTTTTTCAAGTTTTTAAAATATATTTTATTTCAGTTTAATTTACATTTTTAATAAATTTATTTATTTTTATATCAATCACAGGTTAGGTTTTTTGCATCCTATACATAGCCCCCTCCCTCATTCCCTCCTACCCTCTCCAACCCTCCCTCATCTCCTCCCCGCCCCCTCCAAGTCCACCAACGGGGGAGGATCTCCTCCCCTTCCATCTGACCCCGGATCATCTTGTCTCCTCAGGGCTGGCTGCAATGTCCTCCTAGGGAAGATATAAAAGAAGGAGGACCCGGGTTGGTATGATCAATGCTCATTTAGATGAACTAATAGGATGGACATTGAATGGAGGAGAAAACAAGCAACAGAACAGGAGCATACCAAAGAGGACCTATGAAAGAATCAGTATAGCAATGTATCAAAACAGATATTAGGACTCACAAGCCCTTGGCAGAGGGCGGGAAGTAATAATAAAAATAGGGGAAGTTAGTAAGACTTGGGGAGAACAAGAGCTCCACAAAGATCAATCTGAGCAGGGCACAGGGGTCTTATATGAGACAGTTTCTCCAACCAAGGACCATATATGGATATGGCCTAGAACCCCTGCTCAGATGTTGCCCATGATAACTCATTGACGAACTGAAGACCCTAGTAAGGGAAACAGGGACTGTTTCAATCTTGAACTTGATGGCTGACCCTTCGACCCTCCCCCATACATGCCAGGGAGTAACAGCCTGGCTAGATTCCAGGACTGTTTAATTTCTTAGGAATGTTCAGCAAGAGCATATGCTGTTTGAGCCATCTTGCCAAAATCTGAATATCAATTTTGATATAATAAGTTGGCAAATGTCTCAAAATGTCAGAACTATTTCCCAGTGAAGTTTTATTAGGGGCTAATAAAATATAATGTGTATGATAATTATCATGGATCTGAAGCTGTACTGTAATTTCTGAAAAAATGATTCATTCTACCAATACATATCAATATTATATGAATATAATAAAGCACAGGAATTTTTGGGACTACACTTATGTGTTTAGATGTTTTTGTATATCATATGTATTTTAATTTCATCATATTTAAATTTAACTACCAGCATGAGAATGTAAGCAGGCAATTGGAAATACGTATCAATATTTTCTAAGAGCAGTAGTGGTTCAACAGATGAGTTTATTTCTGTACTATTTAGTATTAAATGTCAAAATGATATAGCCTAGAATAACAAGAAAAGATAGCCTCATAGAATAATTGTTTTTAATTCGTTTGTTTGTGAGCATGAGAGATTGCCTTAATTGATTATTAATGGGAATGACACCATTTCTAGACAGGTTGTAATGGGCTATACATGGGAATTAGTGAGTGAGCCATAGAGCAAGCCAGTAAACAAGTTATTTTTTTTTTTCATGATTTGTTCCTCCAGGTCCTTGCCTATAGTTCATGCCATGACTTCCCTCAATGATGAATTGAGTCTAGAAGTGAAAGCCAAGTAAAACTATTTCTCTGCTAACTAGTTTTTGGTGATGGTGTTTATTATAGCAATACAAAGGAAACTAAAGTAACTTCCAATGCAATCAATAGCCAATATTTCCAAGTAGTTTAAATTAACATAGTTGATACTAGGGGCAGATAATAGTAATGGTGGAAAAATGAAAGTGATATGCTTATCAAAAAATAAAAGAGTACATAAAGAGTCAAAGAAAAGTAATATTATATTGAGATAGGATAAAAAACAAACAAATCATAGGAGACAGAGAAGATATTTTCAGCAACTGGATAATTATCAGGATGAGTTGTTCCCCTCAGAAATTATGTACTGCATTTAGACAATGTGTCACAAGTGTTTAAGGTATTTTACCTGGTTTCTGAGACAACAATGTTAAGAATGGTTTTAAGAAGCTGAAATCTTCTTCTGTTTATTAGCACCACCACAAAGTTTCAACACGAGATGAAGGGTGGACTCCTTTTGAATGTTGTAGTCAGACAAAGTTAAGCCATCTTGCAGTTGCTTACCAGGAAAGATCAGCCTCTGCTGATCAGAAGGAATTCCTTCCTTATCCTGGATCTTGGACTTTACATTTTCTATAATGTCCGAGGGTTCAACCTCAAGTTTGATGGTCTTCCTTCTACGGGTCTTCACAAGAATCTGATCTTGGCCGGAGGCTCCAAATGGGACAGAGATCAGAAGAGGGAGAAAACAGGGAACAGGACAGGAGGCTACCCACAGAGGGACTCTGAAAGACTCTATCCAGCAGACTATCAAAACAGATACTCAGGCTCACAGCCAAACTTTAGGCAAAGTGCTGGGAATCTTATGAAAGGGAGAGATAGAAAGACCTGGAGGGGTCATGAGCTCCACAAGGAGAGAACAGAACCAAGAAATCTCAGCTCAGGGGTATTTTCTGAGATTTATACTCCAAGCAAGGTCCATGCATAGAGATAACCTAGAACCCCTGCATAGATGTAGCCCATGGCAGCTCCAAGTGTTTCCATAGTAAAGGGAACAGGACCTGTATCTGAACTGAACTCAGTGGCTGGCTCCTTGATCACCTTCTCCTGAGTGGGGAGCAGCCTTGCCAGGCTACAGAGGTAAATAGTGCAGACAGTCCTAATCAGAACTGATAGTCTAGGGTCAGATGGAAGGGCTACCAGTGGAATTAGAGAGGGGAATGGGAGGAGAAGTAGGTGAGAGGGTGAGATTGGAAGGGAATGAGGGAAGGGGCTATAGCTGGGATACAAAATGAATAAACTGTAATTAATATAAAGAATTAAGCCTGTGATTCAAAGTACCTAACCTGTGATTGAGATAAAAATAAATAAATTAAAAAAAGAAAAAAAAAAGAATTAAAATGTAAAAAAAAGAAGGTGAACTCATAGTAAAACAATGAATATTACATGCAAAATGTAAATAACAGGGATGAAAGTTTGCCTCAACAGCTAAGAGCACTTGCTGCCCTGGGTTTCTTTTCTAGTATCCACAAGCCGCCCCACCAATTTACTGGAACTCTAGCCGCAAAGAATGGGATATTCTCTTCTGACTTCCTAAGGCAGTACATGCATGTGGTGCACAGGCATACATGTAAATACAATATGCATACACATAAAATAAAAATAAACCACTTAAAAATGATAACCACACATAACTTAGTACTGTCATATGTGTGAAAAAGAGAAGTTAACTGAAAGAATATGTTTGGTGATAAATAATGATGGGAACAATGTTCAGTATATTCTTCTGAAACTTATTTTATATTTATATTTTAGTTAATATAAATTATATATTTACATTAAATATATATTTGTATATATAAATATATACAGTTGTTATATATTTGTTGGTAGAAAGAACAAAAAATTTAAAAATAAAGTATGGGAAACAAAAGAGGAAAGAAATACACATATAGAATTGAGGTATCAAAACATAAATAATTAGACACACAGCTAAAAATAAAACAGGAAGGTTATCATTAAAAACTAACTCTGGAATACAACTCAGCAATTAAAAATGAGGAAATCATGAAATTTTCAGGAAAATGGTGGGACCTGGAAACGATCATCCTGAGTGAGGTATCCCAAAAGCAGAAAGACACACATGGTATTTACTCACTTATATAGACCTATAAGATAGGATAAACATACCTGAAGTCTATACACCTAAAGAAGATAAACAAGAAAGAGTACCTGGGGTAAGAGGATTAATCCTCACTTAGAAAGTCAAATGGGATAGACATTGGATATAGGAGAAACCAAGTAGCAGGACAAGAGCCTACCACAGGATTGGAAAAGATCTTTTCCTAGTCTGTAGGATGTCATTTTGTTCTGATGACAGTGTCCTTTGCTTTACAGAAGGTTTTTTTTTTTTTTTTCAATTTCATGTGGTCCCATTTGTTGATTGTTGACCTTAGAGCCTGTTCCGTTGGTGCTTTATTCAGGAAGTTGTCTCCTGTGCCAATGAGTTCACTTTTTATTCTAACAGGCTTGATGTGTCTGGTTTAGAAATCTAAACAAAGGGATCTCAAACAGCAGAGAAACATTTAAAAAATGTCCAATATCTTCAGTCATCAGGAAAAAAAAAGAAAACAAATGAAAACTGCCCTGATTTTTCACCTTACACCCATCAGAATGGCTAAGATCAAAATTCAGGTAACAATACATGCTGGAGAAAATGTGGAGAAAGGGGAGCACTCCTCCATTGCTGGTGAGAATGTAAACTTGTAGAAGTGCTTTGGAAATCAATATGGCGCTTTTTCAGGTAATTAGGAATAGTGATTTCTCAAGATCAAGCTATGCCACTCCTAGGTGTATATCCAAAATATGCTCAAGTACCCAAAAAGGCATTTGCTCAACCATGTTTTTAGCAGCTTTATTTGTCATAGCAAGAACCTAGAAACAATCCAGTTGCCCCCCCAACTAATGAATGGATACAGAAATTGTGGTACATTTATACAATGGGGTACTACTCAGCAATTAAAAACAAGGAATTCATAAAATTTGCAGGCAAATGGTGGGATCTAGCAAAGATCATCCAGGGTGAGGTATCTCAGAAGCAGAAAAACACGCATGGTATACACTCACTTCTAAGTGTATATTAGACATATAATATAGGATAAACATACTAAAATCTGTATTCTTAAGAAGCTAAGCAAGAAGGAGGATCGTGGGTAAAATGATCAATCCTCACTCAGAAAGGCAAAAGGGATGGGCATCAGAAAAGGAAGAAAACAGGGAACAGGACAGGATATTACCACAGAGGGCTTCTGAAAGACTCTACTCAGCAGGGTATCAAAGCAGATCCTGAGGTTCATATCCAAACTTTGGGCAGAGTGCAGGGAATCTTATGAAGGAAGGAAGAGATAGAAAGACCTAGAAGGATATGAGCTCCACAAGGAGAGCAACAAAGCGAAAAATATCTGGGTCCAGGGGGTCTTTTCTGAGACTGATATTCCAAGCAAGTACCATGCATGGACATAACTTAGAACACCTGCACAAATGTAGGCCATGGGAGCTCAGTATCCAAGTGGGTTGCACAATAATCAGAACAGGTCCTGTCTTTGACATGAATTGAATGAATGGCTCTTTGATCACTTCCTTTCAGGTTGGAGCAGCCTTACCAGGCAACAGAGGAAGACAATGCAGCCAGTCCTGATGAGACCTGATAGGCTAGGGTCAGAGGGAAGGGAAGGAGGACTTCCCTGATCAGTGGACTGAGGGGGTATGGGAGGAGAAGATAGATCAAGTATAAGATTAAGAGGGGATTAGGGAGTGGTCTGGAGCTGGGATACATAGTGAATAAAGTATAATTAATAAAAATATAAAATAAGAAAAAAGAACTAACTCTTCTTTGTCAAGAAAACAGATAAAAGTGGTTGAGAGGGTCTAAAAAGAGAATATAGGAAATTGTTGGAGTTTTGAAATGTGATTTGATATTCCTACCTTTGTGCTTGAAACAAAGGAAAAGCTTAAACTCCCACTTGAGAAAAATCTAGAATCCCGCAAGCACATTTAAGATGGAATGCCTGATCTCGAGGCAAATAAAGCTTACTCACTCCTGGAACCAAGGTAGCTCAATTAATTTATAACACTGTTTATTTCTCACCACCCCCTTAACAGATCCATCTCTAGTTGGCTCCACAGATGCTGCATTAATACCATCTGTGGAGGATAAGTATTTATTGAAATAAATTGCCTCTCTTCATTTGTGTCACTGACTGATTCATATATCAGGAATTATGGGACATAATTTGAAAAGTCAACTAACTGTTAACAACCAGAAAGTTTTAGTTTAAAAGAACAAATCAAATGAGGAAGCTCATTTCAGTTCTAGCAACTTTGGTAAGGAGTGTCAATGAACAAAATCAACATTGCAAATGTCAGGAAATACTTTGCATTATGTTGAGGATATTTGTTTTAAAAAAGAATGGGTTTTGGATTCTCTCTTTCTTTGGAAAATCTTTTGAGGATCAGGTATGCTTTTGTGTGCCTGTGTGTCCTGTGCTTGAGAGGTAGTCTTCTGAAATCAAATACAATGATTTGGGGAATATCCTGGATTGCACAGTATGACTTTGTCTTGAAAAACCAATATAAACAACCAAACAGATTCATTCACAAAGATACACACACACTACAAACAGAGGTGTGGATAAAAGGAGAAACTTCAAATTAAATACCATCCCTTATTAATTTAAGAAAAGTGCTAAAAGTCAATGGAAAAGGGAACTTTGTTTGAGGGGGTGGCTTAGCAGTTAAGAGCACTTGCTGATATTGGAGAAGAACCAGGTTTGTTTCTCAGTACTTACATGGTGTCTCAAAACCATCTGTAGCTCCAGTATTTGTTTTGTTTTCTTTCATTTGTTTGTTCATTTTTGGACTTTGAGACAGGGTTTCTCTGTGTAGCTTTGGCTGTCTTGGACTCCCTTTGAAGTCTGTGCTGGCCTTGAGCTCACAAAGAGCTGCCTGCTTCTGCCTCCCCAAGTACTGTGATTATAGGTGTGCACCACCAAACCCAGCTGTTATCTCCAGTTCATAAATATCCAATGCATGTTATATATTCACACAGACAACTTACATACACATGGACAAAACATATTTACAAAGTGTATAAGGAAGCTTTTTCTCACTGGTCCAACAACATATGCATTTCTAAGAAAATATATAGAAGGTATTGTAAGAGAACCATTCTAAATTTGAAGACAAATAAATATTGGCTTAATTTTTACTGTTTAGAAATATAATGTGGGTACATTATTGAATATAATGCAATAACTGGATACATGTGGAATCGGTAAACCCATCCACTAGGATGCTGAGCATTTTTTTAATACACGAAAATTCAGGAACTTCTAGTTATTTAAAATTATTGGAGAATGTAGTTAGCTTGCTCTGTTATAGAACACAAATACTATTTATTCCTATTTAAAAATAGAATAGCTGTATAGATTGTCAATACAAAAAATAATAAACATAAGCCACTGTCAACATAAAACAAACCAAAAAATAAATTTAAGAATTGAAACTATTAGAAATATAAAAGAGTATACTTGAAGATATTTGGATGTACAATTAGAGCTTATATTAGTATAGATTCAAAGTGTAAAAAATGACAGTTTTTCTTTTTAAATGTTTTTATTAATTACAGTTTATTTACTTTGTATCCCAGCTGTAGACCCCTCCCTATCCTAACCCCCCTCTGTCTATTCCTCCCATGCCCCTCTCCCAGTCCACTAATATGGGAGGACCTCCTTACCTTCCATCTCATCATAGCCTATTAGTTCTAATCAGGACTACTTGCATTGTCTTTCTCTGTGGCCTGGTAAGGCTTCTCCCTACTCAAGGGAGGTGATTAAAGAGCCACACACTGAGTTCATTTCAGAGACAGTCCCTGTTCCTATTACTAGGAAATCCAGTTGTTAACTGAGCTGGCATGGGCTACATCTGTAGAAGGGATTCTAGGTTATATCCAGGCATAGACCTTGGTTGGAGCATCAGTCTTAGAAAAGACCCAAGGGCACTGTGTTTTTGTTTCTGTTGCTCTATTTGTGTAGCTCCTATCTTCTCCATGTGTTTCATCACCCAGTTCTTTCACAAGATTCCCTGTACTCTGCCCAAAGTTTGGCTATGAGTTTCAGCATCTGTTTGATACCCTAGGTAGAGTGTATCAGAGGCGCTCTGTGGTAGTCTCCTGTCCTGATTCCTGTTTTCTCCCTCTATTGATGTCCATCCTGTTTGCCTTTCTCAGTGAGGACTAATCATCTTATCCAGGGTCTTCTTGCTAAGGAACTTCAACAAACCAATATCTGACAGAGGGCTAATATCCAGAAAGCAACAGACCAGGTAATCCAATTAAAAAATGAGGTAGAGAGCTAAACAGAGAATTCTCATTAGAGAAATACCAGATGGCATTGAAACACTTAAAGAAATGTTCAAAGTCTGTAGTCATCAGGGAATTGAAAATTAAAACTACCATGAGATTTCACTTTATACCCACCAGAATGGCTAAGATCAAAAACTCAGGTAACAATACATGCTGAAGAAAATGTGGAGAAAGGGGAACACTCCTCCATTGCTAGTGCGAATGTAAACATGTACAGCCACTTTGGAAATCAATATGGTGCTTTCTCAGATAATTAGAAATAGTGATTCCTCAAGATCCAGCTATACCACTCCTAAATGTATATCCAAAATACGCTCAAGTACCCAACAAAGGCATTTGCTCAGCCATGTTTGTAGCAGCTTTATTTGTCATAGCAAGAACCTGGAAACAATCCAGTTGCCCCCCAACTGAGGAATGTTTATAGAAATTGTAGTATATTTATACAATAGAATACTACTTAGCAATTAAAAACAAGGCAATCATGAAATTTGCAGAAAATGGTGGGATCTGGAAAAGATTATCCTGAGTGAGGTATCCCAGAAAGACATACATGGCATATACTCACTTATAAGTAGATATTAGATTTGTAATAGAAAATAAACATACTAAAATCTGTACACTTAAAGAAGCTAAGCAAGAAGGAGGACCCTGGGTAATATGAACTATCCTCACTCAGAAAGGCAAACAGGACAGAAATCAGAAGAGGTTGAAAACAGGAAACAGGACAGGAGCCTACCACAGAGGGCCTCTGACAGCTACTCTGCAGCAGGGTATCAAAGCAGGTGCTGAGGCTCATAGCCTTAATTTCTGCACTATTTATATTAGTCAGTTTAAGTATCCACCAAAGAATTCCTGGATAGAGAAATGGGGGTATATGGATATACCATGAAGTATTTAGCCTCAGAACACAGATGTAAAAGTCTTAATATTTCATTACATATTTAACTAAAAGCATCCTTCAAAATGGTGTTAGAGGCTACTAAGTCAGCTCAGTGGTTCAAGTGCTTACTATGCAAGCGTGACACTTGACCTGTGATCACCAATGTCACACAAAAATTAAGGATTTAAGCATATCAAAACAACTCTGATATTTCACCCTACACCCATCAGAATGGGTAAGATTAAAAATTCAAGTCACAACACATACTGGAGAAAATGTGGAGAAGTGGGAAACCTCCTCCATTGCTGGTGGAATGCCAACTTGTACAACCACTTTGGAAATCAATCTGGTGCTTTCTCAGACAATTAGGAATAGTGCTTCCTCAAGATAAAGCTATAGTGCTTCTAGGCATATATCCAAGATATGCTCAAGTATACACAACAAGGACATTTGTTCAACAATGTTCATAGAAGATTTATTCGTAATAGCCAGAATCTGGACACAAACCAGATGCACCTCAACTGAGGAATGGATACAGAAATTGTGGTATATTAACACAATGGAATACTACTCAACAATTTAAAACAAGGCAAGCATGAAAATTGCAGCCAAATGGTATGAACTAGAAAAGATCCTCCCAATTGAGCTATCCCAGAAGAAGAAAGGGACTTAGGGTATGTACTCATTTACAAGTGAATGTTAGATATATAATATAGGATAAACTGTTGTAGGTTGCTGTTAAAATTTACTATTACTTATCTTTTAGTAATGCTACTATTAATCCTAAACCAGCTGTATACCCAAATCACCACACAGGGACTATGATTTATTTAGTTAACCTAGAACACAATGTTGGGAAATAGATACTCAATCTTAAACCTCCAAGCCCTCATAGTTTCTACCATTCAGATTTCCCACATAATACTTGCTTTTAGTGATATATTTAGGTCCAGTCCATCTCTCCACATAGTTGCAAGATCTCTGCTCCTGCCTCTCTTCTCCCAGCTCTTTCCTACCCTTCTCTCCTCCTCTCCCTCCCACCTTCCTATCCTCTGGCTCCTCCCTCTCTTCCTGCTTCCTTTCCCTTGTTTAACATTGTGGCTAGTTGCTTTATTTTGGCATGTTTACACAAATTTGGGACAGGTGATGCATAGAATAAGTATCACAATACAATGTCTGGATTGAAACCAGAAGAGTGGGGGAGAGAAATCAGCATTTGAATGAACAAGGATAAGAACATTATACCAACAGTATGTATTCATTTATAAGTGGACATTAGACATAAAATATAGGACAAGTGTACTAAAATCTGATTAAGCCTCACTCAGAAAGGCAAACATGATGGACATCTGAAGAGGAAGAAAACAGGGATCAGGACAAGAGCCTACCATAGAAGGCATATGAAAGGCCCTCAGCAAAGTTTCAAAGTATCAAAGCAGATGTTGAGACTCATAGCCAAATTTTGGGCAACGTGCAGGGAATCTTATGAAAGATGGGTGTAATAGAAAGACCCGGAGGGTCCATGAGCTCCATAAGGAAAGCAACAGAACTAAAAATTATGGACACAGGGGTCTTTTCTGATATTGATACTTCAAGCATGAATGATACTCCATTCATAGTGATAACCTGGAACCCTGCACATGGTGGCTCAGTATCCAAGTGGGTGTCCTAGTAAGGGGAACAGGGACTGTCTCTTAAATGAACTCAGTGGCTGGTTCTTTGATCACCTCCCCCTGAGGGGGGAGCAGCTCTAACATGTCACAGAAGCAGACAATGCAGCTAGTCCTAATGAGACCTTATAGGCTAAGGTCATATGGAAGGGGAGGAGGAACTCCCCTATCAGTGGACTTGGTGAAGGGCATGGGAGGAGATGAGGGATGGATGGTGGATTTCGGAGGGGATGAGAGAAGGAGCTACAGCTGGGAACCCAAGGGAATAAACTGTAATTAATAAAAAATAAATTAAGTTTAAAAATATCAAAAAGGAAGCCAACAAATGTTGGCCACATGACAGGCTTAAAATAATGAGTAATGCCAAAGTGGAGATCATAGTGTATGGAGAGATTACTATACCATTTCAAAATATGAGCATAAGGTTTACTGCAACTGCTACCACTGGTTTTATACCTGCTTTATTCCCAGAGGAGATTCTCTACATTTGTTTCATTGTCTTTATGCATTCCATTTTTAAACAGGCTAGAATAATGGTTGAATAATTAGAAAGGATTCCAGAATTGGCCATGCAAGTAGAAAATTAGTGTGTAGATGTTGAAATGCTCAGAAAGCAGAAAAGTGGCATTGATAAAGGGAGAGAACCTGGTAACTAAGAGCAGGAATTCAAAATTGCTACACCTCCTGATCCATTCATTTTCTGTGTAAAGTTCTCACAGCTTCTTGGCAGGCTGGGAAGCTGGGAGGAGCAGAAGGCTGTAGAAGCAAAAAAGGTTAAAGGCCAAAAGCCTGTTTCAAGAAAACAGGTTAATATTGAGCAAACTGAGCTGCCAGAGGAGCAGCTTCAGGTTAAGTGATTAACATCAGTAGCTTCCCCAGTAGCAGCCAAAAGTTTTTTTCATATCAAAATATTCAATGCAGCCTCAGAGCTTAAAATGGCCAGTGTGTTAATACAAAAATATGGTAGGTTCTTGCAAAGAAACAAATGAGCTGTGTCTGGCAGCACTGGGTTCTCAGCAAAAACATATGGGTTACTACTGTCCCTTAGGGACCTAGTTTAAAGTTCGACAGCAAGAACTATGAGCTAAGATGATAAGAGCAGCCTACCATCATCATGTTGTAAAATATATTATTGATACAAAAAGGTTTGGATCCTTGATTATCTCCGTTTAAGAAAACAACAGCAAGTTTCACTTATATGAAGAGAAAGCTGTTTTGAAAAACAGAAAGCGGGGAATGGTATGGTTGCAAGCATGCTTTTGTTTTTGTCCCAGGTGTGGGATATGCAAATGATTCAGATGGTCCACAGCAGCAGACTATTTTCCTCATGTCAGTTCTGAGAAGAGCTATTTACCAGCTTCATACAATTTAATTCTGGGAAAATAATAAATGCCAGAGTCCATGCAATGTGGAGGTTCCCAGAAAGATTTCTGGAAATGAGGATTGGACTGGTTCCAAGGAACCTGATGACCTTAGCCAGCAGGAATTAGCTAAGAGAACTGTGGCCACTCTGCCACTAACCATTTCTCTCTCTTACCTCATGTTGGGGTATTGGAAGGGATAGGGTGGAATGGGGAGAAAATGATATAAGAAACATAAATAAAAGTTATTTTTTAAGATACGCCATCACACAATAGCAAATAATGCTCAATAGTGAGTGCCAACAGGCACAATGAAAAACTCAGAAGCATAAAGATGGACTTATTTGACATAATAAAAAATAAATAAAATTATTTAAAGAGGTGAGAAAATTAGGAAGAGTGCTATCTCAAGATCTAGCTATACCACTCCTAGGGTTATATCTGAAATATGCTCAAGTATACAACAAGGACATTTGTTTAACCTTGTTAGTAGCAGCTTTTTTCATAATAGCCAGAATCTAGAAATAATCCAGATATCTCTCAATGAAAATAGATACAGAAATTGTGGTACATTTACACAATTAAATAATACTCAGCAATTAAAAACAAGGAAATCATGAAATTTGCAGGCAAATGGATAGAACTAGAAAAGATCATCCTAAATGAGGTGAACCAGACACACATGGTATATACTCCACTTAGAGTGTATTATTAGATATATAATATAGGATAAACACACTAAAACCTATAGTGCTAAAGAAATTAAACAACAAGGAGGACCTTAACGAAGATGCTTAATCCTCATTCAGAAGGGCAAAGCAAATGAATAGGCATCAAATTAGGAGAAGACAAGGAACAGGACAGGAGCCTTCCACAGAGGATCTCTGAAAGACTCTACTCAGAAGGTTATTAAAGAGTTTCTGAGTCCCATAGCCAAACTTTGGGCAGAGTGCAGGGAATCTTATGGAAGAAGTGGAAACTAGAAAGACATGGGAGAGAGAGGAGCTCCACAAGTTCACCAACAGAGCCAAACACTTGAGCCTAAGGGGCCTTCAGACACCAGTACTCCAACCAAGGACCATGTATGGAAATCACCTAGACTTCTTGCTCAGATGAAGCCCAGAGACAGCTCAAGTCTCTAAGGAGGCTCCCTCGTAAAGGGATCAGGGGATGTCTCTGACCTGAACTCAGTTGCTGGCTCATTTATCACCTCATCCTGGGGGGGAGCAACCTTGCCAGGAAACAGAAGACAAAATAACCATTTCTGGTAAGTCAGGGTCACATAGAAGGGTACTGATGCACTGGTGGAGAAGAGGGAGTCAGGGTATGGCTGGGAGGATACGAGGGTTGGACTCCAACTGGGATATAATATGAATAAATAGTAATAAATAATAAATTAATTAATTAATATAAAGAAGATAGAACTCTAAAAATTTTCTCTATGGAAAAAGAACTCTAAGGAAACTTGATCTTTTCTGAAGGGAAAATGAGGAACAGTGGATCCAAAGGAAAGGCAAGGATGGGCATGGAGGGATTGAGAGGGGAGAAGGGAGGAAAAACTTTATTCTGGATATAATATATGAGAGAACAATAAATAAATTTTAAAAATACACATTTTAAACTTATATTTTATAGCATTATAAAGATTAATAACCAGTAAACAACCTTAAATATCTACCAAATCTAGAAAAACTAGAATGGATAATGATGAAGTCCATTGCTACATTTGCATTGCATGCAATACATGTGTTATATGCAAGCAAAATACAGTTACTGTCAGTGGTAAAGAGAATGCATCTCAGAAAAATCAACAGAAAATAAGAAACAAGGTAATAGTATAATTCTATTAATACACCATTCAAAAATATCACCATTTATGATCAAATAAATTTTAAAATTCTAAAGCAGTCAATGAGCATGATATAGTTTCGGAATAAGAAAAAAATTGAAATTCTCTATTCACAAATTTATCTTATCCAAGCGTATGTTAAATGTTAGATAAAACTGTATTTTCTTCACTATATATGTTCTGTGATCTTTAGTAGTCATAGAAAAGGGGAAAATTATAAAATCGAGAAAATAATGTTAAACATTGGAAGAGCTTTTAATTTTTGAGTTAATGTTTTCAATTTTTAAAATTTATTATTTATTACAATTTACTCACTTTGTATCTCTGCAATTATGTCCTCCCTCATATCCTTCGCATCCCACCTTCCCTCTTTATATCCCCCCTATGCCTCTCCCCAAGTCCACTGATATGGGAGGTACTCTTCCCCATCTATCCAACCACAGCCTGTCAGGTCTCATCAGGACTGGCTGCATTGTTTTCTGCTGTGGCCTGGTAAGGCTACCATTGCACTGGGTGATCAAAGAGCAGGCCACTGAGTCCATGTCAGAGACAGACCCTGATACCCTTACTAGGGAACCCACATGGAGACCCAGATGCATATGGGCTATATCTGAGCAGGGGATCTATATCTTCTCCATGCATGGGTCTTCGTGGAATTTCTGTCCCTGTGGCCAGCCCTGGATCCAGATTACAATCCTGAACTCCTATGCCCCAAACACAAGGGCAACTGTTTTCATAAATTAAACTTTATTAAATGTTAAATCACTCATTGATCCCAACACATTAACAGTGGGAGACTTTTACAACCTACTCTCACCAAGGGACAGATTATTGAGAAAGAAGCTAAAAAGAGAAATAATGGCACTTACAGAAGGCCTAAATCAAATGGGCCCAATAGATGCCACAGAATCTTTCACTCAAACACATAAGAGCATACCTCCTTCTCAGCACGCCATCGAACCTTCTCAAAAACTGACCATATAGGAGGGCACAATGCAATCCTCAACAGATACAAGAAGATTGAGACAATTCCTTGTATTCTATCAGACCACCATGGTCCAAAAGTAGACCTCAACAACAACAGAAATAACAAAAAGCCTACACACACACATAGAAACTGAACAAGTATCTACTAAACAATAGATGGGCCAGGAAAGAAATAAGGAAAGAAATTAGAGATTTCCTAAAATTTCGTGAAAACAAAAACAGAACTTAGTCAAAGTTTTTTTTAACATGTGTGCTAGCATTAGTTTTACTCTTCTTGAATCTTTAACCAGTTCATCAAAAGCCTTTTTATGACAGGATCCTTTCATGACAGGATCCAATTTTTGACTCAGTTCACCATGGGACAGTCTTTTAAAAGGAATCTTTGTATCATCTTTCTTAACATAGCCAAGACTCTTAAAAGTTTGTGTATCCCTACAAGATCAACATTTCTTACAGTACAGAAAACTCTCCTGTTTATAATAGAGAATCAGAAATAGTCATGCTTCAGTTTTTCAGTTTTTATTACATGTATTTGTTTATTTGTTTAGGTTAGTGGGTGGGTGTTTGCCTACCAAATGATGTGTCAGGTCAGAGAACAACTAGTATAGTTGGTTCTCCTCTCCAAAGTATAGGGATAGGGCTCAAACCCAATCTTCATGCCAAGTGCATTTACATGCTGAACCATCTCATATGCCTAAGAGTGATGTTTATAATCAGACACCAATAAAAACTAATGTTCATAATATATTAAGAACTCTGAACACAAAAATAAGATAATTTCAAATAACCTAATTAAAACTATGTCAATAAACATTTCATTGAAGGGACAATCTCTAAGATTGTGAGACATAAGGATAATTACTTCACATCAGGAACTTTACAGGAAGACAAAAATATTGCCTAGCTATGTGTACCCAAAAGAGTTCTGAAAAGGCAAACAATTCTGAAATTTACCTGGGTAAGTTACAAAGACAAAAGAAGACATCTGGAAATAATTCCATTTCAAATGGAATTTTTTTTATAAATTTA